>CM040618.1:72098431-72113729 GCA_022817965.1 Solanum lycopersicoides | reverse complement strand
AGCGACGGACAAACACGGTTTTGTCCGCCTAAATCACCATGAATCTTGTATGACAAATCTTAGAAAATATGAATCACTAAGACTATATGAATGAGCCCATCGCTTGTAGTTGGATACAGAAGTCTAAACATACGTTTAAAAGTAATGACCCTAAAATGTATGTAAGAAATGCAGAAAAAACCCTAGAGTTAATATGAGTTAAATACACTTAAATGGCCAAGTGCATTGCATATATGAAATGACAAGAAATGAGAAATGAACAATAATGATGAAATGAACAATGATATGATGAAATGAACAATGAATATGAAATGAACAATGAAATGATTGAAATGAACAATATATAAGAAATGAACAATGATATGATGAAATGAAGACAATGAAAGACAAATAACAATGAAATGATGAACATGAACAATGAAATGATGAAATGGAAAAAATGAAACATGACACCCTAAGGTTAAATAAGGGTATGAAACACACCAAATGGCCACATTCCATATTGATGAAATGAACATGTTACGAATAAGAGTAATAATATGAAAAAGCAAAGGCTAATGATGATGAATGTGGTGACAACCATATATGAGGGCAATGTAAATCATGAGAAGCAATCTCAAATCAGCTAAGTAAATTACCAATACGTACTCACCTATGAGAGGTAAATAATGAAAGACCAGTCTCTATAACACTCTAAATGCAGTATTTGAGCTTAAAACACACTCAATATGACATGAGTGAGATGAAAACATCTAATGACTATATTCCTACATACTAAACAGCTTCCATAGTAATGAGATGAATGTAAATGAACTTATACTAACGCACCATAGACTAGCTATGACGGATGCCTCTTTCGGGAAGGCGAAATTCACTAAACTCTCATGAATGAGACTGTCCGGCTTGCCGTATGGTCTCCTATATTCCTAGTCTCAACCTATACTGCCAAAAGGATCTCGGCGGTTAAATTTCCCATACGCTAGCATGTTTTGGTCACTTTGCGGTGATTCCACCTCTTTCGGCTGGGGAACACTGGATTTCATGATGCTCACAATTGAAGAAACCTTACCCCTAGATCAAGGAACCAGTTCTAATTATTTGCCTAAAAAGAGTAAATAAAAACAATATACTTAACTCTAAAAAACCTTCCTATCTCAAGTAGGAAAAAACTCAATTCCTGTTTTATTACTTTTCTTGCTCAATTACAATTTCGATTAACCTAATCGAACCCTTCAAATCACAAGAAGCCAACCACTTTCTTGTAAAGTACTCACAATATCTCTCTCTCTTCTCCACAAGAAGCCAAACCCAACTTTTTCAAAAACTCACTCACAAATCTCTCTCTCTCTCCACAAGAACCAAACCCACTTCTTGTTACAATCACACAAGCTCACCAAACTCACAAACTCACAAGACTCAACAAAACTCACAAACGATTGCAGCCTCTCTCTTCTCTCGCTTTCTTCACCCTTTTTCAAATCGATGCCAAAGACAAATTTCCGTTGACTTGATATCTCGTTATATAGATATTTTGCTGCCTTCTGGTAAAGTTGATAACAACTCTGTTTTCGTGTCCTCCTTTGAAATGATAAATTTCCTTTTTATTTTTGATATAAGGAAAACACTTAGAAGGTTTGTTAAAACACCTTTTAGAAAGGTTTTGTTTCCTTTTTCACTAATAAAAAGTAAACCATCTTTTTAGGAATAAAGTTTTATCGTATTATTTATGGAAACACTAATACTTGGTTTACCTTTTTCCATAAATAAAAATCTATGCCTCAATTCTTTTCCTTCACTTCTTGTTTCATCCAAAACGACAAACTCTTTCATTTTTCTTACTTTCGTTTTATAATGAAACCTGTTCATGAATGATTCCAAAGATATTTGTTCATTATCAAAAGTAATTAGCAACAAACTTCCATCAAATCCCCCTTTTTGATATTACAAATAATACCAGTTGATAAACTGTTCCCCCTTTGACATATCAAAAAGCCCAAGATAGAGATGGACAAAATATCCACAGGCATCACAAAGAGACTACTACAAAAATAAATTTGCGTCTCTCTTTAGATCTCCTCACCATAAAGAAATGCGCCTCTTTATTTCTGTACTTCTGCTTTCAGATATAGATTAATTGAACCTTTTCTGCAATTTCAGTTTCTACTGTCCACCTGCAATGCAAATACAATTCAACCCAACAAACACACACTTATATACCCAACAAACAAATTACATAAATATTATACACAAAATTATACAACAATGTTGTTATTGCTGGGTTTTAAATGTGTGAATGGAAAATGAAGAGTTGCGACTTTTATGAATAGTTGTGACTTTTATGAAAGGTTGCGACTTTAATGAAAAGTGATTTTATGAAAGTTGTGACTTTTATGAAAAGTTGTGACTTTTATGAAAGTTATGACTTTTATGGAAAGTTGTGACTTTTATGAAAGGTGACGACCTTTCCGAAAGATTATGTCTTTTCCAAAGGTTTGTGACCTCTCCGGTAAGGCACAATAATAACCTTTTCGCACTAACCTTTGTTTTCTATAAATTGAGAGATTTCCTCTCATTTTAATAATAGAATTTCTGGACTTCTTCTACTACTTCTAAATCTAGTATTCTAAGTGTACTTTACTGCCATTGAGTGGCTCGCTGACACCAGCGTTTTGGGTATCAATACACTGGTGATTGAGATCATTCTATCCTGGGAGGACATATTCCAAATCAAACCTCGGATACTAGAGGGGAATAATTTCCTTAAGGAGACACTGTGCATTCAGTGGCTTGATCTTCTTTCTGTTTTTTGAAATTCTGGTATGTGTTACAGATTTTAGATTTGTGAATTAATTTCTGTTCTTCTGTTCTTCACTGGTTCATTAAACTTTGGTAACTTCGTGTTTCTGCAAAGTTTGTTAGAATCAGTACTTCCTTTAAGAAAAATATTTCGTATATTTTTCTAATCTGTTTCTGATCTAGTTTCTCTACTACTTTTAATTTTCTAGTTGTGAAAATATTCTTAAACTTTGTTGTGTATTATTAAGTTCTTCAAAGTTTTGTTCTAAGTATCTTAGGAATATAAAATGAAACAATCTTAAGGAAATTATTATACTGTTAGTATTTTTTGTATTTCTACTGATTGAGAGAATCTGATCATGGAAGTACAAGATAAATGCATTACTTCTCCATAATTCATTGCTTTGTTTAGAAAGGTCGAAGTGAGAATGTAACAGAAAATTTTTTTTTGGTATTCCAATTAAAGATGTAACCTTATTATTCTTCATTTAAGGAGGAAAATAGTTTCTAAGGGTTAACAAATTTTATATTTATCATGTATGCCTTTGGAAAAAGTTCTGCAAATCATATAGTTTTTGAATGAATTTTCCTTGGCAAATAGTGTTGCCTTTAAAATTCACTAGTTTGCAGAGTGAGACATGCATATTTTTGTTTGATAAAATAGTATGTCAAAATGTTATAGTTGGAAGACTATTTGAAATAAAAAAAAAACATTTCTATGTGATAATCTAAGAATATGTTTTATTCTGTTTGGAATTAAAAAAAAACTTTTGTAGTTTTGTACTCCCTGTCAATTTGATTGTGTCTGATTGTTGTAGACTAAAAAACTTTTGTAGTTTTCTACTCTGAATAAATTGGACTTTGCAATTGCTTTGAAGAATATGAAAACTTCACATGATAAGTCAGTGTTGTACTTTTTATGTTCTATAAACTTCATTGTTAAATAGAAAAAATGTACAAAATTTTGTCTTTATTGTTAGTATTCTAAATACTAAGTGGTATGTCTATTTGTGATAGACGAGAAAGACCAGCGACTTAGAGTTGGTGTGTTTGTGCCTCTATGGAATGAACTTTGACACTATGTAAAGATTGTCAAAGAGAATTGAAACTCTATAATTCTTTCGTAGAATAATATTTTCAAAAGAGGTTTCATACTACCAATGACATTTTGAGAGTCTGGAAAAATATGTGAAAAAATATTTTCAAATACTTGAAAAATATTTTTGAGATCACATTTAAAATGTGGGGGTTCTTTGCTTATGATTAAATTGTTTGTAGTATATTTGGTATTGTGGTTGTTGAGTTTCTTATTACTAGTATATGTGTGACTAGTATGAAACAACCAAATATATATATACTTGTTCAAAATAATCGTGTTCTTTTATGAAAAAAGTGTCACTTAAAATGTTGTGATTTTTCATGAAAAGATATGTCTATTATAATAAAAGTATTTGCATAGACATGAATATTGGTGAATAGTCATTTGTTATGTTTTTGTAAAAGTAACATTTGGACTATATTGCCTTTATTTAACCCGATGAAACTTTGTTCATGGGTAGTTCTATAACAATCAAATTGAAAGTTATGAAAGGTCCTTCTGAAAAGGACATTTGACAAGGTGATGACTCTAAACAATGTTTGTATCACACAAAATTGTAAGAAATAGGAACAAAATATTAGTGGGAAAAAGCTACCTCGCGAAGAGCTTTTCGAACTGAATTTTTATTTGTTCTTACTTGCTTGAGTCAATGTCATGAACACTTGGGGCATGTCAATTACCCTTGTAAGGAAAACTGATCAACTTAGAAGTTTTGTCTAACTTTGAGTGCAACAAATAAAAATGTCAAGTTTGTGTGGAATCTAAGTATGTGAGCATTCTTATAAATCTGTTGAAAGGAATTTAATCCCTTAAAATTGATTTACACTGACATTTGTGATATGAAGTCAATACCATCTCGTAGTGGAAAAAGTATCTCGTTACTTTAATTGACAATTGCATTAAAAAAATGTCTATTTGCTTAATGGTAAGGATGAAGCAATAGAAATGTCTAGACAATATAATATCGAAGTTGAAAATCAGTTGGGAAAAAGATAAGAAGTGATAAGAATGGAGAGTATGAATCTCCTTGTGCAGAAATATGTTTGGAAAGTGGATTTATCCATCAAACTACTGCCCTATTCACATCAATCTAAAGAAAAAAATCGAACGTTGAAAGAAATGATGGATGCATTTGTAGAAGTTCGGGTTTACCACAAAACTTGTGTGGAGGAACTATCTTTACTACAAAAGGGAACAAAAAAAAAATTTCTTTTCATAAAGAAAACAATTTTGTTTGTTCAGGACACAATCTATTCCATATGAGAAATGGAAAGGAAGGAAATCCAACTTGAAATATTTCAAAGTGTGGGGGTGTCTAGCCAAAGTCCAAGTTCCTATTCCTAAAAGGATTGAAATAAAACCTAAGACTGTGGACTGTAAAATTAGACTTGAGTAGTCTAGTGAAAGGTCTAAACGACCTTGGAAAGAACAAAAGGAGTCTTAATAAAGAGATTCAAAGGTGTAGTAAATGTCAAGGGACATATACTTCCTTCGAATATGATTTTGTAACATTTGTTGTGTCTTATGTAGACTCATCCTTTTGGACAAATGGTATCAATAGTGAGATTTGTTCAACCTTGAGCAATCCTATTGGAAGTTGGTTGATCTTCCTCCAGGAAGTAAACTTTTGGGTTCAAAGTGAATCCTCAAAAGGAAAATGAAAGTCAATAGAACTGTTGACAAATATACAGCAAGACTTTGTGTCAAAGACTTTAAAAAAACATGATTTTGATCTTGTTGATATATATACTCATCATTAACTAGAATTATATCCATTCAAATGCTAATATTATTAGTTGTGATATATGACCTCCAAATTCATCAAATGAATGTGAAACATTTCTCTTAAACGGAATATTGGAGGAAGAAATTTACATGAAACAACCCGAGGATTTTATGGTTCCTGGTAAATAAAATAAAGTGTGCAAACTTGTTAAGTCACATTATGGACTAAAATAAGCACCCAAACAATGTCATAAGAAATTTGACCAAACCATGTTGGCAAATGGATTTAAGAATGATGGAACTGATAAATGTGTTCACATTAAAATCACAAGGTCATTGTTTGTTTGTATATTGGTGATATGTTGATCATCAATAGAGACACTAATGACATAAATGCTACTAAACATATGCTAGAAAGCAAGTTTGGAATGAAAAATTTGGGAGTTGCTGATGCGATCTTAGGTATAAGAATCCTTAGAACTCCATAATGTTTAGCATTTTCACGGTATCATTTCATTGAAAAAGTACTTGACTAGTTCAAATATTTGGATGTCAATATTATCAAGTCTCCAATAAATGTGAGTTTTGCATTTCAAAAGAGTGAAAGCGAAAGTGACTCACAATTGGATTGTGCTAGAGTATTGGAAAGTGTGATGTATATCATGAAGTGTGCGCGATCAGGTATAATTTGCTATTAATAAACTGAGTCGGTTCACAAGTAATCTCAATCAAACTCATTAGATGACAATAAATAGAGTTTTGGAGTATTTAAAAAATACTTTAAACTATGTCTTGCATTATAACAATATCCAACAGTATTGAAAGGATATAGTGATGCAAATTTGATCACCGGACAAATGAAGTAAAATCCACTAGTGGATATATACTTACTCTTGGTAGAGGAGCAGTCTCTTGGAAATATTTCAAAAGAGACATGTATCGCTAGCTCTATAATGATCTTTGAGCTAGGTGCTCAAGATAAGGTCGGTGAATAAGTTGAAAGACTCCGGAATTTCTTGATAGATATTCTTTTTTGGCCCAAACCATTCGCATTAGTATGCATACACTTTGATAGTCAAGATGCAATAGGTAGGGCATGGAGCATGATGTATAATGGAAAGTCTCGTCATATAGGACATAAACATGATACCGTTAGAAAACTACTCTCTAGTGAATTATCAGAATTGACTATGTAAAGTCAAAGGATAATGTGTCGGATCCACTTATAAAAAGGCCTAACTAGAGAGAAAGTTTAAAGATCATCTAAGGAATGGATTTACGGCTTAGGACAAGTCATCATGGCGGTAACTCTATCTAGCAGACTGGAGATCCCAAGAGCTAGATTCAAGGAGAAAAAAAAGTTGTGACTGACGGTTCGGCATTGTCAACAAACTCAATCCATTCTCATGATGAAGACAATGCTCAGGGACAAGGAAACAACATTAAGGCTTGTTAATGAGTTAATAAAGCTTAATGGTTTTAATGATTTGCTAAGTTTGGCAGAGTTGACCAAATAGTGTATCTACGCGATAACACAGTTAGAAATCACCTATGTGAGTGTGAAGTGTAAGCCGCTTCAAAGAAGATGATTGTCAAAAGCCCATCTCTCTATACACTCATTAAACCAAGAGGTGTTCATGGCTAAAACGAACACTACCGTAAGAACCATAAACGGTAAAGGGTTAATTGTGTGACATATGGTTGTCTAGGTATACACCAAAGCTCGACTATTCAAAGATATTGCATCTACCGATTGACCGAGTATATCCGACATATGTTCACTACGGAAAATTCAAGGGAAAACCTACTTATCCATATGCAATTAATTCTTGCTTGTAAAGCACACATATTTGTCCATTTCTTTGTCTTGGAGTCATTCCCCATTCATGCGAGGGATTGTTGGGTTTTAAATGTGTGAATGGAAAATGAAAAGTTGCGACTTTTATGAATAGTTGTGACTTTTATGAAAGGTTGCGACTTTAATGAAAAGTTATGACTTTTATGAAAAGTTGTGACTTTTATAAAAAGTTGTGACTTTTATGGAAAGTTGTGACTTTTATGAAAGGTGACGACCTTTCCGAAAGATTGTGACTTTTCCAAAGGTTTGTGACCTTTCCGGTAAGGCACAATAAGAACATTTTCGCACTAACTTGTTTTCTATAAATTGAGAGATTTCCTCTCATTTTAATAAAAGAATTTCTGGACTCTTCTACTACTTCTAAATCTAGTATTCTAAGTGTCCTAAGTGTACTATACTGCCATTGAGTGGCTCGCTGACACCAGCGTTTTGGGAATCAATACACTGGTGATTGAGATAATTCTATCTTGGGAGGTCATATTCCAAATCAAACCTCGGATAATAGAGGGGAATAATTTCCTTAAGGAGACACTGTGCATTCAGTGGGCTTGTTCTTCTTTCTATTTTTCGAAATTCTGGTATGTGTTACAGATTTTAGATTTGTCAATTAATTTTGTTCTTCTGTTCTTCACTGGTTCCTTATACTTTGGTAACCTTGTGTTTCTGTAAAGTTTGGTGGAATCAGTAAGATTCTTTAAACACAGATTGACAACAATTCTTCTTTAAGAAAAATATTTCGTATATTTTTTCTAATCTGTTTCTTATCTAGTTTCTCTACTATTTTTAATTTTCTAGTTGTGAAAATATTCTTAAACTTTGTTGTGTATTATTAAGTTCTTCAAAGTTTGTTCTAAGTATCTTAGGAATATAAAATGAACAACACTTATATCTCTGGTACCCCTTTTGTCTTGCTTTGAATTGTCAATACCATTTTTTTAAAATTTTTATTGTGAAACATTATTCCTTTAACAAGATTGATCGAGAGCGTGGGGGAGAGAAAATTGACAGAGCTCTACTAAAGAATGTGCTAGATAAATTTGCTGAAATTGGAATGGGGTCAATGGATTATTATGAGAACGATTTTGAAGTTGCAATGCTCGAGGACACTGCACCTTATTATTCTTGCAAAGATTCTAACTGCACATGAATCTTCAAGGATCCAATTACAAGATTTTCAAGAATAATAAGACGCAGTGTCCTCGAGCATTGTAACTTCAAAATCGTTGTCATAAAAATCTATTGACCACACTTAAATTTCAGCAATCATATATAGCACATTCTTTAGTAGAGTTGTGTCAATTTTCTCTCCCTCACACTCTTGATCAATCTTGTAGAGGATTACTGTTGCTCGATAGAAAGATAAAAAGAAATGGTAGTGACAACTCAAACCAAGACAAAAGGTATACCAAATATATAACATCTCTGGCTTTTCCATTCTTCTATTGATAGATTTTAAATAGGAAACAGTTGCTAGTACGATATTACGTGTGACCCACTTTATGTGATACTCGTTCCTTTTTAGTCATTTCCCAAAAAGGGACATCTTTTCATATTTAGTCAAAATTTAACTTCAAATTTCTTGTTTTACCTTATATCCATAAAATGTCAATAGTTTAGTTTGTACCACAAGTTTCAAAATTCCTTCTCTTTATCTTTTAATCAAACTTTTTTTTCTATGGTCATCGATTAAAACATATCCACCTGAGTTCAGCTCATGGAATCTATATTTATTTTTGTAATTATGTTTTCTTGGTTATGCCTCTTCTAGAATTTGTTTTTCAGTTTGACAGTATAATGAACTGCCGCCACATCTTATGAAAAATGATCTAAAATCAGTTAAAACAATCAAATATGAGCAAGTTATCACGATGAAATTATGCCTAGCACATGATAAAAAGTTTAGAGGCTCATCCGAAGCAATCTGATAAAGAAAATTATGTGAACATTGCTCAGAACAAATGTCAATGATATAGTTTCAAAGGTCAGAATATCTGAGTCAATGCATACCAAAACCCCAAGATTAGCATAAAAAAGGGATCGGGTAGTAGAACAGAGGTAATTATAGTCAAGGTTAATAGGATACAACAGTAACTTTTGAAATAAAAGTGAAAATTTTTACATACCTCCCATAGGAAAGATATGTAACTCACAATAGTGGTGAATGAAGCTTGAGAATGCTTTACAGAACTAAGAGAGGACATATGCAAAAGTTTGCACCATGTCTATGATGATCGGATTATCAGCCCCCATACTGCCTTTATCCAAAAACATGAAATGCAAATGAGAGACATCACAAGAGAGAAAAAAACCCTCACATGCAACTTTCAAGAAACACTATTGAATATCTATCTCATTTAAGGCAAATCATCACTTGGAGTAGCAGGTTTCTCCCGAAATAAGTAGAAAAAGTTTCAGTTGTTGAAAAGACTATAGTTATGATTACCAAGAAAAAGGAAGCCCACGAAGAAGAGATAAAATTGACTCACTGGGTTTGCTCTATTGCTTATGTAGATGAAGTAAAAAAGAAGGAAGATTTTGGACCTTTCGGCATTGACAATCATGAGTTTGCTGGTGTCTTGTGTGATAATTGGGATAACCTAGACTTGATTCCTTTGGCTATTGATAAACATTCCTTTGTATGTAAGACATGGTTCTATCATGTTTAGTGATATTGTATGACGTAAAAAATCATATGTCTGTAAATACGCTATAAGGGATGATCTTCGAGTCTTTCTTTTTCAGTAAGTTCATTATAAAGACTAGCTTTTGGAAGATTTTCTCTTTTTTAAGCTAGTAATTTATTGGGAAAGTATTATTGGAATGATTTGGATCATGCATGGTTCTGTTCACCGTTATGACTTTGCGTCCATTTCCCCCTTCTTCTTGTTTTTCTGGCACCTCAATCACTTGTGCATTAACAAAAATAAATAAAATCTTGTAAGTACCACATAATAGATAGCTCTATTAAATGGATGATGACATGACCCAACAACAGGGTTGTGGGATTCACAAGATTCCAGAGGACAACATTAATACTATTCCTTATCAGTAAGAGTGGAATGACGAGTTTTAATTAGCTGCATTAGATGCAGATTACATTAGCAGAGAGGACATGAAGATCAAAAACCTGTCCAAGAATCATTTAGTGCATTTCCTCCCCTCTATATCATAAATCAACTTTCAAGTAGTGTCTGAAGAATGAAATCACTAGATACTTAATTCATTATTAGCATTCGAGAAAAGTACTTCATTGTATAAACTTTCACGACACTTTTCTCAAACATGGATGAAGATTTTCAATTTAATCATAATTTGTTATCTTTTGACTGTTTTGCGAATGGAGTTTCTAGTCCTTCCCTTCATTCTTACAAGCAAGAAACCATAGGGAAGTACTAGAGACTCTATTTCCAGAACATTCTAGAGACAAAAAATATTCATGATTAGATTAAAAATACACATCTGTTGTTTGTTAAAAATTCCCTACAAGTTTTTGAAATAAAGTGTTTTTCTGGTATGATAATAATAGACTAACTATTTTATTATATCACCCGTTGGACACTGCTCAGAACATTATAAATGATTTAGAGCGGAGGAAGTTACTACATGTCTATTGTCAACATAACTACTCTTTGTTTCCTCTCTTGTAATGTAATTTTGAGGTAATATACGTAATTAAGATTCTTCATCACATTCCTACAGATAAGAAACTGTTTTAAAGTCATCTTTTGGAAACTTGTGAATCTCACTGTCATGTTGTTCTGTCATGTCATCATTCAATTCATTGGATCTGTCTATTTATGTTGTACGCCCATGATTTCTTTTTCTTTTTAATGAAAAGATATAGAGCTACTATAAAAGCAAGAAAAAGGGAGAAAAATAATTGCAAAGCCGTAACAACGGAGAGAGAACTATGTGATACTCAAATCATTCCAATATTAATTTACTTATAAATTATTTACCCTACAAAAGAAAATTCTTCAAAAAATTCAATATTCATAATGAATTTAGTTGAAAAAAGAGAAGATCACATTTACAGTGTATTTTTGGACATATGATTTATTAAATAATGAAATACCTTTGGGCATGATTTATTTTTCCATCTTCCTTCTTTAAGACCATTGAATCTGTCAACACATTGAAAAACTTTTGTTAGTGCATAACCTAGTGATAGACAACAATACAAAATATACACATCATCGTATCATATCATATCATATCATATATCTTATATTACTAAAATTGAGAAACTAAAAAGATGAAAAAATTTATTACCATTTTCCCCCTAGTCTATATTAGACATCTAATTAAGTAAATATTTAATAGTAACATTTTATTTATATATTGAATTGTAGGTTATTTATTAGAATGACAATGAAAGAATTAATAATTAAATTGTAAGGTGCAATAAATTGTTGTTTAATTTACTAATTCAATTATCTAGGAAAATCAAAGGGTTCTTTGTGAATTAATTGGTATTTCAAAATAAATCGGTTAGTACAACTAGAGTTAAAACATGTAAGATGTAACAATGAAATTAAATCACATTCATGATATATATGTATTGATAATGGTCTATATATAATTACTTGCTATTCATAATTAACATCTAAGTTAGCTGGAATGTCTTTTCTTTTAAATATTACTAGATTATGCATATGATTTTTTTATATAACACATACAATATTTTTAGGAAGAGTGGGTACTACTAGCAATTAATTTCTATTTACAACCTTCATTTATCCAAAATATTACTATTTACGTATCATATACGTGCATGTCTCTTTGTTGTAAAGATAATTAAGAGAATTGAAAAGGCTTTATCGATCTATAAATACATAGACTTATTAATTAGGAGTAATAAATACATGAATGGGAACATTCAAAGAAAGCAAATCAAAAATACGAGTTCAATTAGCATTAGAATCTACTTCACTACCTCTTCTACTAGTTAGATTTTTAATAAATTACACTGATTGAATTTGTTGAAAAGTAAAATAATTATATACCAATGTACATGCATATTATTACCCTAGCATGTAATATAGTATTTCAATATTTTTATTGTACTTTTAGCAATTTTTTGTATTTTCTGTAAAGAAAGAATTAATATGCCTTAAATTTTTGTTTTAGCATTAGAAACTATTTTTTATTTTTAAAATGTTTAAATTTATACCAAAAAAATTAAAAGAATATTATGGATTGAAGGAATTATTACTTCTAACATAAATTTCAATTTGGAAAAATATTATGGTATATAACATAGTATTTTGAATTTCAACAATAAAAAGTAAAATTTGAAGACAATCTTCAAAATATTCACCTGAAGAGGTAAACTTGATATTCTTTTCAAAATTCATCTCAACAAAAACATCACATTACCTATCTAACCAATGAGTAGTTGTGCATTTTTGTAGGTCAGATGATAACTTATTATTTAACTTTAATGAAATACTCACCATTCCGATAGGTTTTGGCTTTCTTGTTTTTTTTCTTAATTTTTTTTATTATATCTGTATATTCAACAAAAAAAGTTTGTACTAATGGAATACACGTGCGACACATGTGTCCAAATACTATTGAATATAAACATAGATACTAAAATTTATAAATGATTCCACACTTTTAATGTAATTCAAAATCGGTACAATTTGATTGATATTTAGTTGATTGCAAAGAAAATTCATTTTATCCTCCTACCATGAAATTTATTGGAGAAAATTACACATCAAAAGAAAGAGTTTGTTGTTAATATATGAAAGAATAAGTGAATGAATCTCTAGTTTATTATGTTGTAGTTTGAAAGTGTAAGAAAGTTTACAACTATAATTAAAATAGGAATATTCCTTGCACATAAATCAAGTCATTAAGTTCATGTCATATACATAAATTTGATTTCGAAAGTTTAAAGAAATTGGTAATACAAAAATGTATTAAAATAGTATTTTTCTTATTGGAAGGAAGTTGACAGCTTCTAGTTTCACTCTACCCCCGACCTAAAAATACAGATCCTCAATAAAAAATAAATTAGACTCAAATCAAGTTGAAAAACACATATCCTTCAAATAAAAAGAAACTAGAATCAAATAAAGAAAAAAGACACAAATCCACTAAATAAAAACAAAATAGTCTCAAATAAAGTTAAAAAAAACACATATTGATCAATTAAAATGAAACTAGACTCAAATCAAGTTCAAAAATAGAGATCTGATAATTAGAAAGAAACTAGACTGAAATTAAGTTGAAAAATAAACATCCATGAATTAAAAAAAATCTAGAATTAAATCAAGATGAAAAACAAAGATCCGTCTATTAAAAAGAAACTAGTCTCAAATCAGGTTGAAAAACATTGATCCAACAATTTAAAAGAAACTATACTCAAATCAAACTGAAAAGATACATATCCAGCAATTAAAAAGAAACTAGATTCAAATCAAGCTGAAAAGATACATATCCAGCAATTAAAAAGAAACTAGATTTAAATCAAACTGAAAAATACAATTCCATCGATTAAAAAGAGTAGACTCAAAGAAAGTTGAAAAAATATAGATCCATCAATTAAAAAGAAACTAGACTCAAATCGAGACACAAATCAAGCCGAGAAACACATATTCATTACTTAATAATAAACTACACACAAATCAAGCAGAAAGAACACGAATCCATCATTAAAAAAGAAACTAGACTCAAATCAAGCTAAAACAAAATCTAGATCAATCAATCAAAAAGAAACAAGACTCATATCAAACGGAAAAAAAAAACTAGACTTAAGTAGGCTGAAAAAATACAGATCCATCAATTAAAAAGAAAATAGACTTGAATCCTGTTGAAAAACACATATCCTTCAATTAAAAAGAAACTAGAATCATATCAAACAATGAATGAAGAGAAACACTAACATAGAGCTAACTCACAGGCACCCAAGATGATAAACCTCGGTTCACTCATAGAGATACACAACAATCTGATCCAACGAACTAATCATCTAGATAGGAAATATGAATGAAAGATGCATCTTTTTATCCAAGGTTACAAATACAAAAAATAGTTAAGAACAGAAGGACACAAATCTTACTTCAACAAGCTGAGAAACAATGACGTACACCAAAGAGGGCAATGAGTGCTGATCATCCAAAGAAGAATATGAACCAGACTGATATTGTGAAATCGCATCACCGTCGACTTATTCAGTAGAGAGAGGAAGTTGTTAAATGAAATGATGAACTCTCTATTGGAAACCCTAGTAATATAGTAGTTGATATAGCAAACAACCTTTATTTTGGACTGGGCCATTTTATTTGGGCCTTTTTATCTTTTGTGTTTTCCATTCATAATGTTTCTGCCTTTTGGGCTTGATAGAGCTTTAACAAATATTTTTGTGCTAATTTTTAGTGCAAGCCCCTTGTGCAACTCTATTGAAAAACATATTGTGAAAGCAATATTTATTCATAATTAGCCTTATAGATAGAAAAAGTAAAGTAGTAAATATAAATATTTAAATGTTAATCTAGACTAGATCATACTTTTTCAATAATATAGCTAGTCTACACGTTAACTCTCTTTATTAACAAACCTTTTTTCTAAGAAAATTTGTAGACGTAAACTTTCTCAACAACGCCAAACTATAAGAATTTATTTATTACCAAAGATACTAATAAATTTTTCAATTCACCTATTACATTTAATGTGTTACACTATTTTACATTAGTTAAAATAATTTACTATCACAATTTTTTATCATGATTACCAAGTACGACGAAGTGTAGATAATTCGACTTTAAAATTCAATTAAAAGCTTGTTGGAATTGATCAATTAGAAGTGA
>CM040618.1:71937042-72097431 GCA_022817965.1 Solanum lycopersicoides | reverse complement strand
GGGAATGATCGGGTTGAGTTGCGGGTCATACCAGCTAAAGACGTGCTCATATATGGTACACTCAGTGGAAGGAGAATAGGGGTGCAAATGCAGCTCCTATTACTTGGGAGTGCTTCAGTGAGACTTTTCTTGACAGGTTTTTCCCAATAGAGTTGAGAGAAGCAAAGGCTCAAGAATTCATGACTTGAGGCAGGGAAACATGACAGTCCAAGAGTATGGGCTGAAGTTTAACAACTCTCCAGGTATGCTCCTCACATGGTTGCTGACTCCAGGGCTCAGATGAATAAGTTCTTGTATGGAGTGTCAGATTTGGTGAAGACAGAGTGCAAAATGTTATGTTACTGGGAGATATGAACATCTCTAGGCTTATGACTCATGCTCAGCAGGTTGAGGGTGATAGCTTAGGAACAGGCCAAGGAGAATAAGAAGGCTAGGACTGGGAACTATGACTATTCTCAGCAGAAATCGGGTGGTAAATCGCTCTCGGGTCAGCAGAAGTTTTCTCTCCAGCCCTTCATCAGCTAGTGTTCCATCCTCCAAGAACAGTTTGACCAGAAGGTTAGAGCACCAGGCTCTAAGTCTCGCGGGAAGTGTTTCAGGCACCAAGACTTACCCACTTGCCCTAAGTGTGGGAAGAACCATCCAGGCGAGTGTCTTGCAGGAAAAGAAGGATGTTTTGGGTGCAGTCAGTCTGGTCACAGGTTGAGGGATTGTCCTTCTAGACAGGGTCAAGGAGGTGGAAATGGTAGAGTTCAGTCTACAACTTCATCAGCACCAGCAAGTCGCCCGACTCACAGGGTAACTCATCTGGTACAGGTGGCGGTCACGCCAAATAGACTTTTATGCTCTTCAGGCTCGCCAGGATCAGGAAGGTTCTCCTGATGTAGTCACTGGTACGTTACGAGTCTTTGACCTTGATGTTTATGCATTGTTAGATCCAGGGGCTACTCTTTCTTTTGTAACTCCTTACATACAGTCCAATTCAGTGTCAATCCAGAAACTCTCTCAGAACTTTCTCAGTCTCTACTCCAGTCGGTGACCCAGTTATAGCTAGACGGGTATACAGAAATTGCCCTGTCACAGTCTCTAAAAGTCACCTCAGCAGATCTAGAGTTAGAAATGGTAGACTTCGATGTCATTCTAGGCATGGATTGGTTACATTCATGTTATGCCTCAGTCGATTGTAGAACTAGGATTGTTCGTTTCCAGTTTCCAGACGAACCAATCTTAGAATGGAAGGGTAGTAGCTTAGCGCCTATGGGTCGATTTATTTCTTACCTTAAGGCCAGAAAGATGATCTCTAAGGGTTTCTCTATCATCTAGTTCGGGTTAAGGATTCTAGCTCTGAAACCCCAACTCTTGAGTCAGTTCAGTAGTCAGTGAATTTCCAGAAGTGTTTCCAGAAGATCTTCCGGAGTTCCTCCGAAAGGGAAATCGACTTTGGAATTGATCTCCTTCCAGATACCCAGCCTATTTCTATTCCTCCTTACAGAATGGCTCCAGCAGAGCTTAAGGAATTGAAAGAGCATTGAAAGACCTTCTAGATAAGGGTTTCATCAGACCTAGCATTTCACCATGGGGTGCACCAGTGTTGTTCGTAAAGAAGAAAGATGGTTCTCTCAGAATGTGCATTGACTATAGACAGTTGAACAAGGTCACAATCAAGAATAAGTATCCCATCCCCAGGATTGATGACTTGTTTGACCAACTTCAGGGTGCTAGTCATTTCTCAAAGATAGACCTCAGATCGGGTTATCATCAGCTCAGAGTCAGAGATAGTGACATTCCGAAAACAGCCTTCAGAACTCGGTATGGTCATTATGAATTTGTAGTTATGTCTTGACTAACCAATGCTCCTGCAGCTTTCATGGATTTGATGAACAGAGTGTTCAAACAGTACTTGGACTTGTTCGTTATCGTCTTCATTGATGATATCCTCATTTACTCTAGGAATGAGGAAGAACATGCGAGTCATTTGAGAGTTGTTCTACAGACTCTCAAAAGGATCGCCAGTTATTCGCTAAGTTTAGCAAATGTGTTTTTGTTGCAATCGTTGCTTTCCTTGGTCACATTATGTCTAGCGAAGGGATCGAGTGGATTCGCAGAAGATAGAAGCAGTGAAACAATGGCCAGACCTACCTCTGCTACAGATATCAGAAGTTTCTTAGGTCTAGCGGGTTATACAGAATTCGTGGAAGGATTTTCATCCATAGCCTCACCATTGACTAGGTTGACTCGAAGATGGTCAAGTTTCAATGTCAGATGATTGTGAAAAAGCTTTGCAGAATTGAAACTAGATTGACTACAAGCTCCTGTCTTGACTCTACCAGAGGGTTCAGATGGTTATGTGATCTATTGCGATGCATCCAGAGTTGGCCTTGGTTGTGTGTTGATGCAACGATATAAGGTTATAGCTTATTCTTCTAGACAGCTTAAGGTGCATGAGAAGAACTATCCAACTCATGACCTCGAGCTTGCAGCAGTGGTGTTTGCACTCAAGATCTGGAGACACTACTTGTATGATGTTTATGTAGATGTGTTCACTGACTATAAGAGCCTTCAGTATGTGTTCACCCAGAAAGAGTTGAATGTTCGCCAGAGGAGATGGCTTGAGTTCCTTAAGGATTATGATATGAGTGTGCATTATCATCCTGGTAAGGCGAATGTAGTAGCAGACGCTCTTAGTAGACTATATATGGGTAGTGTAGCCCATGTTGAAGAAGAAAGAAAGGAGCTAGTGAAGGATGTTCAAAAGCTTGCTCGCTTGGGAGTTCGCCTTATGAGCATATCAGACAATGATGTAACAGTTCAGAATGGGGCAGAATCTTCTTTGGTAGTGGAGGTTAAGGAAAAGCAAGACATGATCCAATCTTGCTTGAACTAAAAGGTGCAGTCCACAATCAGAGAGTGGAGGTTTTCTCCCAAGGGGAGATGGTGTACTTCGCTACCAGGGTAGATTGTGTGTTCCTGATGTGGGCGAGAGACAACATATTCTTGCAGAAGCCCATAACTCCAGATATTCTATTCACCCAGGTGCCACTAAGATTACCGCGATCTGCGGAAGTCTATTGGTGGAATGGCATGAAGAGGGATATAGAGATTTTGTGAGTAAGTGCCCCAATTGTCAGCAAGTCAAGGTAGAACATCAGAAACCAGGGGGTATGACTCAAGAGATCGACATTCCTACTTGGAAGTGGGAAGTGATCAATATGGATTTCATCACTACCGCGTACTCGCAGACAACATGACTCCATTTGGGTGATAGTTGATAGGATGACTAAGTCTTCTCGCTTTTTGGCGGTCAAGACTACAGATGACAAGCTTTACATTAATGAAATTGTAAGGTTGCATGGGGTTCCTTTGTCTATCATCTCAGATAGAGGTCCTCAATTTACCTCTCATTTCTGGAAGTCGTTTTAGAAGGGTCTTGGTATGGACAAGCAGAGCGTACTATTCAGACCCTAGAGGATATGTTGAGAGCTTGTGTGATCGATTTCAAAGGTAGTTGGGATGATCACCTTCCTCTGATTGAGTTTGCCTACAATAATAGCTACCATTCCAGCATTCAGATGGCCCCTTATGAGGCTTTGTATGGGCGTAGATGTAGGTCTCCTTTGGGGGTTTGAAGTAGGTGAAGCGGCTTTGATAGGGCCAGATTCAGTCCTTCATGCTATGGAGAAAGTGCAACTCATTAGAGATACACTTAAGACAACCCAAAGTCGTCAGAAATCTTATGCAGATGTAAGGATAAGGGAACTAGAGTTCCAAGTTGATGATTGGGTTTTTCTGAAAGTGTCACCTATGAAAGGGGTGATGAGATTTGGCAAGAAAGGAAAACTCAGTCCTAGATATGTAGGCCCTTACAAGATCTTGAAAAGGATTGGCAAGGTGGCATATGAGTTAGAATTACCAGCAGACTTAGCAGCAGTGTATCCAGTCTTCCACATCTCGCTCTTGAAGAAGTGTGTGGGTGATCCAGCCTCTATAGTGCCATTAGAGAGTGTTTCTTATGAGGATGTACCAGTTGAGATTCTTGACCGTCAAGTTAGAAGGTTGAGAAAGAAAGAAGTCGCTTTATTCAAGGTTTTGTGGAGGAGTCAGTCCATAGAGGGAGCTACTTGGGAAGCAGAAGCAGCCATGAAAGCAAAGTATCCTCACCTCTTTCCTTCCGATTCCACTCCATCTTGAGGTAATAGTTCCTCTTTAGTTTTCCAGTCATTCATGCGTGAATTCAGTCTTAGAATCATGTTCCCTCAGTTTGTACTTGCATTTTCAACATATTTGCATGTTCTTGGAACTCAATTCAGTCAGAAACTCAGTTCTCAGTATTTAGTAGTAAGGTTTGCAGCTCTCTCCCTCTATCACAGCTAGTTTAGTCTTCATTCGAGGACGAATGTTCCCAAGGGGGAGATAATGTAACACCGAGTATCCAAAACAGACCAAAAACCTGCTTTTCAGAAAAATTTACAGGTGCAACCAACGGTGGCATCGATGGACCGTAGCCTGACCCACGGTCGGTCCTGCACATCCGTCGATGGGGTTAGAAACTCCCAAAAATCTCAGCCCAAGAAAATTGGTTAAGTCTTGCTCGACGGATGGACCTACGGTTCATAGGTCAGACTACGGTCCGTAGTCCGTGACCGTCGATCGATACCCCATTCACCCACTCTCTGACAAGAACCACGGATGACCAGCACGGTCCGTAGGTCTTACCGTAGGTGGGAACTAGCAGCCAGTTAGGGGGGGAATGTAGTGGGGTCAGTTTCAAATGCTCATAACTCTTAACACAAAATGAGTTAGGTTTCCCATGACATATCAACAGATAGATAATTGAATTCTCTTTCCATATCCACCAACCTTGATAAAATCAGAGCTCCGATTAAAAAGTTATTCCCGTTTTAGTAAAGGCATATCGAACAGACCCAACCTACGGACCCAAACGACGAACTGTCGATGGAACGACGGACCGTCTGTCCAGGCCGTCGTTTGGTCCGACAGCAACTTACCAAGGGGTCTTTTGTTTTTTCCCCACTTTGTTTAAACCTTAAGATACTTTGTTTTGACCCTAAATAATCAGATTTTAGTCAGTTTAAGCCTAGAAACGTAACTAAAACTTACCTAAGTCAATTCATTAATCAAAAGTTAGAAAATTAGAAGCAAGAAAGGACAAAAAAGGTCAAGAACCCTAGTCAAGAACGCAGCAAGGTTCCAGCAGTTCCAGCCCCGAAACCTAAGTGTTTTTCCGTGTATTTTTTCACCAGGTATGTGGGATTTCACTAGTGGGTTCCTTTCACCCATTGGGTCCTTATTTTTCAGTCAGATTCTTGATTCTCTTATTATGATTAAACCTAGGGTTTCTAGAAATTCAACAGAACTTTATGAATTTATTTGTTATATGTTCCAAATCAGATTATCATGTTATTATTCAGTTTATTGCATGAATTTCAGAACCCTAGCTTTGTATTTCTTTACTTTTTGAATTACACATGCTAGGTCAGATATGTAAGTTATTTCAGATATATATGCCTCAGTTATAAATGCATAATTACCAGATTAATTATTGCATTCTCAATTTGCATGTTTAATTTTGAGCTATCCAGTCTTTACAGAAACTCAGCAATAATCAGTTAATTACAAAATTCATTGGGAGTAGCATAATACCGAGTTGGACTAGGGTTCAGCGTACCAAAATAGTCCCAAAACTACTAGCCAAGTAGGTTGTAAGTCCCGTCCGTGGGCAATCAATTTAGTAATCACTCCAGCATGCCTTTATACCTTTGGCAGGGTATATTGGGTCCTGTCGATGGGGCGTATACATCGGACTCCACATTTAGCTCATGTGGTTTTATTATCGGTTATTAGTAGCTCCCATAGTTCAGTCAGACTCTCTGCATTGACCATTTATCAGTATATTCATCATTCAGTTTCATCATGTTATAAATTGGTCATTGCATCCAGTTAGCTCAGAATTCAATATATCATGTTCAGATTATTATACCTGTTTTTGTTCTTGTTCAGTTATGTCTTATTTCAGCTTTACTCTATCTTACATGCTCAGTACCTTCAAGTACTGACGCATACGTGCGCTATATATTCTCGTGATGTAAGTTCAGGTTCTGAGCATCAAGATCACGCATAGATCGATTTTCGATCTCCAGTTCAACAAATTCAGTGGTGAGTCCTCTTTCTCCGAGGACAACAATCATGAGTTTAATTTCAGTCTTCAGTCATTTAGTTTCAGTTTTGCTAGATTTAGCTGGGGCTTGTCCCAGTAGAGGCTTATTTCAGACATAGTTAGTTTTAGCTTAGTGTTGAGTTGATATTTTCTTTGTATTAAACTCATCATTTTTCATATATCTCAGATTTAGCATGTTTGTATTCCCCACCTTTTCATTTTAAGTATGATTTAGCTTCCGCAACAGTTTATTATTCTTTAGTATGCTCATGATCATGCCAGCAGGGTTATCTTGGGATCACTTGTGCTCCTAGGTTCCGTGTCCGCGTTTTGGGGGTAGCTCAGGGCGTGACAATGGTTGTGACAAGTATTTTGTGCATTGAGAAAGAATAATAAATTAAAGAGGATGTACCATTACGAGTGAT
Source organism: Solanum lycopersicoides (assembly GCA_022817965.1). Classification (NCBI taxonomy): domain Eukaryota; kingdom Viridiplantae; phylum Streptophyta; class Magnoliopsida; order Solanales; family Solanaceae; genus Solanum; species Solanum lycopersicoides. The sequence goes on along the minus strand of CM040618.1, from coordinate 72,090,831 downwards.
GTATCGCGCGCCGTGATGAATATTATATTTCGAGGGATGTATTGCATGCCGCTATGGATACTATAAATCAAGGGATGTATCGCACGCCGTGATGGATACTATTATCGAGGGACGTGCCGTGCGCCTGATAGATGCATGGACAGATATTTTCCCCATGTGTCCCAGACCAATAGACAACGGGTGTGTATCGTTAATTCAAACATGTATCACTATACTTGACACTGAATTTCATTGCATTGCACATCTTTATCATTGGTGACCTTGATCTTGTGTGTTGTGGATCTTGTGACTGTTTTTTTTTGTGTGGAACTTGTGAGTGGTGAATGTTGAGCTTGTTGTTGAGGATATGTAAATTGTTATAGTGATGTTGAAAATCTGTAATTTGTTATATTGTTGTTGTTGAGGATATATAATTTGTGTAAGTGTTGTTGTTGAACTGTCTGCTATGTAAACTCTGAGCTATTTGTTTGGGATTTTCTTATGCAGGTTGTAGTTGTGGAGGTCCGAATGGGTGTGAGGTGTACCCGTATTCTGTTCCCTTAGGTTGTGTTTAGAGGTTTGCTTGATGAGTACTGTGTGGTTTGGTACTCATCCCTTGCTTCTACACTTTTTGTAGGTTACGAGGCTGGATTTTGTGGCACTTATCATTCTCTTCTTTTCTGAGTCTTCTTGGACATTTGTAAGGTAGCTGTTTGTCATCTCAGCTGACTTTCTTTCTCCTAATTTATATGATTTTGTTCTATTCTAGAAATCAGGTCACTAGAGACTTGTATTTTTCATTCAATTTTGCTATAACACATTAGAGACTTGTACACATGACAACAAGGTTTTGGGGGTTTAATTAAGTTGACTTTATTTTCCTCATTTATGATATTAGTTGGGTTTTAGGATGACTTGTCTTGGTGGGATAAGATGAGTGCCATCACAATAATTTTTGAGTTGTGACAAGATTGTATTAGAGCCCTAGATTCATAGGCACGTTTGTACTAGTTGAGTCTAAGTAGAGTCTTGAGTATCGGTACATAGACGTCTGTACTTATCTTCGAGAGGCTATAGTGACTTTTAGAAAAAAACTTCACTTCTTGGATCTCTATCGTGCGTACTTGGTCCCTTTTTTATTCTTATCGCTTCACTCCATTCACCCTCAGTTATAGTGATGACTCGTGTGTGGTTCCTCATGCGAGTAGTTGATGTCGTGTATGATTTAAATGTTAGCTCTGGTATTGAGGTAGAGTAATATACTAATGGAAAGAATGTGAGATTAGATTTAGAATGTTGAATAATTTGAAGAGGTTGTGTAAGGTTAGTTACCTTAGTAAAGTGAATAATACTTCTGTGGTATATACGATGTTAAAAGTGGTCTAACAATTGGAAGTTGAGTGATTGAACGGATGACTAGATAATGTACATGTAACTTTGGAAACTACAATTAGTAAAGTTATTATAATATGAACGGGTTGCTTAGGAAATGATAAGAATAATGATGCACCAATTGAGGTTAGAATTTCTATTATGATTGTATAGATTATTTGTATATATTAAAGAAGGCTATGCTAAGACTACCACAACAGTATCGATGTTTACTTGGTTAGAGTTATGGAGTGTGTTGATTTTGATATTGTCCTGATCGATGAAAGAATACATAGCGCTTTGGCTAGATACGAACTGATTTCGTGATCCTTTACAACTATTCGATGGGTTGAAATGTGTGACCTATTTTAATATAATCTTCTCGGTGGGTATGATATGTTCTAGGGGTGATCTAATAAAATTTTTGGGTGTGATACTAGTTGTATATATGAAAACGGATAGGTTGGTGTCAAGTGTGATTACTAACTACTTAATGAGTTATCAATTGTATCACATGCTCATATAATAAGATTTGACATTTAATTCATATTTGAGAAACCAACTAGTTGTTACTACGGATGCTTGAGTTAAACATTATTTATAAGGAAGCTTTTAGTGGTGGATCTTTATTGTTGTATTACTGTGTTTGGGTTGTTTAGGGTATCGTGAGGATTTTAAATGAGTGATGATTTCATTATAAGCTCCATAGACGTGGACTGATATCGTAATAAAAATTATAGGTAAAGAAAATTTCCAATGAATATTCATGTGTAAAGGTAATTGAGGATTTAGTAAAAAAGTGCGTATAAATTGAGTGAGTCCCTGGGATAGTTGTGGTATCTTGGTTTGGGATATCATATTGATGGCGATGTTGAATTCGTTGTGATGGTAAGGGCTACTAAGCATGTTTGTAGTAAGGTTTTAGAATGAATTGTGATTGAGATGCAACTATTTGATAAGAATTGTTGGTTAAACCACTTTTGTATGGTAATAAGGACTTGCGAGTATCTAAGGTTGTGGTTTGCTACTATTTGGTGAGTAACGTTGTTGCATACAAAGTTATAGGTGGTGCTGATACAACACTCGAATATATCTGAAATAAATTAGAGTATTAAATGGAAAAAATTAATGGAATGTTGTTTAACTTTCAGAATGAGGAGAAACAATGACATTTACTTTGATTGCAAGGGACAAACATGTATCTTTAGAGGGGTTGAGAATTAGGTTCCGAGGGACGTGGTTTCATATATTTTTCTCTATTTGGATAACAGTGTCATAGGTTTATCATATTGGTTAAAAACTATTGGATAAATATTTGAGATATAGTGTACATACGTTCAGCTCGAGTGTTATGATAAAAAAAATTTTGTGTGATTTTGAGTTTAGTAATGAGTATGGTTGAATTTTTAGCAAAACATATGATAAGGTTGATGGAGAAGCGACCAATAATTAGCTAAGATACGTGAATCCATAAAAATTTTCAAGGTATGAACTAATGTTGATAGATAAAGGGATTGGGTTACACAATTGGATTCAAAATTCTATTACTTTTATTGTGAGTTTAGGTTTGCGGTAGTGAGTTTTGTCAAGGTATGAATTTGTAAGGTAAGAAATAATCGATCGCATTGAGTATGAAGTATTTGGAAGGACTTGTGCATGATTTAAGTCAATAACAGTGTTATTTTGATTTCAAAGGACCTAAGGAAGGGTTTCATTTAAAGTTTTAATTTAGAGGATAAGGAAAAAAACTATCAACGACTGTCGTTTAAAGAATAAGATTGGTAAGCCAAACAACTAAGGGAACAAAAGTTTGATGTATTGAAGAGTTTAAGATATTTAGAATTGTATGCCATGGGGAGAATTTAAGAAAAATGAAGGAATAAGACCTCTCGTATAAGCATGTTATCCGTAGTTCAAGTATTTATTGACTTTGGCTTATGAGTTTAGATATGACTGTGAGATGTAAATTAGTTTTGTACAAACTTACAAGGAATTAATCATCATTTTTTTTAAAAGATTGATTTTCTGTTTGGGTGAGAAGCAATAGTGAGCGGAATATTCCATGTGGTTATGTCAAGCTAGATTGTTCAAATTATGATAGGTACCTTATTGATGATCAATAGTGTGGATCTACAGTTTTACATGATTAATGATGATTCTCATGGGATGGAAAGTACCTTGTTCATGGGAAGATATAGATTGTTATGATGTGTCACATAGGAATTTGATAGTGAGTAGAGGTTATGAGCATATAGTATACAAATTTATTGGATCGACAAAGGATTTCTCTAAGTTTGGACATGAGGTATGTGATGGTTTGAAATGGTAGTTTAAATATTGTATGTGGAAGATTGCGTACAATGACGTTGGATGTAATTTAGTGTTGTACCTTGATGAGAAAGTAATGTTAGATCGGAGTTAGGTGTATCCTTCTTGGGTGTGACTTGCATCTGTCATGAAATTCTTAAATAGAAAGAGAGAGAGAGAGAGAGAGAGAGAGAGAGAGAGACATATTTTATAATTCTTATGGGCTCCAATGTGTTTTCTAAGAAGACTTTGATGCTAGTGACAGTTTAAGAGTGAGGTAAATGTCCAGAGGGGTTATGATGTTCTGTTTGTATTATAATGTTTTTAATAGTGGAGTATTGTGAAAAGTATGTGGAGTTTGACGAATTGAGTATGTTTACCATTGTTATGGGGACTATATTGGTGATTGTGGGTAGCAAGAAAATTAAAGAGATAGAGTATGGAACTATGGAAGAAGTATCTAGTGTTATTCTACTTTGGTTCTGTATATTCTTACGTGGTCATCTACTTCTTTTTTTATATGGTTTGGAGTGAGATTCACTACATATACCCACACGTGTTTTCATATCTATGGACGAATCCCTATTGGTGGAGCGAGTGTACCAATCCTCTGATTTTCATCTCGGTAGGGTGAAATTCTTAGGTAGATTTGGTCATTTCAGTTATGAAAATTTTTGTGCTGTTTGAGATAGTTGAAGAATACTAATAGGTATACACGCATAACATTGCTTATGAGAACATATATAAGAGCTATGAGAGTGTTGCTAGAGGTTGTGCATTTTATAGTGTATCGCTTGTTGAGTGTTTAATTAATAATTTTCTTCTTTGGGTTAGATAAGTTTGATCATCTCTTTATGTGTACCTGATGTCTAAAGAATATATTTTTATAACTGTTCGTGGAATGATTGTGTTATGAGAAAGGAAAATCTTGGTAAGATTTGAGATGGTTTGTGCATTATGTGTGTGTGTGGTGGTTGTTTAAAGTTCGTTTCTGGTTGTAGCTGGTATCAATTAAAAATATTATCTTGGTTATGTGAGAAAAGATTTTTCATGATGGTTGTGTTAAGGTCCGGTGGTTTTCTATTCAGATTGAGTCCATAGGTTAGCATGTGACTTGATAATCACTCTTGATTTACAAACCTTCCAAAGTTTGATTCGAAAAGATAAGTTATTAGTTGACTTTGATGGAATTCTGTTAACGAGGAGCTTACTTAGAGAAATGAACACCAACTGGTAGGTCATAACTTAGAATTCTGGTAATGTTGATTATTCTTCCTTCTCATTCTTTATATTTGAAACACCCCAGAAATTTTTTCAACTAAGACTTGAGCCGTTAATCGTAGTAGGTAAGATTTCACCAAGGAATTAAAAGTTTCTTAAGTATTAAGATCAATTCACTAGATTTAGCACCTTGAGTTCCAAAAAGAATTAAATTGGAAATAGCAAAATCTGAAATTTTGCAAGTTAAGCTAAGTATGAGTTTTGGGTCAACTTCAAACGAGCATAACTCCTAGGACATGATGAGTTAGGTGCTATACAATATATAATAGGACTTATATTTGAATTATCTTACCAACTCCGATGATTTTGCTAAGTTTCGAGTTCGGATGAGTGAGATATGACCTTTTGAAGTTAGGTTGTCCAGTTAAGGAAAGTTAGCTAAAAATAGTAAGGGGTATATTGGTCTTTTCCTTACCCAATCAGATTGACTTCGTTTTTAGTAAGGTTTTAAGGGTATAATCCTATTAGGTTCAGTTTTATAATCCTAATATACACTTAGGGTTTTAGTTGAGAGCGCAAGAAGAGACAACAAGAGAAAAAAATAGAAAAGAAGAGAAAAGAGGAAAGGATGAAGGCGTTCGTTGACGTTCTTGAGTTTAGTTGTAGATTTATGCCATGGGTTTAATACCTAAGAGGTATGTATACTTCCATAGTGTTTGTTTGTTCACCCACATGCCAAACATGTTATTTTCAGACTAATTTCATTCTCAAAAAGTTGAAGGATTTAAGTTCTTGATAGGTGTTCTTGAGCTTCATTGTGGATCTTATCTTGTTGAGGTTTTGGTGATTTCTTGAGATGAAATTGATTTTTTGGAGTGTTTTTTTAGTGTATTAGTGTTTACATAGGTTGAGTAATTGAATATAAGGAAAACTAGAGAAAAGAAATCTATTAAAAGCGATTTAGGGTAAGAAAACGAGAGGCAAAATTCGCCGAAAGCAAGTCTGGGGAGATGCTGGCGCGGCGCGCCCAGATATGCCCAAGGGACTGGGGCACCGTGCCTGCACTGCACCCAAATGTAGCCTCTGATGTTAGGTGCTGGCGCCCCACGCCCGGAACGCGCTTGGGTCGCTTGCCCCCGCTCCTTTTTTGTTGGTTGTCTTGTTTGAGCTCATTTAAGGTGTATCTTCACTCCTTTTGATTCTAAACACGTTAAACTACTTATAACCACTTAGAAATCATTCATAACATTAATAACAACCTTGAATTAATAATTCAAATTCAAGGTAAGGTTAAGATTAAGTTTTGAGTGTTCGTCCGAACCTTTTAAGAGAGTCCCTTCGAGTCTTTTCGAGGAGTCTTCTACAACTTCTAGTAATTTGTTTCAAGACTCAAGTAAGTCAGCATGAGAGTGAGGAGAATCTATTCATGATTCTAAAATATAACCTATATCCTTCATATAATTTACCATAACTCTTGAATTCATAATTCTGATTCAAGAGAGAGTTAAGAGTAGAGTTCAAGAAAGCCTTTAAGTTCAATTGTGAATTCTTTGAGATCCATCATTCATTTGAACTATGTTTTGAGAAAGCAAATAAGAAAATGGGAAGATTCATATATATGATTTCCATCTAGTTACTTAGACCTTTGAGTCGATTTGTTCATGCCCATAACTTCCATAAATGCCATAAATTGAGTATCATTGAGAGGAGTAGTATCTCCAACTTCTAAGTCTTGAGTATTGAGTTTTCCTTTAGATATTATATTTCTAATGATTGGTCTATAACATGATACCTATGAAGTTCTTGAGTTGAATTGTTCATGCCCATAATTCCACATGAACCCTATAAGTCGAACAATGTTGAGATGAGAGGTACCTTTGAGTAATCGAGTTGAGTAGTTCATGCTAATAATTTTGATTGAACCTTCCAAGTTGGAAATAAAGAAATCATCCATAAATATGAGATCATGATCCTTGAATCCATACTTCAATTCAAGGAAGTTAAGAGTTAAGTTTAGAAGTTAAGAAGTAAGTCAAAGCAAAGTTCTTAAAGTTTTTTGAGTCTTTATTAAACGTTTTAAATTTGTTTTAAGGCTCAAGTTTCAAGTATAGTAAAGAGTAAAGATTGAAGATCTTCCTTCAAAGTAATATAAGGGAACTAAGTATTCCTTAAGATTTGAGTTCATTTCTCAAAAGTTATGAGGGAACTAACTATTCCATAAGAGTTGAGTTCATTTCTCAAAAGTTATAAAGGAACTAAGTATTCCCTAAGAGTTTATATATGTTTTCAAATTTAAGTTAAGAGGAAAGTAAGATTTATCAAAAGAGTTTTGTACAAGAAAAGGGAACATTGATTCCAAGAAAGCTTTTTAAAGCTAAAGTGTTGAGCAAATTATCTCAACTCAAAGAAAGGAAGTTATTTTAAATGGATGAGTTAAAGTATATTTTGGGAGTAGTATTGAATATCGATATTTGGGGATAAGAGTTCATATTAATTCAATTCTCCATGTAAATCATGTATCCATCATGGGTATTAACGGGTCATACTTCTTAGATGATCACGTAAGTTAAACTAGGGGATCCACTAAGTTAAGGAGTTCTATGCAACCGCAAAGTATAGGAAGGTTCTAGCAGCGTGGGCAAGACGTTGTATCACCACTTAGGCTCATACTGATGGTTGTCGGTTAGAGAGTCTCCCATATAAACTATATTAGTTTCTTATATAAGTAAAAGTTGAGTTTTTTATTGCATTTTTTTTAACGAACTAAGTTGGTTTTACTGATTCTTAAAGTTTTTTATATATAACATGTGTACTATTTATTTATATTGAGTTGAGTATCCATAGTCGAGTATCATATCTTTGAGTTCAGTATTTAACCTCTGAGTTAAGTATCATATCCTTAAGTATGTTGAGTAATTTGAGTATTCTTGAGTATTCCTTGGGTTTCAAGTTTGAGAAGAGGTAACTATGTTTCCAAATTTTTATCAAGTGTCAAGCTTATGTTATGCTTTAGAATTCCCCTTACATGCTCGTATATTCCACATACCGAGCCATTTAGCATGCATCTTTTCATGATGTAGACACAGGTATTCAGGATTATCAACATGAGATTCGTTGATACATTCGAGTTTCGAATTAGTTATGGTGAGCCTCCTTGCTTCCGGAGGATTTCATTTACTTTTCAGTTTAGTTAGGCGGTCGTGGGTTCTTGTCCCGATTTACATCATTATCAGTTAGAGGATTCATAGATATTTACTTTAGTCAAGAAGTCTGTATTATTCATTTATTTTATAAATATTTTAAAGACTTAAGTTGATTATTTATGGCGAGTTGAATAATTTATTTTAGTTCAAAGTTTTCATTCAACTTAAAGCTTTGTATTTTAGTTTTTTTCAGTTTTTAAGCTTTATGCTTAAGTAAGTCTTCCGCTTGTATTCAACCAGGATGAGTGTTCGTTTGGGAACCAACAATGGTCTTTGAGTGCCGTCCACGTCCAGGGTGTAGGCTTAGATAGTGACAATATTTTAGGACGAACATGATTTTTAGTGGTGGATAATAAAACAACCCTATTAGTCGTTTTATGATTTTAACAATTATATGTATATTAAACTTTTTAAAAGTTTATAAAAATAATTTATGGATTATAAGAATGATTGACATGATTTTTTTATTTAATAAAGGATTATTTTGTTGATAATAATAGTAGAAAAGGAAAATAAATAAATAATATAATGATAAATGAAATAAGGGCAAAGCCCTATTATTGAAAGTCAAGAAATAGAGAGAGAGAGAGAGAGAAAACACCTTATGTGGCATTGAATGGCATGAGAGACAATAGAGGAACAAATTTATTTTTTTAGATTAACTTTCTACCCTAATTGTTATTATGATTGCGATAGTTGGCACTGTGCACCATTAAGTACTCATATTACTTGTGTAAAAAAAGAGAAAATAGTGAAAAATCACTTGGGAGTTTGTTGTAATTTTCTATTAGGAGTAAAGATAAACTTTGAAAAGTAATCATGGCATACGAATGACCAATGATTGGAACATGAGGGATGGTAGGGATAATCAGCAATAAGTAAATTGTTGTGCATTCCTTTGTGGTTTAGCTACTAATTTTCTTGATTAACTTGAATTTAATTTTATAGTCTATGTTTTTCTATATTGAGATAGGGAAATAAATATTTGTGCATTCTATTGTATGAGAACTATTGGAATTGTATTATTGGGAGAAATTAATACTTAGCCCAAAGCTTGAAACTTTGGAAATTGATTATAGATTTGGGGTGAGTTATTGGGTGTAGGCTAGATCTATAGTAGTATGGGTTTTGTAAGTTTCGGAAACTTATTGTGATTAATTATATGAATAGATTTCATTGATTTAGAAGTCCAATTTGTTCAATTATTTAAGGCAAGTGGATTTTTAAACTATTGTTAAGTGCATGAAATTCGTGTATTTCCTTGTAATATGTGTTTGGGAGTAATGAGAATTGGTAATGAGTTGACTTGTCCATTTTGAGTAATTCTATTGATGGAAAAAGGATAATAAAAAGGTAATGCGATAAATTATTGGTGTGTGATGTTTGACAATGATTTGAAGGCGTATTGCTTATTTGTTGATGTTGTATCACGATTGCGTTGTTGTGAATTGTGCCTTGTTATGAAAATAGTCATCTCCTCATTATTTGTGTGAATATTTCATTTTCATTATTCTGAGATATGGTTGTTACAAGTGTTATGTGCATTGAGAAAGAATAAGAAATTAAAGAGGATGTACCATTTCAAGGGATGTATCGCGCGCCACGATGGATACTATATTTCGAGGGATGTATCGCATGTCGCGATGGATACTATATATCGAGGCACATATCGCGCGCCACGATGGATAGTTTTATCGAAGGACATGTCGTGCGCCGTGACAGATGCATGGACAGATATGTCCCCTATGCATCCCGGACTCAGAGACAACATGTGTGCATAGTTAGGTCAGATATGCATCACTATACTTGACATTGCATTTCATGGCATTACACATCTTTATCATTGGTGAACTTGATCTTGTGTGTTGTGGATCTTGTGAGTGTTTTTTTTGGAACTTGTGATTGATGAATATTCAGCTTGTTGTTCAGGATATATAATTTTTTAAAGTGTTGTTGTTGAGGATATGCAATTTGTTAAAGTGTTGTTGTTGATGATATGTTATTTGTTTAAGTGTTGTTGTTGAGCTATGTGATATGTAATCTATGAGCTGTCAGGTTTGATTGGTTTTACACAGGTTTTAGTTGTGGAGGTTCGGATGGGTGTAAGGAGTACCTGTATTCTATTCCCTTAGTTTTGTTTAGAGGATTGCTTGCTGAATCACGTGTGGTTTGGTACTCTTCCCTTGCTTCTACAATTTTTCTAGGTGACTAGCCTAAATTTTTTGGTACTTGTCATTCTCTTCTTTTTTGAGGTTTCTTGGAGATTTGTAAGGTAACTGCTTGTCATCTCAGCAGACCTTCTTTCTCCTTATTTATGATTTTGTTCTATTCTAGAAACAAGGTCATTGGAGACATGTATTTTTCTTTCAATTTTGTTATAACACATTAGAGACTTGTACACGTGGCAACCAGGTTTTGGGGGTTTAATTAAGTGGACTTTATTTTTTCGTATTTATCATATTGGTTGGATTTTAGGCCGACTTGTCTTGGTAGGATAAGATGAATGTAATCACATCCATTTTTGGGTCATGATACATGTCAATTAGTTTGAGATTTGCATTATATTTTAGATGCTCTTGTACGTATTACACTTAATCTTTGAGTGATATTTTAGCTTTTTGACATTTTTTTCAGTGAAAGACTTAGGGGTCATTTGGTAGAGTATATTAGAAAAAATAATGCATTAATTATCCTTGTATAATACTAAATTATGCATTAGTTATACAGTCTATTGTGTATTATGGTGTGCATTACTAATACCATGGATTTGTAGGTATTAGATGTCACGCCCCGAGTGACCCCAAGTTAATCCTGAGTCTTGCATATCATAAGCGTAGTGAAAATAATTGAATAAGACATTTACTATGATGAAGCTAAAACAATAGATAACTGTAAACTGGGGAATACCGAACTAGCCTATGGTGTATAACATACTAAGAGTTCAATAATATTGAAAGATTAAACTTAACATTTCAAGTTGATTCTACTACTATGTTTGTAAAGCCTTTAACTGAGTTGAGTTGCTGGGACATGCTCACTTGCTAACTCTAACAAAGCTGAAACTTAAAGGAAACACTAAATAAAAACATGTCAATTATCCTTTGAATATGAGGACTCACCATTGAAGCTGCTTAGTGCGAACCGAGAATCGATCTAAATGCGATTTTTATGATGAGTAACTAAACCTACATCATGAAAGGATGTAACCTAAAGTATGCATCAGTGCTTTGAATGTACTGAACATGCAGGGTATATATACTAATCTAAACAAACATATATAAGATGATACAAGGCATACTGAGCAATACTATAAAGTAAGAAAAAAAATTTATACAAAAAGAAAACTCAAAAGCTAAACTTAATGCAATGACCAAGTACTAATCATAAACATTACATTCTAAACTGAATACTTTTATATTTTGAGTATTGTTTAAGCCATGGATAGTATAAACAACCAAAAGTAGGTATAAAATTATAATAAGGTGGTTTTTTAATTAATTTTTGGAATGGGGATTTATTATCAAGGTGGGAGGTGGGAAAATGGTTGATGAGGTAAACAGTATGGTGACACGTCAAAGACCGAAATTGGGTTGGAAGGGACGCCTCATGTAATAGTGTTCTTGGAGTTTCAATAATATGGTGATGTCATCGTTCTACAAGTGCAACTCGTTGATGCGTATAACGTGGGGTGGAAAGTTGTTCAATGTCGTGAAGTGAAAGATAAGAGGCTAGACTTTTATGCTCTCCTCCATCATCAGTGTAAAGTGATAAAATTTGGGTGTCAAAATATTTTTCCATCAGAGGATGGAATTTTTGAAAGATCTCTTTAACTTCACTTTTCTTTTATTGTATAGAGCTAAGTATATTTTGTATATTGGTATACAAAAATACAATAATATAGCTTCTTATGAAAGATAAAATCAGTGATGGACCTCATAAATTACTAAAAATAATTTGAAGAGGTTTAGAGCTACACAACGATAGTTGGGAAAAAGGATGTTGATGAGCTTTATTAGATAAACAAGACTTCCAATGAAAAGGTTTTCTTCCCTCATGAAACTGTAACAAGAACTTATTTAAAATAAACCTAAGAACTCTAGAGTGAGGATGACCAAGACGTTGATGCCAAGTAGTAAGAGTAATAACTTTTAGTGGTCGTGTGACCTTTGGGAGGTGGGACATGACACTCATACATTCCATGTTTGGTTCGGCTGGCACCAGCGGTTTCCGGGTTTTCAAATCCTTCAAAACAATGTCAAAAGTAAAAATTTCAATCGAATTAGTTTTTCTTGACAAAAGTTAGAAAAAGAGAGAAGGTTACGTTTAATGAAAGGAGCACAAAGAGTGTCGTTTAGTTTAAAATTATTATTTGATGCATTCAATTAAGTAGAACCATGTGAGAAATTGGAATTTTATGACTTATAACCTATGGATACATCCTCATTACCATGGGACGGTTGTAGGTTGTGTGGTTATGTGTTTATGTGATGGGTGCCTCCGAAGTCAACTATCCAGGGGTTGGTGGCAGCAGTATACCAAACTTCATAGTTTGCTTTGGCTTCAAAGTGATTGTGAGACTTCACGCGGCAAACATTGGCGGTGGGATGTAATGTTCGGGTTCCATTGTTATAGAAAAGACAAACGGGGGGAAATTTTGTGTTGGAAATGTTTTTCGTAAAACTTGGAATTTTCCAACCTAGTTCAAATCTGGACGAATCAGAGTCATTAAAGTCTAGGGAAATGTGGTAAAAATTGAGTGATTTAATCATGAATCTGATCATATGACTAGATAGATAAGTTGTTAAGGAATTCGTACATCTTTTCAAAATTGAATTGGGATGAGTAGAACTCCCGGAATTAATCTTAGTATGAACGGGTAGTTTTTCAATGTCGTTGGTTGAAGGTCTGTTGTGAAATAGAAATTTGGAATTCTTAAATCGACTCAACTTTTCCCTGCAAGCCACTGAGATGATATTTCTGCCGCCAGGGCGGGGCCGTTGTGGTGGATTGGGTGCCGCCATAGCGGGAAAGACGCGATTTAAGTCAGAAATAAACCTCAAAACTTTTTTATTCTACAATTTTCGAAATTTAGAGCTAAGGAACGAACTCGTGGCTTTTCTTGATATTTTTCCACCACTCTATAGCCTAAAGGAAAGATTTTCACTCCCCGGATCCACTTTTCGTTTTGTAGAACGTAATCTAATGGATAATTATCAATGTGAAGGTTTTGATTCGAGTATTATGGTGGGAAAATCCCTAACTTAGATATTGGGATCATGGGTATGATCAATGGTGGATAGAATTATTAGTTATTCGGGTAATTAACGATTCTTTATAGATTTCCATGTTATTATGATTGTTTGTGTAACGAACCAAAGTACCCCCTAGAAGTTAGGCATTCTTGAGTCGTTACGCGGCGTACTTGACCTCTCAGAGGTCTTGTACAAGCCCTTTTGACATCGTTCATTGCATACATGTATTAAAAGTAGTGCAGAATTAAAACTTTTCACATGAAATAATATTTGAAAACATCTTTCATATAATACAATAGAAATACTAAGTCTCAACATTCGCCAAACTTAGACTCAATAATATTTTGGACACGGCCCATACATAAAATTAAATATTGAAAACTTAATCTATTACAATACTTTTAATCAATGAAATCTAAAGATAGTAATTTCCTCGAATCAAGTGAGGAGATACCCCAACTTTGCTTTAAAAAGTCCTAGTTTCAAAGCTATTATTCAAGATGTCTCTCACCTTCCACCTACACCTCTAGATATAGACAAAATGTATGAATGTACTAAGTATGACATAATGCATACAATCATAATAAATAGACATTTACATGAAACATGCTCTTTTTTAGTATAACTTTATGACATGAGTATAAGAAACCACTTTAACACCAACTACACATATAAGTCACATAACAAGTAATCCCACATAATAGCATATGACATGACATTCTCCTCGCAAAGGTTATCCTAAGACTTGCTTAAGTAATTCAAGAAGAGACGCCCATATACCCTCTTCAAGCTTACCTAAACAATCCTTAAGACTACCTAAGTTAAGATTATGTCCATTTCATCAATTAACTTTCCTATCTAGAGTTACTCCTAAGACTCCCCTAAGTAAGACATGAAGAGACCATTATATACCCTCTCCACACCTTAACTAGGCAATCCTTTAAAGATACTCTAGATAAGTACTTATTCATTAACATACTTTTAACTTAAGTCAATATCTTCATTAGTCCATTTAATCGACATTCAACAATTAAGGACATTCACGTAATGGTCTTGGAGAAAACCTAGGGAACGTATATACTAACATCTTCAAAGCCTAATCGTGCAATGTCTAGATAGCGTCCCATTTCACTAACTAAACTTCATAGTACTTCTCCAACACTTGCATGTATCCCAAATGATGAGAATAAAAGATAACCGACATAGACCATACTAGCTAGGAATGGAATCCGGAATCTACCCTACTTCGAGGGAGGGTGTTCTACTATCCAATTGTAGAACTAGGACATATCCCATGTAGGCACATGGTTAAGGAATATAGAGGGTTTCTTTGTTCTCTAAACATCATAGTTAGAGCAACTTCCCAAGCATACTCACTCGGTGCTAGCCTTTGTTCTCATAGAGTATTTCAATAAAGGAGCATATGAAGAGGTACCATATCTTGTTCATAGCCAAATCACAATACACCTTACCAAAGAGGGTGAATTAAGGCTTCTAACAATGGCTAAGAGGAAAGCTCAATGATTTTCCTAAGGATGATTTCATACCGTTCCAGCCGATCAACCCTAAGTCCACCATTCACAGAAGAAGGATATCATTACAACTTTCAACTTCAAGGATATCATAACCTTCCCTCTAGGTCGAAGATTCCACATAGATGACCTTCTTAACTATGTTCAAGGTTACATGTCAATCACACATACATGACTAAGGAGATTTAACATACTAAGTCAAGAATCCATATTCACATTCTACATATATCAAGTAAGGGACACAAGTTTCCCAAAACAAGACAGACACATACTTTACCTTATCACATAGATCCTATCATTTAAAAAACATATAGGGACAACCAAGTCAACAATAGGTCACCATATTCACTACTATAGAAACATAAATATAAGCCATCACAAGTCTCATATAATCCATCAAGAAGCATCATACTTCAACATTAAGTAATACACATAAAGACTTCACTGTATCTTACTAGAGACACATATGTTCAACTAGAACAACTCATGCTTTGACTTCAAATGCACATATAAGTCATCAAGACCTTCACAATACTCATATATTCAAGTTATAACATGATAAATACATAATTCAAAAAATAATGCCGACGAGGACACATTGTTTCACAATTCATAAACTAATGCCGACGAGGCCATATTCTTCACAAGTATAGCACATAAGCACCACCAACATAAGTGGACCATACCAAACATCACAACTGAAACATCTATACTACACAATATAAAGAAGGTTAGGTCAACATACCACCAATTCATTCACAACATCTCAAATTTATAGCCAATTCAACCAATTCTGACATAAGCATTGGATGGGGTACCACGTTCCGGTATGCTAACTGTTTGGGTTTGGGTTCCATAAGAGAACCAATGACTTGATATAACTGTGTAATTGAGAAATTTGAAATTGTACGTTGCTTCTTAAATGATGATGATATTGTATATGTTCGTTGTATGCATGTGCTTATTATGTTGTATCAACTTATATATGTTGCACTTAGTAGGATAGCCGTGTGATCCTGCCTGTACACTACGGTTGTGTACACATACCACACTTGCTCTTCCTTATTGATTATAGGGCATCTTTAGGTGGCTATTGACAGACGGAGTTTAGAACATAAGTGATGGTCAATCGAATTTAAGGTTGAGCAAGTTCTTCCGGGCTGCCATGAGTTCTCCTTTCATCTATGTCCATGTTTTGGACTCACACTTTTCTAGTTAGTTAATGAGTTCATTATTTTGGGGTTGTAACTCTTCTTGTTTGACCGGTGGTTGATCTATGGATGTTTTGGTACACTGACTTTTAGGTTCTAGGCATTACTTCCACAATGTTAGTTTGTTATTAGACTTTTCTTTGGATTTTAAGGGAACTCTATTTCTTTTCTTAGAATTTAACTTGCTCCCGTAGTTTTAGATTTTTTAGTTGGGTTGTAGTAATGGTTCTCCCACCGAAGGGTTAGTGTGGGTGAAAATCATGATTGTCTAGGTCGTGAAAAAGTTTATATCAGAGCCTAGGTTTGATGATATCGATGTACAAAAATGAGTCTAGTAGATTCTTGCGGAACGATATAGAAATGTTTGTACTTTTCTTCGAGAGGCTATAAGACTTTAGGAAATCTCTCTTTTTTCTCTTTTCTCCTTCGTGCGACAACTTGATTCCAATATGTATATGTCGATTCAAATTGGTATCTTACTTCGTTCACTCTTCTGTGTTCAAATGGTTAACGCTAGATTTAATGGGGTCAGGACTGTTGCTCTCATCAATGCTCCAGCGCCAAAATCTGCAGCGAGAGGTCGAAGTTGAGCTAGGGTAGAGGCCGAGGAAGAGAGGCGCCTACTAGAGATGGGTTACTGGACGAAAATGCTCCGCAAAATGAGGCCCTTATGTACATTATGACGAGATAGAAGAGAAAGTTAAGGTTAAAAATGATGAGGAGGTTAGGCAAGAGGAACAGGTGTAGGCTGAGATTATAGGCATTCCTTCCATTGACCCAGTGTTATCTCAGTAGATCATGTCGTTCTTGAAAGGGTTGGTATGTCCTGGAGTGCTTCCTTTTTTTCAAGCAACTCAAACTCCCGTCAGTACTCCCATTGCTATCACTATCCCCAAAGTGGGAAGAAATGAATGTAATGATGCTTTCTTCTATCCTTTTTGGGTCCTGTTATGACTGATAATGAACATGATATGTTGACCAAGTTTTTGAAGTTGAAACTGCCTATGTTCCATGGTTCTGAGAGTGAAGATGCATATGAGTTCATCCTAGATTGTTATAAAAGGCTTCATAACTTGGAAATTGTCCATCAGCATGGGGTTGAGTTCATGAATTTTCAGCTTGAAGGTGTGGCTAAACAGTAGTGGAGAGCTTATATGGAATGCAGATCTTCAGTTTTACCTCCACTTATTTAGACCCAGTTTAATGTCATGTTCTTAGTGAAATATGTACCTAGGACTTTGAGATAAGGATAAGTTCATGGCTCTGGATCAAGGTTATATGTTTGTGGCTACTTATCAAACCAAGTTTCAAGTCTTGTCTAGATATGCTACGCAGTTGGTGACTACGGAGGAAGAGAGGATCTGCTTATTTATTAAGGAACTAAATTCTGAGTTGCAGGTATTATCTATTCATATGGCCTCTGTAGGGAGGAGCTTTAATGAGGTAACATACTTTGTTAAGAAAGTGGAGTGGGTGAGGCAGTATGTTTAAGCTAAGGCATTATCTAATAGGGCCAAAGACTCAGGTAACTTTGAAGGATGTTACTCCAAAGGGGCAGGGAGGCCAACACTTGCAACCAGGACAATTCAGGTCGCTATGCCCGCCTCTACAAGTAATTACTCAGGAACTCCACCTCAAAATTAGATTCACGATAGCCAGGGATTCACTCCTTTGTTGGGTGGCGGACAATATTTTGATCGTACTTGCTACAATTACAGAGAACCAGGGCATATGAGGAGATATTGTCCCCTATATTGTGTGTTGGATTCCGTGTAGTAGACGTGTAGGGAAGTGGTACTCATGGGAAAATGTAATAATGGTCGAGGGTGTCCAAATGGTGGGCAAGGAGGTAATCAGCAAGGTTGTGGAAGTAGATGAAATGGTAAGCAGACAGGGGTAAGGTGCACCCAGGCAGGGAAGTTGCTTGACATGAGGATATGGCTTAGTGTTACGCTTTTCCAGGAAAGAATGAGGCAGAGGCGTCTGACGTAGTGCTCACGGGTACAATTCTTGTCTTTTACAGGATGATTAATGTGGTATATGATCCGAATTCTACATATTCTTATGTGTCCGTGCGATTTGCCTTATATTTTGCTATATTTTTCTATATACTTGATGCCCCCATTCATGTCTCTACCCAGTTGAAAATATGTCATTGTCACCCATGTATATCATGATTGTCCTATTTTGATGATGGGTTTTCAGACTTGGGTTGATTTAGTGATTTTTTATATGACTTTGATATAATATTAGGTATGACTTGGTTGTCCTCTTATTATGATGTTCTTAATTGTAACACTAACTCTGTAACTCTAGAAATTTCGGGCAGGGAAATATTAGAGTGGGAATGGGTGTACAAGCCGAGAAAGCTAAGATCATATCCTCCATTTGGGTTAGAAAATTGGTAATGGAAGGGTTGTTTGACTTATTTGTCTTATATCCGAGATGTTGAGGTTGATTCTCTATCCATTGAGTCCATTCCTATAGTTTCAGGATTTAGAGAAGTGTTTCCTACTTATTTGAAATGTATGCCTTCGGATAGGGATATAGATTTTTGCATTGATTTATATCTTAGTACTTGTCCAATTTCCACCCCTGTATCGCACGGCGAAATCAAGAGAGATTAAGGCTCAAATATAAGACCTTCTAAATACAGGATTTATTCATTCTAGCACTTCTCCATGAGGTTCTCGGTTCTAGTTTGTTAAGAAAAAGGATGGTAGTATAAGAATGTGTATCGATTAACGACAATTGAATAAGGTCACTATTACAAACAAATACCATTTGACTCGAATAGATGATATTTTTGAACAATTTAAAGGTGCATCACTTTTCTCCAAAATTGATCCAAGGTCTGCCTACCATCAGTTGAAAATTCGGCCTGAAAATGTGCCCAAAAAGGTATTTAGAACCCGCTATGGGCACTATGAGTTTTTGCTTATGTCATTTGGGTTAACTAATGTTCCCGCAACTATTATGAGTTAAATGAATGGGGTGTTCAAGCCATTTCTTGATTCATTCGTTATAGTCTTTATTGATGATATTTTGTTCTATTAGAAAAGGGAGGAGAGCATACCTACCATATTCGTATTGTTCTAGGTGTTCTTGGGAAACAAAGGTAGTATACTAAATTCTCTAAGTGTGAATTTTGGTTGACTTCGTTTTCATTTTTTTGGCATGTAGTTTCAAAAGAAGGGGTTATGGTAGATCCTAAAAAGATTGAGGCGGATGAAAATTAGGTTCGCCCTAGCTCTGTGATGGAAGTTAGGAGTTTTGTAGGGATTGCTAGCTACTAACATAGATTTGTGAAGAACTTTGCTTCTATTGCCACTCAGTTGAAAAATTTGACCAAAACAAAGATATCATTTGAATGGACTGAAAAATTTAAAGAGAGCTTCCAAAAGCTCAAGACTCTTTTGACCAACAAACCCGTTCTATCATTACCAGTTTAAGGTAAGGATTTTATCATTTATTGTGATGCTTTTTCTGGTGGGTTATAGTAGGTTCCATCATGACTCGAGAAATCAGGTCGTGACAAGTTGGTATCAGAGCCCCAGGTTCACGGTCTCAATCTAATGTCTACTAGAGTCTAGTGAATCGGTGCGGAGACGTCATTAACTTATCTTCGAGAGGCTAATGGATGTTTTTCGGAAGATTTTCTATTTTGTTTCACTTTCATGCAGCTTGTGCCTTATTGGTTCCTTGAAATCTCACTTGTTTCACTTTATCGCACGATGGCTCGCGCGAGGTGGTGTGGCCAGGGGTGATGCACCCAGGCCTGCAGACAGAACCCTAACTTGGGCTAGACGTCGATCCCGAGGTCGGGGTAGGTACACAACACCAGCCCGAGATAATCATGAGGAGTCTCATGCAACATATGTACCTACACAACCAGTGGGGTTGGGGCCAGACCAGCCACCACCCGCACCAGTTGCAGCTCGTGATCTTCATGCTCTTCTGACTCAAATACTAACAGATATTGGGGAGATGTGACAAGCACCAACCCAGAAGCAACAATACCAGAAGCACCAGCACCAGCTCATGATCCTTCTCTAGCACTGCAGGGTCAGCCTCCCGCGGCGGCACCACAGATTCAGCCGCCACTAGTTCCTATTGCCGCCCCGGCGGACTTAGAGGTCAGTGAGATGCCACTGCGCGATAAGAAGATGCACATGTATTCAAAAGGCTGGCATCGCCGTTATTCTCAGCTCAGGGGCAATTGTGGAAGACGCCCATGAGTTCCATCTCACTTGTGAAAAGCAGCTACACTCATTACGCCTCTTGGAGTCGAAAAGAGCCGACTTTACCGCTAATCAATTATGTGGTCCATCCCAGCAGTGGTGGCGCACGTATCGTGAGTCCAGACCAGTTGGATCGGCTTATATCTTGGAGTCAGTTCATAGAGGCTTTCTTGGCCCGGTTTATGCCACAGAGCATCAGACATAGGCTTCGTGATCAGTCCTCTAGATTGGAGCAACCGTAGAAAATGAAGCTTTTCAAGTGGCTGCAATGATCGAGAAGTTAGCTCCTTCATGGAACGATTTCAAGGATTATCCAAAGCACAAGCGTAAGGAAATGAAGATTGAAGATCTTGTGATTAGGCTCAAGATTGAGGAAGATAACAAAACCGCCGAAAAGAAGTCTCGTAACAGTTATACAATCATTGGAGTCAATCTTGTTGAAGAAGCTTCTATCAAAGACAAGAACAGAAAGAAGTACAAGGACAGACGTCAAAACAGCCCAAGAAGAAATTCAAGGGCAACTGTTACAATTGTGGTAAGGTTGATCATAAGTCTTCTGACTTTCGTGCTCCAAGAAATGACAAAAACAAAGACAAAGGCAAAGGAAAAAGTCAAGCAAACATTGTGGAAGAGATGGTAGATGCAAATGACTTGTGTGCAATGATCTCAGAGTGCAATATAGTTGGTAATCCCAAGGAGTGGTTTGTCGACTCAGGTGCCACTCGACATATTTGCTCAGAGAAAGAAGACTTTGCAATTTACACTCCTGCTTAGTTCGATGAAGATTGTTTCATGGGAAACATAACAACAACAAGGATTGCGAGAACTGGGAAAGTAATGTTTAAAATGAAATCCGGCAAGATGTTGACTTTGAACATTGTTCTGCATGTCCTACAATTAGGAATATTTTAGTTTTTGTTGCACTACTTGTTAAGAACGGGTTTAGGTGTGTCCTAGTTAGTGACAAAGCTATAATAAGTAAGAATGAGATGTTCTTAGGAAAGGGCTACCTCAATGAAAGTCTCTTCAAACTTAATGTAATGGTTGTTAACAGTATTGATAAGAATTCTTCTTCTGTCTATTTATTGGAGTCAAATGATTTATGGCATGCCCGTTTGGGACATAATAATTACAAAGCCTTGTGAAAATTGGTTACTTTAGAAGTATTGCAAATTTTAAATGCGATAAATTGAAATGCGACATTTGTGTGGAAAGTATGTTTGTTAAATATCCTTACAAGTCGGTTGAAATAAATTCAAAACCTTTAGACTTAATGCACACATATATATGCGATATGAAGTCGACACCATCTAATGGTGGGAAAAAGTATTTTATAAAATTTATTGACGATTGCCCTCGATTTTGTTATGTATATTTGTTTAATAGTAAGGATGAAGCAATTGATGCATTTAAGCAATACAAAAATGAAGTGGAGAACCAATTGAATTGAAAGATAAAAATGATTAGAAATGATAGGGGTAGAATACAAATCTCCTTTTGTAGAGATATGTTTGGAATATGGTATTATTTATCAAACTACTGTACCCTATACACCACAGTCAAATGGTTTGGAGGAATGGAAGAATAGAACATTACAGAAAATGATGAATGTCTTGTTGATCAATTATGGTTCACCGCGAAACCTTTGAGAGGTAGTCATCCTTACGGCTAATAAGATACTCAATAAGGTACCTCGTAGAAAAACACAATCAATTCCATTTGAGTTGTGGAAAGGAAGGAAATCCAACTTGAAATATTTCAAAGTGTGGGGGTGTCTAGCCAAGATAGAGGTTCCTAAAAACCCAAAAGGAAAATTGGACCCAAAATGGTGGATTGTGTATTTATTAGATATGTTGTGAACAGTAAGACCTTCTGGCTTTTGGTTCACAAAACTGATAATTTTGAGATTCATGTTAAAACGATAATTGAGTCAGATAACACAAAGTTCTTTGAACAGATTTATCCGTATAAAACGGAATGTGAGTCAACAATTGAAAGACCTAAAGGACCACGGTAAGAATCAACGGAAAATACACTACCTAGTAAGATCCTACGCGTAGCACTCGGCAACGGAAACCCACTTCTTTCAGACAAGAATTTGTGGCACAATCATTTGAAAATGAGCCTCAAACATTTAAAGCAGCTATGTCTTAGTCTGAGTCAACTTATTGGAAAAAATCTTTCAATAGTGAGATCGAATCAATTTTAATTAATCATACTTGGGAATTGTCTGATCTTCCTCAAGAAAATAAACCTTTAGGATCAAAGTGGATCTTCAAAAGGAAAATGAAAGTTGATGGGACTATTGACAAATATAAGGCTAGACTTGTAGTCAAATGAATCAAACAAAAGGAAGGTTTGAACTACTTTTACACATACTCTCCAGTAACAAGCTAAGGATAACATCAATTAGGATGTTAATAGCACTAGCGACAATGTATGATCTTAAAATATACCAAATGGTTGTAACGATTCTTAAATGGAGAGTTGGAGGAAGAAATTTACTTGGAACAACCTGAAGGGTTTGTAGTACCCGCTAAAGAAGAAAAAGTGTGCAGACTTGTGAAATCGCTTTATGGGATCAAGCAAGCACCCAGAAAATGGCATGTTAAATTTGACAAAAAAACAATGTTAGCAAATGGATTCAAGATTATCGAACGTGATAAGTTTGTTTACCTTAAAACATTATGAATCATAAAGTCATTGTTTGTCTGTATGTTGATGACATGTTAATAATGAGTAAAGATATTGATGATATAAATGCCACTAAGCGCATGTTATCCAACAAGTTCCATATGGAGGACATAGGAGTTGCTGATTTGATCTTAGGGATCAGGATTCTCAATACTCGTTAGGTACTAGCTTTATCTCAATGTCATTATATTGAAAGAGTATTGCATAAGTTCAAGTTCTTAAATTCCAATGTTGTCAAAACTCGTATTGATTTAAGCTTTACATTTCAAAAGAAAGAAGGTGAATGTGACTCTCAATTGGAATGTGCCAGAGTGTTTGGAAGTTTGATGTATATTATGAATTGTACGCGACCAGATATAGCATGTGCTATACCCAAACTGATTCAGTTCACTAGTAATCTAAATCAAACTCACTAGATGGCAATGAAACGTGTGTTGGGGTATCTGAAAAATACACGACACTATGCTTTGCATTAAAATAAATATCTAACGTCATTGAAGGATATAGTGATGCAAATTGGATCTCCGGGTCAAATGAAGTAAAATTCACAAGTGGTTATGTGTTTAAACTTGGTGGAGGAGCAGTCTCTAGCAAGTTGTCCAAACAGACATGTATCGCTCGCTCCACCATGGAATCTGAAGTTATTGCTTTTTTGATAAGGTTGGTGAAGAAGTTGAATGGCTCCGGAATTTTCTAGAGGATATTCCATTTTGGGCCAAACCTGTAGGACCTATTTGCATACATTACAATAGTCAAGAAGCAATAGGTAGGGCAGGGAGCGTCATGTACAACGGTAAGTCTCGTCATATACGACAGAGACATAACACCATAAGACAACTGCTCTCTAGTGGAATAACCACAGTTGACTCTATGAAGTCACGCGTTAATGTGTCAGATCCACAATGAAAGGCCTAGTGAGATAGGCTGTTGAAATATCATCTAAGGTAAAGGTTTACGGATTAGGACAAGTCAGAATGCAGTAACTCTATCTAGCAAACTGGAGATCTCAAGAGATAGAAACAACGAGAAAAACAAAGTTTTGACTGATGATTCGACATTGTCAATCAAATCAATCCATTCTGATGATGCAGACAATGTTTAGGAACAAGGTCAAGACTTTAAGGCTTGTTAATGACTTAATAAAGCTTAAGGTTTTTAATAATTTGCTAAGTTTGACAGATTTGACCGACTTAATAAAGCTTAAGGTTTTTAATAATTTGCTAAGTTTGACAGATTTGACCAAATAGTGTATCTACGAGATGACATTGTTAGAAATCACCTACGTGAGTGTGAAATGTAAGTCGCTTCAAAGAGAATTTTATGTCAAAGGTCTATTCTGTGTACACTCATGAAACCAGGAGGTGTTCATGGCTAAACGAACACAACCGTAAGAACCATAAACAGTAAAGGGTTAATTGTGTGACACATAGTTGTCTAGGTATACACCATAGTTGGACGGTTCAAAGATATCGCATCTACGTATTGACCGAGTATATACTACATATGTTCACTACGAAAAGTTCAACGGAAAACCTACTTATCCAGATGCAATTGATCATTGCTTGCAAAGTACACACTTGTTCGCACATTCTTATGTTCTAACCATTCCCCATTCATGTTGGGGATTGTTTGGTGTACATCAAGAGTTAATGGAAAATTGAGGGAACATGAAAAGAGAGGAACTTGAAAAATTGGGAACTTGAAGAGTTGGAAACTTGAAAAGTCCTCTTATGCTTTAGTAAAACGACATTTGTTCCTCAACTGTGGTGAAAAGAAAACTAGTAGATTTTAAATATAGAAACACTCATATTACTTGTTAAAAGGGTTGGAAAGAGGGGGCCCTAGCGCCGTCGTCGTCGCTCGCTCCTCTCAGCTTTAGCTTTGGAAAATGATGGATCGACAGATTATGTTTTGGACAAAGTTTCTTTTAATTATTAATTAAATTAAATTACATTAAATTAATTGGCCAAAAATTCTCAATTAATAAGTTAATTGACCGACCCGACTCAGATCCGCACGCGACCCATTTTATTTTAATTTTTCCCATTTTATTTGAATTTCCCACCATTAGAATTTATTGTTCTGAACGGTTGAAACTTTTAGGAATAACCATGACCGTTTAAAAGATTGAAACTTTCATGAATGGTCGTGTGGATTCTTAAAGGGTTGCATTCTTTCATAACTTGTTCCTCTTGCCTATAAATACATTGATTCTTTATATTTTTTCCTTACGAATTTTGTTGACTTCTTCTTCTTCTACACAAAAATTTCTTCGTTACTTTATTACTGTCGAGTGGTTCACTGACACCAAAGTTTTAGGTATCAATACGCTGGTGATTGAGATCATTCTATCCTAGGAGGACATATTCTGAATCAAAACTCGGATACTAGATGGGAACAATTTTCTTAAGGATACACTGTGTATTCAGTGTGCTTGATCTTTTTCTATTCTAATTTTCTAGATTCTTGTACGTTTACAGATTTTAATTTTTTGTGAATTAATTTCATTCATATTTATTACTAGTTCATTAAACTTTGGTAATTTCTTGCTTCTGCAAGGTTTTATTGAAATCGCTAATTCTATTTTTCAAACACAGATTGACAACATATTTCACTTCTCATAGTAACAAAGATCCATGAGAATATATGAGAGCTGATAAGGACAAAATTGATATACAAGTGAATGTCTTCAATAAACTATAGAAATTATCACTTCCTAGCCTAAACACTTATTATTTCATATAGTGACAGTTTTTCTAACCAATTATTGAGGGAGGAAATTATACAATCTTAATCATCCCCAAGTCTAGTCTACTTTTCTCAAAGTTCTCTCTACGTAATGCCTTGATAAAAATATTAACAATTTTTTCCGTAGTGGAGTAGAACATTATTGATATGTGACCATTCTCTACATTATCTCACAGAAAATGGTGTATCATATGTTTTCTTCGTTTATGTTGCACGAGATTCTTTGCTTTATTAATAGCACTAGTATTGTCACATAAGATAGGAATCCTACCAAAATTTAAACCAAAATCCAACAGTTGTTGTTTGATCCATAACAATTGTGCACCATATGATCAATCTGCAACATATTAAGCCTCAGCAGTAGACAAGGCTACAGAATTTTGTTTCTTGGTGGACCAGGATATAAAACATGTTCCAAGGAAGTGAGTCATACATGTGGTACATTCCTTGTTGACATGGTATCGAGCATAATCAGCATCTGCATAACCAACAAGATTAAAGTTGCAGAAGATTCTTTGCTAATATTAATAGAACTAGTATTTTTCACATAAGATAGGAATCCTACCAACATTTAAACCAAAATCAAACAGTTGTTGTTTGATCCATAGCAATTGCGCACCACATGATGCACCCGCAACGTATTCAGCCTCAGCAGTAGACAAGGCTAAAAATAATTCTTTCTTGGTGGACCAGTATATCAAACATGTTCCAAGAAAGTGAGCCATACTTGTGGTAAATTTCTTATTGACCATGTATTGAGCATAATCAGCATCTGCATAACCAACGAGATTAAATTTTTTTACTTTGGAGTACCAAAGTCCCAGATTAGTGGTTCCTTTGAGATACATGAAAAATCTTTAATCAGATTTAAGATGAGATTCTTTTGAATTTGCTTGAAACCTTGCACAAAAACCTACACTAAACACAATATCAGGTCTACTTGCAGTAAGGTATAGAGAGAATCATTCCCCTGTAAACCTTTTGCTCATTATATTCACCTGTTTCATCCATATCCAGCTTAGTAGTAGTAGCAATAGGAGTATCAGTTTCCCTTGTTTCATTCATGTTGAATTTTTTGAGCAATTCCTTCACATACTTTTGTTGATGAATTAATGTACCTGTGGGTGTTTGCTTGATTTGTAATCCAAGAAAGAAATTAAGTTCACCCATCATGCTCATTTCAAACTCTCCACTCATAAGTATAACAAACTATTGAGTCATCATACTATTTGTAGATCCAAAGATTGTGTCATCATCATATTCCTGCACAATTAACAAGTCTTTTCCATTTATTTTTTTTAGAAAAAGAGTGAAAAAAAAGAGTGTTCTCGGTTTAGCTCTTATATGACCATGGTCTAGTAGAAAGTTGTATAGCCTTTCATACCATGCTCTTGGAGCTTGCTTTAGCCTGTACAAAGCTTTGTCTAATTTATAGTCATGATCAGGGAACTCAGGATTTTGAAAACCAGGTGGTTGTTTTACACATTCTTCTTCTCTCAAATATTCATTCAAGAATGCACTCTTCATGTACATTTGATAGAGAGTGAAATATTTAAAACCAAAAAATGCAATGAGTAATCGAATAACTTCAAGTATTTCTATAGGAGAAAAAGTCTCATCATAGTCAATTCCCTCGTCCTGATTGTACCCTTGAACCACCATCCTTGCCTTGATTCTTCTGATTGTTCCATTTTCATGTAGCTTGTTTCTATATACCAATTTAGTTCCAATCACAATATATTCTCCCTTCCGGTGGTGGAACAAGCACTACTGAAAAACTGCCAAAAAGAGACAGATAAAAGTGATGGATATGCGAAGCAATTTCGTTCGTCGCTTTTTGGCACGACACTTTTCCAAAAGCAACGGACGGCGTCACAAACTAATTATTATTATTTTTGATTGTTTTTAACAAAACTGATGGACTCCGTCTATATGATTTAATTTTTTTAAAATTTCCACAGTGCAACGCAGTACGTTGCTTTTGTGATTTGTTTTTTAAAATCCCAGAAAAGCGACGGACAAAAGGACACTGTCCATCGCTTTTCTGGAAATTAGTTTTTTTAAAACCCAGATAAGAGACGGACAAAACCATGTTGTCCGTCGCTTTTCTGCAATTTTAGTTTCTAATGGCCACCTGCAATGCAAATACAATTCAACCCAACAAACACACAATTATATGTACCCTACAAACACATTTACATAAACATTATACACAACATTAAACAACGATGTTGTTATATGTCTGGTACCCCTTTTGTGTTGCTTTGAATTATGACTACCATTTCTTTTAAATTTTTGTTGTGAAACAAGATTCCTCTAACCAGATTGATCGAGAGCGTGGGGAAAGAAAATTGACAGAGCTGTACTAGAATGTGCTAGATATATTTGTTGAAATTGGAATGGGGTCAATGGATTATTATGAAAATGATTTTGAAGCTGCAATGCTCGAGGACATTGCAACTTATTATTCCTGCAAAGATTCTAACAGCACATGAATCTTCAAGGATCCAAGTAGAATATTTTCAAGAATAATAAGACGCAGTGTCCTCGAGCATTGTAAAAAATCGTTGTCATAAAAATATATTGACCACACTCAAATTTCGACAATTATATATAGCACATTCTTTAGTAGAGTTGTGTCAATTTTCTCTCCCTCACACTCTTGATCAATCTTGTTAGAGGATTACAGTTGCTCGATAGAAAGATAAAAGAATGGTAGACATAACTCAAACCAAGACAAAAGGTATACCAAAAATATAATATCTCTGGCTTTTCCAATCTGCTATGGTAGATTTTAAATAGAAAACAGTTGCTAGTACGATATTACGTGTGACCCACTTTATGGGATACTCTTTCCTTTTTAGTCATTCCCCCAAAAAGGACATCTTTCCATATTTAGTAAAAATTAACTTCAAATTTCTTGTTTTACCTTATATCCATAAAATGTCAATAGTTTAGTTTATACCACAAGTTTCAAAATTCCTTATCTTTCTCTTTTAATCAAACTTTTTTTTCTATGGTCATCTATTAAAACTTATCCACCTGAGTTTAGCTCATGGATTCTATATTGATTTTTGTAATTATGTTTTCTTGATTTTGCCTCTTCTAGAATTTGTTTTTTAGTTTGACACTACACTCAACTGCCGCCACATCTTACGAAAAATGATCTAAAATCAGTTAAAATAATCAAATATGAGCAAGTTATCACGACGAAATTATATCTAGCACTTGATGAAAAGTTGAGAGGCTCCTCCGATGCAATCTGATAAAGCAAATTATGTGAACGATGCTCAGAACAAATATCAATGATACAGTTTCAAATGTCAGAATATCTGAGTCAATACATACCAAAACCCCAAGATTATCATAAAAAGGATCGGTTAGTATAACAGAGGTAATTATAGTCAAGATTAATAGGGATACAACAATAACTTTTGAAATAAAAGTTAAAATTTTTACATACCTTACATACCTCCTATAGGGAAGAAATGTAACTCACAATCGTGGTGAATGAAGCTTGAGAATGCTTTACAGAACTAAGAGAGGACATATGCAAAAGTTCGCACCATGTCTAAGATGATCATCCCCAATACTGCCTCTATCCAAAATAATGGAATGCAAATGAGAGACATCAGAAGAGAGAAAACCCCACTCATAGGGAAACTTTTAAGAAACACTATTGAGTATCTATCTCATTTCACGCAAATCATCACTTAGAGTAGCAGGTTTCTCCCGAAAGAAGTAGAAAAAGTTCCAGATGTTGAACAAACTATAGTTATGATTACTAAGAAAAAGGGAGACCACGAAGAAGAGATAAAATTGACTCACTGGGTTTGCTCTATTGCTTATGTAGATGAAGTAAAAAAGAATGAAGATTTGGTACCTTTCACCATTGGCAATCATGAGTTTGCTAGTGTCTTGTGTGATAATTGGGATAACATCGACTTGATTCCTTTGGCTATTAATAAACATTCATGTCTATGTAAGACATAGTTCTATCACGTTTAGTGATACTGTATGAAGTAAAAAATCATGTGTCTGTAAATACGCTATAAGGGATGATCTTCGTGTTTTTCTTTTTCAGTAAGTTCATTATAAAGACTAGCTTTTTGGAAGATTTTCTCTTTTTTAAGGTAGTAATTTTTTGGGAAAGCAGTATTAGAATCATTTTGATCATGCATGGTTCTCTTCGCTGTTATGATTTTGCATCCATTTTCCCCCATTCTTCTTGTTTTTCCGGCACCTCAATCACTTGTGCATTAACAAAAATAAATAAAATCTTGTAAGTACCACATAATAGATAGTTCCATTAAATGAATGATGACATAATCCAACAACAGGGTTGTGGGATTCACAAGATTCCAGCGGACAACATTAATACTATTCCTTATCAGTAAGAGTAGAATGAAGAGTTTTAATTAGCTATATTAGATGCAGATTACATTAGCAGAGAGGACATGAAGATGAAATAACTGTCCAGGAATCATTTAGTACATTTCCTCCCCTCTATATCATAAATCAACTTTCAAAAGCAGTGTCAGAAGAATGAAACCACTAGATACTTAGTTCATTATTAGCATTCGAGAAAAGTACTTCATTGTATAAACTTTGACGACACTTTTCTCAAACATGGATGAAGGTTTTCAATATAATTGTAATTTGTTATCTTTTGACTGTTTTGCGAATGGAGTTTCTAGTCCTTCCCTTCATTCTTACAAGCAAGAAACCATAGGGGAGGACTACATACTCTATATCCAGAACATTCTAGAGACAAAAAAGATTCATGACTAGATTGAAAATACACATCTGTTGTTTGTTAAAAGTTTCCTACAAGTTTATGAAATGAAGTGTTTTTCTGGTATGATAATAATAGACTAACTATTTTGATTATATAACCCGTTGGACACTGCTCAGAACATTATAAACTATTTAGAGCGGAGGAAGATACTACATGTCTATTGCCAACATAACTAATCTTTGTTTCCTCTCTTGTAATGTAGTTTTGAGGTAATATAGGTAATTAAGATTGTTCATCACATTCCTACAGATAAGAAACTGTTTTAAAGTCATCTTTTGGAAACTTGTGAATCTCAGTGTCATGTTGTTCTGTCATGTCATCATTCGATTCATTGGATCTGTATATTTATGTTGTACGCCCATGATTTCTTTTTCTTTTTAATGAAAAGATATAGAGCTATTATAAAAGCAAGAAGAAGGGAGGAAAATAATTGCAAAACCGTAACAACGGAGAGAGAACTATGTGATACTCAAATCATTCTAATATTAATTTACTTATAAATTATTTACCCAAAAAAAAAAAATCTTCTAAAAATTCAATATTCATAATGAATTTAGTTGCAAAAAAAGAAGATCACATTTATAGTGTATTTGTGGACATATGATTTATTAAGTAATGAAATACCTTTGAGCATGATTTATTTTTTCGTATTCCTTCTTTAAGACCATTGAATCTGTCAACACATTGAAATACTTTTGTTAGTGCAATAACCTAGTGATAGACAACAATACAAAATATACATATCATCGTATCATATCATATCATATCATATCGTATCATATCATATCATCACATCATATATTACTAAAATTGAGAAACTAAAAAGATGAAAAAATTTATTACCATTTTACCCTAGTCTATATTAGACATCTAAGTAAGTAAATATTAAATAGTAATATTTTAATTATTTATTGCATTGTAGGTTATTTATTAGAAGACAATGAAAGAATTAATACTTAAATTGTAAGGTACAATGAATTGTTGTTTAATTTACTAATTCAATTATCCAGTAAAATCAAAAGGTTCTTTGTGAATTAATTGGTACTTCAAAATAAATCGGTTAGTATTACTATAGTTAAAACATGTAAGATGTGACAATGAAATTAAATCACATTCATGATATATATGTATTGATAATGGTCTATATATAATTACTTGCTATTCATAATTAACATCTAAGTTAGCTGAAATGTCTTTTCTTTTAAATATTACTAGATTATGCATATGATTTTTTTTTATATAACACATTCAATATATTTTAGGAAGAGTGGAGACTACTAGCAATTAATTTCTATTTACATCCTTCATTTATCTAATAAATATAACCATTTACGTATCATATACGTGCATGTCTCTTTGTTTTAAAGATAATTAGGAGAATTGAAAAGGCTTTATCGATCTATAAATATGTAAGCTTATTGATTAGCAGTAATAAATACATGAAAGGGAAGATTCAAAGAAAGCAAATCAAAAAGGCGAGTTCAATTAGCTATTAAAATCTACTTCACTACCTCTTTTTCTAGTTAGATTTTTAAGAAATTACATTGATTGAATTTGTTGAAAGGTAAAATAATTATATACCAATGTACATGCATATTATTACCCTAGCATGTAATATAGCATTTCAATATTTTTATTGTACTTTTAGCAATTGTTTGTACTTTATGTAAAGAAAGATTTAACATTCCTTGAATTTTTTTTATCATTAGAAACTATTGTTCATTTTTAAAATTTTTAAATTTATACCAAAATATTAAAAGAATATTATAGATTGGAGGAATTATTATTTCTAACACAAATTTAAATTTGAAAAAATATTATGGTATATAACATAGTATTTTGAATTTCAGTAATAAAAAGTAAAATTTGAAGACAATCTTCAAAATATTCACCTGAAGAGGTTAACTTGAATATTCTTTTCAAAATTAATCTAAACAAAGACATCACTGTACCTATCTTCTAACACCCGTAGCCAAAACAGACCAAAAAATAGTTTTTCGAAAAAATCTGCACGTGCAGCCGACGTGACCATCGACGGACCGTAGCCTGACCCATGGTCCATCCTGCACAACCCTCATTGGGATCAGAGACTCCCAAAAACTCAATCAGGAAAAATTAGCTAAGTCTTGATTGACAGACGGACCTACGGTCCGTAGGTCAGACGACGGTCTGTAGTCTGTGACCGTCGATCGAACCCCCTTCAGCCACTCTCTCACAAGGACCACGGGTGACCATCAAGGTCCGTAGGTCTGACCGTAGGTGGGAACTAGCAGCCAGTTAGGGGGGAAATGCAGTAGGCTCAACTTCAAATGATCATAACTCTTAGCACAAAACGAATTACGTGTCCCATGACATATCAACAGATAGATAATTGAATTAGATTTTCGTAGCCACCGACCTTGCTAAAATCAAAGCTCCAAGTAAAAAGTTATGCCCGTTTTAGTAAAGGCCTGCCGAACAGACCCAACCTACGGACCCAAACAACGGACCGTCGATGGAACGATGAAACGTCTGTCCAGGTCGTCGTTTGGTCCGACAGCAACTTACCCAGGGGTCTTTTGGTCTTTTTCCACGTCGTTTAAATCTTAAGATACGTCGTTTTGACCCTAAATCATCAAATTTTAGTCAGTTTAAGCCAAGAAACATAACTAAAACTTACCTAAGTCAAAACCATTAATCAAAAGTTAGAAAATTAGAAGCAAGAAAGGATTCACCCATTGGGTCCCTAGTTCAAGAATGCAACAAGTTTCCAGCAGTTCCAGCCACGAAATCTAAGTATTTTTCCGTGAATTTATTCACCACATATGTGGGATTTCACTAGTGGGTTGCTTTCACCCATTGGGTCCCTAGTTTTTAGTAAGTTCTTGATTCTCTTATCATGATTAAACATAGGGTTCCTAGAATTACAACAGAACTTCATTATTTAGTTAAAGTATACGTTCCAAATCAGATTATCATGTTATTACTCAGATTATCACATGAATTTCAGAACCCTAGCTTTGTATTTCTTTAGTTCTTGAATTACACATGCTATGTCAGATATTTCAGTTACTTCAGATTTACATGCCTCAGTTATTAATGCATCATTATCAGATTAAATGTTGCATTCTCAGTTTCCATGTTCAGTTTTGAGTTATCCAGTATTTTACAGAAATTCAGACATAATCAGTTAACAACATAAATCAATGGGAGTAGCATAATACCGAGTTGGACTAGGGTTCAGCGTACCCAATTAGTCCCAGAACTACTAGCCAAGTAGGTTATAAGTCCCCTCTATGGGAAATCAGTTTAGTGATCACGCCAGCATGCCTTTATACCTTTGGCTGGGTATATTGGGTCCTCTCGATGGGGCGTATACATCGGACTCCATATTTAGCTCATGTGGTTTTATTATCGGTTATTAGTAGCTCCCACAGTTCAGGCAGACTCTATGCATTGACCATTTATCAGTATATTCAGTATTTAGTTTCAGCATGTTATAAATTGGTCATTGCATCCAGTTAGCTCAGAATTCAGTATATCATGTTTAGATTATTATACCCGCTTTTGTGCTTGTTCAGTTATGTTTTATTTGAGCTTTACTCTATCCTACATGCTCAGTACCTTCAAGTACTAACGCATACGTGCTCTACATCTTCTCGTGATGTAGGTACAGGTTCTCAGCATCCAGATCATGCATAGATTGATTTCCCGATCTTCAGTTCAGCAAATTCAGTGGTGAGTCCTCATTCTCCGAGGACAACAGTCATGAGTTTCATTTCAGTCTTTTAGTCATTTACTTTTAGTTTTGCTATATTTAGCTGGGGCTTGTCCTAGTGTTTCTAGTCCAGTTTAGAGTCTTATTTCAGATATAGTTAGATTCAGCTTAGTATTGAGTTAATATTTCCTTTGTATTAAACTCACTGTCTTCAAATATCTTAGTTATAGAATATGGGTATTCCCCATCTTTTCAGTTTAAATTATGATTAGCTTTCGCATTCTGTTTATTATCTTTGTATCTCATGATGTCATCCAGCAGGTAGGTCGGGGCGTGATAAACTTGGTATCAGAGCACTAGGTTCAAGAGTCCTAGGATGTCTGAAAAGCCGCACTAAGTAGAGTCCTTTTCATGGGTGTGAAGTGCACAAAATCTAATGAGAGGCAGGCTATGAAGTGTTTTAGGAAAAATTCACTTTGTTGTTACTCTTATCGTGTGTAAGGTATGATCTAATCCCATTCTAACTTGACGTCCTACGTTTCAGATCATGCCTCCTCGTAGAGCTAACGCTATGAATGCGAATGCCAGGAATGCAACGCAGCTCCTCCAGTCCCAGATCAAGAAGTCTCCAATGCTGCGTTCATGAATGCCATACAGATGTTGGCTCAGAGTATGACCCACCAGAACAATCGTGTTCATGCTCCTCTGAATGAAAATGGTGGATCAGCAGCAGCAAGGGTCCGTGACTTTGTTAGGATGAATCCGCCTGAGTTCTTAGGATCGCAGACTAATGAGGATCCTCATAATTTCTTGGACGAAATCAAGAAGATCTTTGAGGTGATGCAGGTTACTGGGAATGATCCGGTTGAGTTGGCGTCATACCAGCTGAAAACGTGGCTCATATCTGTTACACTCAGTGGAAGGAGAATAGGGGTGCAAATGCAGCTCCTATTACTTGGGAGTGCTTCAGTGAGACTTTTCTCGACAGGATTTTTTCTCATAGAGTTTAGAGAAGCAAAGGCTCAAGAATCATGAACTTGAGGCAGGGAAACATAACAGTCCAAGAGTATGGGCTGAAGTTTAACCAACTATCCAGTATGCTCCTCACATGGTTTTGCACTCCAAGGCTCAGATGAATAATTTCTTGTATGGAGTGCCGGATATGGTGAAAACAGAGTGCAGAAATGCTATGTTACTGGGAGATATGAACATATCCTAGGCTTTGACTCATGCTCAGCAGGTTGAGGGTGATAAGCTTAGAGAACAGACCAAAGAGAATAAGAAGGCTAGGACTGGGAATTATGACTATCTCAACAGAAATCGGGTGGTGGAAATGCTTGCAGGGTCAACAGAAGTTCTCATCTCCAGACACTTCATTAGCTAGTGTTCTCATCCTCCAGAAAGGTTTGACCAGAAGGTTAGAGCACCTGGCTCTAAGTCTTAGGGAGTGTTTCAGGCACCAAGACTTACCCCGCTTGCCCTAAGTGTGGTAAGAACCATCCGGGCGAGTGTCTTGCAGAAAAAGAGTGATGTTTTGGGTGCGGTCAGTCTGTCACAGGTTGAGGGATTGTCCTTCGAGACAGGGTCAAGGAGGTGGCAATGGTGAGCTCAATCTACAACTTCATCACACTAGCAACTTCGACCTCAGGGTAACTCATCTAGTACAGGTGGATCAGTGCCAGAATAGGTTGTATGCTCTTCAAGCTCGCAGGATCAGGAAGGTTCTCCTGATGTAGTCACTGGTACGTTACGAGTCTTTGACCTTGATGTTTATGCATTATCTGATCCAGGGGCTACTCTTTCTTTTGTAACTCCTTACATAGCAGTCCAATACATTGTCAATCCAGAAACTCTCTTAGAACCTCTTCTCAGTCTCTACTCCAGTCGGTGACCCAGTTTATAGCTAGACGGGTATACAGAAATTGCCTGTCACAGTCTTCAGAAAAGTCACCTCAGAGATCTAGTAGAGTTAGAAATGGTAGACTTCGATGTTATTCTAGGAATTGATTGGTTACATTCATGTTATGCCTAAGTCGATTGTAGAAATAAGATTGGTTCGTCCAGTTCCAGACGAACCAATCTTAGAATGGTAGGGTAGTAGCTTAGCGCCTATGGGTCGATTTATTTCTTACCTTAAGGCCTGAAAGATGATCTCTAATGGTTATCAATATCATCTAGTTTGGGTTAAGGATTCTAGCTTCTGAAACCCCACACTTGAGTCATGTTCTGTAGCACTGAATTTCCAGAAGTTGTTTCCAAAAGATCTTCCGGGAGTCTTTCCGCGAAAGGGAAATCGACTTTGGAATTGATCTCCTTCCAGATACCAGCCTATTTCTATTCCTCCTTACAGAATGTCCTTAACAGAGCTTAAGGAATTGAAAGAACAGTTGAAAGACCTTCTAGATAAGGGTTTCATCAAACTAGCATTTCACCATGGGGTGCACCACTGTTGTTCGTAGAAAAAAGATGGTTCTCTCAGAATGTGTATTGACTATAGACAATAGAAGAAAGGTCACAATCAAGAATAAGTATCCATCCCCAGGATTGATGACTGTGTGACCAACTTCAGGGTGCTAGTCATTTCTTAAAGATAGACCTCAGATCGGGTTATCATCAATCGAGATTCACAGATAGTGACATTCGAAAAATAGCCTTCAGAACTCAGTATGGTCATTCTGAATTGTAGTTATGTCATTTGGAGCCTTCATGGATTTGATGAAAGAGTGTTCAAACAGTACTTGACTTGTTCGTCTCGTTTTCATTGATGATATCTCATTTTACTCTAGGAATGAGGAAGAACATGCAAGTCATTTAAGAATTGTTTAACAGAGTCTATAGGATCGCCAGTTATTCGCTAAGCTTAGCAAATGTGAGTTCTGGTTGCAATCCGTTGCTTTTCTTGGTCACATTGATCTAGCGAAGGGATCCGAATGGATACACATAAGATAGAAGAAGTGAAATAATGGCCCAGACCTATTTTTGCTAGCAGATATCAGAAGTTTCATAGGTCTAGCGGGTTATTAACAGGAAGGTTCGTGGAAGGATTTTCATTCATAGCCTCACCATTGATCAGGCTGACTCAGAAGATGGTCAAGTTTCAATGGTCGAATGATTGTGAGAAAAGCATTGCAGATTGAAAAACTAGATTAACTATATCTCCTGTTTTGACTGTACCAGAAGGTTCAGATGTTATGTGATCTATTGTATGTTGGTTGTGTATTGATGCACGAGATAAGGTTATAGCTTATGCTTCTAGACATCTTAAGGTGCATGAAAAGAACTATCCAACTCATGACTCGAGCTTGCACGTGGTGTTTGCACTCAAGATCTGGAGACACTACTTGTATGGTGCTCATGTAGATGGTTCACTGACCATAAGAGCCTTCAGTATGTGTTCACTCCAGAAGAGTTGGAATCTTCGCCAGAGGAGATGGCTTGAGTTTCTTAAGGATTATGATATGAGTGTGCAATATCATCCTGGTAAGGAATGTAGTAGTAGACGCTCTTAGTAGACTATTTATGGTAGTGTAGCCCATGTTGAGGAAGAAAGAAAGGAGCTAGTGAAGGATGTTCACAGGCTTGCTCGCTTGGGAGTTCGCCTTATGAGCATATCAGACAATGGTGTAACAGTTCACAATGGGGAAGAATATTCTTTGGTAGTGAAGGTTAAGGAAAATCAAGACAGTGATCCAATCTTGCTTGAACTAAAGGTGCAGTCCACAATTAAGAGTGGAGGTTTTCTCCCAAGGGGGATGATGGTGTACTTCGCTACCAGGGTAGATTGTGTGTTCCTGATGTGGGCGAGTTGAGGCAACATAATTTTGCAGAAGCCTATAACTCCAGATATTCTATTCACCCAGGTGCCACTAAGATGTACCGCGATCTGCGGGAAGTGTATTGGTGGAATGGCATGAAGAGGGATATATTAGATTTTGTGAGTAAGTGCCCCAATTGTCAGCAAGTCAAGGTTGAACATCAAAAACCAGGGGGTATGACTCAAGAGATCGACATTCATACTTGGAAGTGGGAAGTGATCAATATGGATTTCATCACAGGGTTACCGCGTACTCACAGACAGCATGACTTCATTTGGGTGATAGTTGATAGGATGACTAAGTATTCTCGCTTTTTGGCGGTCAAGACTACAGATTCGGCAGAGGACTATGCCAAGCTTTACATTAATGAAATTGTGAGGTTGCATGGGGTTCCTTTGTCTATCATCTCAGATAGAGGTCCTCAGTTTACCTCTTATTTCTGGAAGTCGTTTCAGAAGGGTCTTGGTACTCAAGTTAACCTTAGCACATCATTTCATCCGCAGACGGATGGACAGGCAGAGCATACTATTCAGACCCTAGACGATATGTTGAGAGCTTGTGTGATCGATTTCAAAGGTAGTTGGGATGATCACCTTTCTCTGATTGAGTTTTCCTACAACAATAGCTACCATTCGAGCATTAAGATGGCCCCTTATGATGCTTTGTATGGGCATAGATGTAGGTCTCATGTTGGTTGGTTTGAAGTAGGTGAAGCAGCTTTGATAGGGCCAGATTCAGTTCTTCATGCTATGGAGAAAGTTCAACTCATTAGAGATTAACTTAAGACAGCCTAGAGTCGTCAGAAATCTTATGCATAAGGAGAAGGGAACTAGAGTTCTAAGTTGATGATTGGGTTTTTCTGAAAGTGTCACCTATGAAAAGGGTGATGAGATTTGGAATGAAATGGAAGCTCAGTCCTAGATATGTAGGCCCTTACAAGATCTTGAAAAGGATTATGAAGGTGGCATATGAGTTAGAATTACCAGCAAACTTAGCAGCAGTGCATCCGGTTTTCCACATCTCACTCTTAAGAAGTGTGTGGGTGACCCAGCATCTATAGTGCCACTAGAGAGTGTGGCGGTGAAAGATAGTATTTCTTATGAGGATGTACGAGTTGAGATTCTTGACCGTCAGGTTAGAAGGTTGAGAAACAATGAAATCGCTTCAGTCAAGGTTTTGTGGAGGAGTCAGTCCGTAGAGGGAGCTACTTGGGAAGCAGAAGCACCATGAAAGCCAAGTATCCTCACCTTTTTCCTTTCGATTCCACTCCAGCTTGAGGTAATAGTTCTTCTTCAGTTTTACAGTCATTCATGCGTAAATTCAGTCTCAGAATCATGTTCCCTAAGTTTGTACTTGCATTTTCACCGTATTTGCATGTTCTCAGAACTCAATTCAGTCAGAAACTTAGTTCTCAGTGATTAGTAGTAGGGTTTGCACTCTCTCCCTCTATTTCAGCTAGTTTAGTCTTCATTCGAGGATGAATGTTTCCAACGGGGAGATAATGTAACACCCTTAGCCAAATAGATCAAAAATCTGTTTTAGAAAAATCTGTACGTGCAGCCGATGTGACCATCGACGGACCGTAGCCTGACCCACAGTTCTTCGTGCACAACCTTCGATGGGATCAGAGACTCCCAAAAACTCAGCCGGGAAAAATTAGCTAAGTCTTGTTCGACGGGTAGGTCAGACGACGTACGTAGTCCATGACCGTTGATAGAGACCCCCTTCAGCCACTCTCTAACAAGGACCACGGGTGAACAGCACGGTCCGTTCGTTTAAACCTTAAGATACGGCGTTTTGACCTTAACTCATCAAATTTTTAGTCAGTTTAAGCCTAGAAACATAACTAAAACTTACCTAAGTCAAAACATTAATCAAAAGTTAGAAAATTAGAAGCAAGAAAGGATCAAGAACCCTAGTTCAAGAACGCAACAAGTTTCCAGCAGTTCCAGCCACGAAATCTAAGTATTTTTCCGTGAATTTCATCACCATATGTGGGATTTCACTAGTGGGTTCCTTTCACCCATTGGGTCCCTAGTTTTCAGTCAGTTCTTGATTCTCTTATCATGATTAAACCTAGGGTTCTAGAATTACACAGAACTTCATTATTTAGTTAAAGTATAAGTTCAATCAGATTATCACATGAATTTCAGAACCCTAGCTTTGTATTTCTTTAGTTCTTGAATTACACATGCTAGGTCAGATATTTCAGTTACTTCAGATATACATGCCTCAGTTATTAATGCATCATTATCAGATTAAATGTTGCATTCTCAGTTTGCATGTTCAGTTTTGAGCTATCCAGTATTTACAGAAATTCAGACATAATCAGTTAACTACATAAATCAATGGA
This sequence comes from Solanum lycopersicoides, assembly GCA_022817965.1. Lineage (NCBI taxonomy): Eukaryota > Viridiplantae > Streptophyta > Magnoliopsida > Solanales > Solanaceae > Solanum > Solanum lycopersicoides. Next base: position 72,050,409 of record CM040618.1, on the reverse strand, counting down.
AGTAGCATAATACCGAGTTGGACTAGGGTTCAGCGTACCCAATTAGTCCCAGAACTACTAGCCAAGTAGTTTATAAGTCCCCTCTATGGGCAATCAGTTTAGTGATCATGCCAGCATGCCTTTAAACCTTTGGCTGGGTATATTGGGTCCTCTCGATGGGGCGTATACATCGGACTCCACATTTAGCTCATGTGGTTTTATTATCGATTTTTAGTAGCTCCCACAGTTCAGGCAAACCTTTGCATTGACCATTTATCAGTATATTCAGTATTAGTTTCAGCATGTTATAAATTGGTCATTGCATCCAGTTAGCTCAGAATTCAGTATATCATGTTCAGATTATTATACTTGCTTTTGTGCTTGTTCAGTTATGTTTTATTTCAGCTTTACTCTATCCTACATGCTCAGTACCTTCAAGTACTGACGCATACGTGCGCTACATCTTCTCGTGATGTAGGTTCAGGTTCTCAGCATCCAGATCACGCATAGATCGATTTCCGATCTCCAGTTCAGCAGATTCAGTGGTGAGTCCTCATTCTCGAGGACAACAGTCATGAGTTTCATTTCAGTCTTTTAGTCATTTAGTTTCAGTTTTGCTAGATTTAGCTGGGGCTTGTCCCAGTATTTCTAGTCCAGTTTAGAGGCTTATTTCAGACATAGTTAGTTTCAGCTTAGTATTGAGTTAATATTTCTTTGTATTAAACTCATGTTTCAAATATCTCAGTTATAGAATATGGGTATTCCCATCTTTTCATTTAAGTATGATTTAGCTTCCGCATTCAGTTTATTATCTTTAGTATGCTCATGATCATGCCAGCAGGTAGGTCGGGGCGTGATAAACTTGGTATCAGAGCACTAGGTTCAAGATCCTAGGATGTCTGAAAAGCCGCACTAAGTAGAGTTCTTTTCATGGGTGTGAAGTGCACAACATCTAATGAGACGTAGGCTATGAAGTGTTTTAGGAAAAAATCACTTTGTTGTTACTCTTATCGTGTGTAAGGTATGATCTAATCCCATTCTAACTTGACGTCCTACGTTTCAGATCATGCCTTATCGTAGAGCTAACGCTAGGAATGCGAATGCCAGGAATGCAACACAGCTTTTCCAGTCCCAGATCAAGAAGTCTCCAATGCTGTGTTCAGGAATGCCATACAGATGTTGGCTCAGAGTATGACCCACCAGAACAATCGTGTTCATGCTCCTCTGAATGAAAATGGTGGATCAGCAGCAGCAAGGGTCCGTGACTTTGTTAGGATGAATCCGCCTGAGTTCTTAGGATCGCAGACTAATGAGGATCCTCATAATTTCTTGGACGAAATCAAGAAGATCTTTGAGGTGATGCAGGTTACTGGGAATGATCGGGTTGAGTTGGCGTCATACCAGCTGAAAAACGTGGCTCATATCTGGTACACTCAGTGGAAGGAGAATAGGGGTGCAAATGCAGCTCCTATTACTTGGGAGTGCTTCAGTGAGACTTTTCTCGACAGGTTTTTCCCAATAGAGTTGAGAGAATCAAAGGCTCAAGAATTCATGAACTTGAGGCAGGGAAACATGACAGTCCAAGAGTATGGGCTGAAGTTTAACCAACTCTCCAGGTATGCTCCTCACATGGTTTGACTCCAGGGCTCAGATGAATAAGTTCTTGTATGGAGTGTCGATTTGGTGAAAACAGAGTGCAGAAATGCTATGTTACTGGGAGATATGAACATCTCTAGGCTTATGACTCATGCTCAGCAGGTTGAGGGTGATAAGCTTAGAGAACAGGCCAAAGAGAATAAGAAGGCTAGGACTGGGAACTATGACTATTCTCAGCAGAAATCGGGTGGTGGAAATCGCTCGCAGAGTCAGCAGAAGTTCTCATCTCCAGCCCCTTCATCAGCTAGTGTTCCATCCTCCAAGAACAGGTTGACCAGAAGGTTAGAGCACCAGGCTCTAAGTCTCAGGGAAGTGTTTCAGGCACCAAGACTTACCCCGCTTGCCCTAAGTGTGGTAAGAACCATCCGGGCGAGTGTCTTGCAGGAAAAGAAGGATGTTTTGGGTGCGGTCAGTCTGGTCACAGGTTGAGGGATTGTCCTTCGAGACAGGGTCAAGGAGGTGGAAATGGTAGAGCTCAGTCTACAACTTCATCAGCACCAGCAAATCGCCGACTCAGGGTAACTCATCTGGTACAGGTGGCGGTCAGCGCCAGAACAGGTTGTATGCTCTTCAGGCTCGCCAGGATCAGGAAGGTTCTCCTGATGTAGTCACTGGTACGTTACGAGTCTTTGACCTTGATGTTTATGCATTGTTAGATCCAGGGGCTACTCTTTCTTTTGTAACTCCTTACATAGCAGTCCAATTCAGTGTCAATCCAGAAACTCTCTCAGAACCTTTCTCAGTCTCTACTCCAGTCGGTGACCCAGTTATAGCTAGACGGGTATACAGAAATTGCCCTGTCACAGTCTCTCAGAAAGTCACCTCAGCAGATCTAGTAGAGTTAGAAATGGTAGACTTCGATGTCATTCTAGGCATGGATTGGTTACATTCATGTTATGCCTCAGTCGATTGTAGAACTAGGATTGTTCGTTTCAGTTTCCAGACGAACCAATCTTAGAATGGAAGGGTAGTAGCTTAGCGCCTATGGGTCGATTTATTTCTTACCTTAAGGCCAGAAAGATGATCTCTAAGGGTTATCTCTATCATCTAGTTCGGGTTAAGGATTCTAGCTCTGAAACCCCAACTCTTGAGTCAGTTCCAGTAGTCAGTGAATTTCCAGAAGTGTTTCCAGAAGATCTTCCGGAGTTCTCCCGAAAGGGAAATCGACTTTGGAATTGATCTCCTTCCAGATACCCAGCCTATTTCTATTCCTCCTTACAGAATGGCTCCACAGAGCTTAAGGAATTGAAAGAGCAGTTGAAAGACCTTCTAGATAAGGGTTTCATCAGACCTAGCATTTCACCATGGGGTGCACCAGTGTTGTTCGTAAAGAAGAAAGATGGTTCTCTCAGAATGTGTATTGACTATAGACAGTTGAACAAGGTCACAATCAAGAATAAGTATCCCATCCCCAGGATTGATGACTTGTTTGACCAACTTCAGGGTGCTAGTCATTTCTCAAAGATAGACCTCAGATCGGGTTATCATCAGCTCAGAGTCAGAGATAGTGACATTCCGAAAAAGCCTTCAGAACTCGTATGGTCATTATGAATTTGTAGTTATGTCATTTGGAGCCTTCATGGATTTGATGAACAGAGTGTTCAAACAGTACTTGGACTTGTTCGTTATCGTCTTCATTGATGATATCCTCATTTACTCTAGGAATGAGGAAGAACATGCGAGTCATTTGAGAATTGTTCTACAGACTCTCAAGGATCGCCAGTTATTCGCTAAGTTTAGCAAATGTGAGTTCTGGTTGCAATCCGTTGCTTTCCTTGGTCACATTGTATCTAGCGAAGGGATTCGAGTGGATTCACAGAGGATATAAGCAGTGAAACAATGGCCCATACCTACCTCTGCTACAGATATCTGAAGTTTCTTAGGTCTAGCGGGTTATTACAGAAGGTTCGTGGAAGGATTTTCATCCATAGCCTCACCATTGACTAGGTTGACTCAGAAGATGGTCAAGTTTCAATGGTCAGATGATTGTGAGAAAAGCATTGCAGAATTGAAAACTAGATTAACTACATCTCCTGTTTTGACTCTACCAGAAGGTTCAGATGGTTATGTGATCTATTGTGATCTTGGTTGTGTATTGATGCAGCGAGATAAGGTTATAGCTTATGCTTCTAGACATCTTAAGGTGCATGAAAAGAACTATCCAACTCATGACCTCGAGCTTGCAGCAGTGGTGTTTGCACTCAAGATCTGGAGACACTACTTGTATGGTGTTCATGTAGATGTGTTCACTGACCATAAGAGCCTTCAGTATGTGTTCACCCAGAAAGAGTTGAATCTTCGCCAGAGGAGATGGCTTGAGTTCTTTAAGGATTATGATATGAGTGTGCAATATCATCCTGGTAAGGCGAATGTAGTAGTAGACGCTCTTAGTAGACTATTTATGGGTAGTGTAGCCCATGTTGAGGAAGAAAGAAAGGAGCTAGTGAAGGATGTTCACAGGCTTGCTCGCTTGGGAGTTCGCCTTATGAGCATATCAGACAATGGTGTAACAGTTCAGAATGGGGCAGAATCTTCTTTGGTAGTGGAGGTTAAGGAAAAGCAAGACAGTGATCCAATCTTGCTTGAACTAAAAGGTGCAGTCCACAATCAGAGAGTGGAGGTTTTCTCCCAAGGGGGAGATGGTGTACTTCGCTACCAGGGTAGATTGTGTGTTCCTGATGTGGGCGAGTTGAGACAACATATTCTTGCAGAAGCCCATAACTCCAGATATTCTATTCACCCAGGTGCCACTAAGATGTACCGCGATCTGCGGGAAGTCTATTGGTGGAATGGCATGAAGAGGGATATAGCAGATTTTGTGAGTAAGTGCCCCAATTGTCAGCAAGTCAAGGTAGAACATCAAAACCAGGGGGTATGACTCAAGAGATCGACATTCCTACTTGGAAGTGGGAAGTGATCAATATGGATTTCATCACAGGGTTACCGCGTACTCACAGACAGCATGACTCATTTGGGTGATAGTTGATAGGATGACTAAGTCTTCTCGCTTTTTGGCGGTCAAGACTACAGATTCGGCAGAGGACTATGCCAAGCTTTACATTAATGAAATTGTGAGGTTGCATGGGGTTCCTTTGTCTATCATCTCAGATAGAGGTCCTCAGCTTACCTCTCATTTCTGGAAGTCGTTTCAGAAGGGTCTTGGTACTCAAGTTAACCTTAGCACAGCATTTCATCCGCAGACGGATGGACAGGTTGAGCGTACTATTCAGACCCTAGGCGATATGTTGAGAGCTTGTGTGATCGATTTCAAAGGTAGTTGGGATGATCACCTTTCTCTAATTGAGTTTTCCTACAACAATAGCTACCATTCGAGCATTCAGATGGCCCCTTATGAGGCTTTGTATGGGCGTAGATGTAGGTCTCATGTTGGTTGGTTTGAAGTAGGTGAAGCAGCTTTGATAGGGCCAGATTCAGTCCTTCATGCTATGGATAAAGTTCAACTCATTAGAGATAGACTTAAGACAGCCTAGAGTCGTCAGAACTCTTATGCAGATGTAAGGAGAAGGGAACTAGAGTTCCAAAGTTGATGATTGGGTTTTTCTGAAAGTGTCACCTATGAAAAGGGTGATGAGATTTGGAATGAAATGGAAGCTCAGTCCTAGATATGTAGGCCCTTACAAGATCTTGAAAAGGATTATGAAGGTGGCATATGAGTTAGAATTACCAGCAAACTTAGCAGCAGTGCATCCGGTTTTCCACATCTCACTCTTGAAGAAGTGTGTGGGTGACCCAGCATCTATAGTGCCACTAGAGAGTGTGGCGGTGAAAGATAGTCTTTCTTATGAGGATGTACGAGTTGAGATTCTTGACCGTCAGGTTAGAAGGTTGAGAAACAATGAAATCGCTTCAGTCAAGGTTTTGTGGAGGAGTCAGTCCGTAGAGGGAGCTACTTGGGAAGCAGAAGCAGCCATGAAAGCAAAGTATCCTCACCTTTTTCCTTTCGATTCCACTCCAGCTTGAGGTAATAGTTCTTCTTCAGTTTTGCAGTCATTCATGCGTAAATTCAGTCTTAGAATCATGTTCCCTCAGTTTGTACTTGCATTTTCAACGTATTTGCATGTTCTCGGAACTCAATTCAGTCAGAAACTTAGTTCTCAGTGATTAGTAGTAGGGTTTGCATCTCTCTCCCTCTATTTCAGCTAGTTTAGTCTTCATTTGAGGATGAATGTTCCCAACGGGGAGATAATGTAACACCCTGTAGCTAAAACAGATCAAAAATCTATTTTTCAGAAAAATCTGTACTTGCAGTCGACGTGACCATCGACGTACCGTAGCCTGACCCACGGTTCTTCCTGCACAACCTTCGATGGGATCAGAGACTCCCAAAAACTCAGCCGGGAAAAATTAGCTAAGTCTTGATCGACGGGTAGGTTAGACGACGTACGTAGTCCGTGACCGTTGATCGAGACCCCCTTCAGATACTCTCTGACAAGGACCACGGGTGACCAGCATGGTTCGTTCGTTTAAACCTTAAGATACGTCGTTTTGACACTAAATCATCAAATTTTAGTCAGTTTAAGCCTACAAACATAACTAAAACTTACCTAAGTCAAAACCATTAATCAAAAGTTAGAAAATTAGAAGCAAGAAAGGATTCACCCATTGGGTCCCTAGTTCAAGAACGCAACAAGTTTCTAGCAGTTCCAGCCACGAAATCTAAGTATTTTTCCGTGAGTTTCATCACTTGGTATGTGGGATTTTACTAGTGGGTTGCTTTCACCCATTGGGTCCCTAGTTTTCTGTCACTTATTGATTATCTTATCATGATTAAACCTAGGGTTCCTAGAATTATAGCAGAACTTCATGATTTAGTTAAAGTATACGTTCCAAATTAGATTATCATGTAATTACTCAAATTATCGTATGAATTTCAGAACCCTAGCTTTGTATTTCTTTAGTTCTTGAACTAAACATGCAAGGTCAGATATTTCAGTTACTTCAGATTTACATGCCTCAGTTATTAATGCATCATTATCAGATTAAATATTTCATTCTCAGTTTGCATGTTAAGTTTTGAGTTATCCAGTATTTTACAGAAATTCAAACATAATCAGTTAACTACATAAATCAATGGGAGTAGCATAATACCGAGTTGGACTAGGGTTCAGCGTACTCAATTAGTCCCAGAACTACTAGCCAAGTAGGTTGTAAGTCTCCTCTATGGGCAATCTGTTTAGTGATCACGCCAGCATGCCTTTATACCTTTGGCAGGGTATATTGAGTCCTCTCGATGGGGCGTATACATCGGACTCCACATTTAGCTCATGTCATTTTATTATCAGTTATTAGTAGCTCCCATAGTTCAGTCAGACTCTATGCATTGACCATTTATCAGTATATTCAGTATTTAGTTTCAGCATGTTATAAATTGGTCATTGCATCCAGTTAGCTCAGAATTCAGTATATCATGTTCAGATTATTATACCTGCTTTTGTGCTTGTTCAGTTATGTTTTATTTCAGCTTTACTTTATCCTACATGCTCAGTACCTTCAAGTACTGATGCATACGTGCTCTACATCTTCTCGTGATGTAGGTACAGGTTCTCAGCATCCAGATCATGCATAGATTGATTTCCCGTTCTTCAGTTCAGCAAATTCAGTGGTGAGTCCTCATTCTCCGAGGACAATAGTCATGAGTTTCATTTCAGTATTTTAGTCATTTACTTTTAGTTTTGCTATATTTAGCTGGGGCTTGTCCTAGTGTTTCTAGTCCAGTTTAGAGGCTTATTTCAGATATAGTTAGATTCAGCTTAGTATTGAGTTAATATTTCCTTTGTATTAAACTCATTGTCTTCAAATATCTTAGTTATAGAATATGGGTATTCCCCATCTTTTCAGTTTAAATTATGATTTAGCTTCCGCATTCAGTTTATTATCTTTAGTATGCTCATGATCATGCCAGCAGGTTTAGCTTGGGATCACTTGTGGTCTTAGGTTCCGTGTCCGCGTCTCGGGGGTAGCTCAGGGCGTGACATATATAACCAATGAGTAGTTTGCTTTTTTGTAGGTCAGATGATAACTTATTATTCAACTTTAATGAAATACACTCACCATTCTGATAAGTTTTGGCTTTCTTGTTTTTTTTTGTTTTTTTTTTATGATACATGAATATTCAACAAAAAATGTTTGTACTAATGGAATACACGTGTGACACATGTGTCTAAATACTAATGAATATAAACATAGATACTAAAATCTATAAATTATTCCACACTTTTAATGTAATTCAAAATCGGTACAATTTGATTGACATGTAGTTGATTGCAATGAAAATTCATTTTATCCTCCTATGTACCATGAAATTTATTGGAGAAAATTACACATCAAAAGAAAGAGTTTGTTGTTAATATATGGAAAAATAAGTTAATGAATCTCTAGTTTATTATGTTGTAGTTTGAAAATGTAAGAAAGTATACAACTATAATTATAATAGGAAATATTCCTTGAACATAAATCAAGTCATTAAGTTCATGTCATATACATAAATTTGATTTAGAAATTTTTTTAAAAAATGGTAATACAAAAATGTATTAAAATAGTATTTTTCTTATTGGAAACAACATCTAGTTTCACTCTACCTCCCGAGCTAAAAAACACAGATCCTCAATTAAAAATAAATTAGTCCCAAATCAAGCTGGAAAAACACATATCCTTCAAAGAAAAAGAAACTACACTCAAATAAAGATGAAACATACAAATCCACTAATTAAAAACTAAATAGTCTCAAATAAAGTAAAACAAAACACAGATTGATCAATTAAAAAGGAACTAAACTCAAATCAAGTTCAAAAATAGAGATCCAATAATTAAAAAGAAACTAGTCTCAAATTAAATATAAAAATACAAATCCATGAATTAAAAAGAGTCTAGAATCAAACAAGGCTTAAAAACACAGATCCGTCTATTAAAAAGAAACTAGACTCAAATCTGGTTGAAAAATAAAGATCCAGCAATTAAAAAGAAACTATACTCAAATCAAGCTGAAAAGATACATATCCAGCAATTAAAAAGAAACTAGATTCAACTCAAGCTGAAAAATATAAATCCATCGATTAAAAAGAGTAGACTCAAATCAAGTTGAAAAAACGTAGATCCATTAATTAAAAAGAAACTAGACTGAAATCGAGACTCAAATCAAGCCGAGAATCACATATCCATTACTTAATAAGAAACTACACTCAAATCAACCAGAAAAAACACGAATCCATCATTAAAAAAGAAACTACACTCAAATCAAGTTAAAACAAAACTCAGATCAATCAATCAAAAAGAAACAAGACTCATATCAAATGGAAAAACATAAGACCATGAATAAAAAAGAAACTAGACTTAAAGTAGGCAGAAAAAATACAGATCTATCAATTAAAAAGAAAATAGACTTGAATCTTGTTGAAAAACACAGATCCATTAATTAAAAAGAAACTAGACTCATATCAAACAATGAATGAAGAGGAACACTAACATAGAGCTAACCCATAGGCACCCAAGATGACAATCCTTGGTTCACTCATAGAGATACACAACAATTTGATCCAACGTACTAATCATCTAGATAGGGAATAGGAATAAACACATGCACCTTTTAATCCAAGGTTACAAATACAAAAATAGGTAAGAAGAGAAGGACACAAATCTTACTTCTACAAGCTGAGAAACAACGACGTCCACCAAAGAGGGCCATGAGTGTTGATCATTCAAAGAAGAATATGAACCAGACTGATACTGTGGAATCGCATCACCGTCAACTTATTCATAGAGAGAGGAAGTTGTTAAATGAAATGATGAACCCTCTATTGGAAACCGTAGTAATATAGTAGTTGATATAGCAAAAGGCCTCTATTTTGGACTGAGCCATTTTATCTTGGCCATTTTATCTTTTGTGTTTTCCATTCATTATGTTTCTGCCTTTGGGGCTTGATAGAGCCTGAACAAATATTTTTGTGCTGATTTTTAGTGCAAGTCCCTTGTGCAACTCTATTGAAAAACATATTGTGGAATCAATAGTTATTCCTAATTAGCCTTAAAGATAGAAAAAGCAAAGTAGTAAATATAAATCTTTATATGTTTTTCTAAAATAGATCATACTTTTTCAATAATATAGCTAGTCTACATATTAACTCTCTTTATTAACAAACCTTTTAATAAGAAAATTTGTAGACTTAAAATTTGTCAATAACGCCAAACTATAAGAATCTATTTATTATCGAAGATACTAATAATTTTTTTCAATTCACCTATTACATTTAATGTTTTACACTATTTTATCATCGTTAAAATAAATTACTATCAATTTTTTTTATTATGATCACCAAGTATGACGAAGTGTAGATATATGTAATGCAGTCCTATAATTGTGCAATATAACCATAATAACATGAACTCACCAATTCCAATCATAATCCTATACGTTCGTTCAATAATTACATTTGAAGTCATGTCTTTCTCTTCATGACCAACGGGAGGTTAAAAGGTCAAAACCTTAAATTAAAAATGATGGATCTTACAGTAATTTAACATGTCTTTTCAATAACAAACACTCTCCTTAAACACAAGACGTTGAACCAAGAAGAAACAATTTCAAATTTGCAATGCAATACAAGAACAAACCTTACACTTATTTATCTTACAATTAGTTACCCATCTATAATTCTTCTTCTCTTCCAGACTCATCACAACAAGAAACACACACATAAAAAGCATTTCCAAAATTTTCAGCAACAAAAATACAAATAAATACTTCAAAACAGCCCAAGATCACGTAACTATCCAAATACGATTTTTCCAGCTGTCTATTCGTGTTCTTGCTTATATAGCATAGCTATATATTGGAATCACTCAATAAAATGAAGAGTGAGAATTATTACCTCCAATCAGAAGCAACACCAAACAAAAACGAGTATCCTTCACCATGAAGAATCATTCAAATCACAACCAACGAGGAGAAAAGAAGTAACACAATCTCTATGAACGTTTCGAGTGTTAAACCATGTTGAACTATTGTAGATTTTTTCTTGGATGATATAGGAACATTTAGAGAATATTTAGGACTGTTTTCTTTTTATTTTTGTTGACAAAAATGAGATAAAACAAAGAGAGATCTGATCTTATAAAGCTAAACCGACTTAGGGGCGATGGACCCACCTTCAGGTGCCTGCTTGTGCAGTCTCACTAAAATATAAATGTCTATCCATTCCGAAGTCGTATGGACAAATGGTTTTGTGATTTGGAAAGTAGACTCATACACCTTCGATAACATATATTGGGGTTGTTTTAAATCCTTATATATTGGGAGAAAAGCTCCGAGACATTTAAGACAAATTTCAGAAGGTTTATCAAAGAAACTTACTCTTACCTTTGTCAACTCTTATTTCCCATCTTGGTTGACTTCAAAACTTAAACGATTATTGGGAGACTACATTCCTTATACAACATCCTTATCAGAATATTTAAAAAACTCTTTATCTTATCCTCAAAGGTATCGGTTAACTTAAACATTCCGAACGAATGGGGTGTTAGAATAGACATTTTTTAACTCAAACTTGTTTAAGAACATCCTTGACCCATAACATTAGTCTAATTCTTTCATTTTTATCACTCCTTTGCAAAATAATTCTTCTTGCGTGATACACAAAGTTTTATAAACCTCATACACTCATGCAATAGTATGCTTATTATGTTAATGAACAACGGGGTCTCACAAATGTCACGAAATAGAGAAAGAAAAAAAACGTTATGCGGCATTGAATGGCATGAGTGACAATGGCGGTATGATTATTGATTTTTTTAGATTATAACTCTCTGCCATGATTGTTATTATTATTGCAATAGTTAGCAGTGTGCACTATTGAGTACTCATATTGCCTATGTATAAAAAGAGAAAATAATGAAAAATCACTTGGGAATTTGTTTTAATTTTCCATAAGGCATAAAGACAAACTTTGAAAATCAATCATGGTATATGAATGACCAATTATTGGAACATCAGGGATGGTAGGGATAATCGGCGATACGTAAATTGTTGTGTATTCCTTTCGGGTTAAGCTACTGAAATTCGTGATTAACTTGAATTAAATTTTATAGTCTTTGTTTTTCTATATTAAGATAAGTGATTAAATATTTGTGTATTCTATTGTATGAAAACTATTGAAATTGTATTATTTGGAGAAATTAAGAATCAACCCTAATCTTGAATCTTAGGAACTTGATTATAAATTCGAGGTGAGTTATTTGGTGTAGGCTAGACCTATAGTAGTATCGGTTTTGTATGTTTTGGGAAATTATTGTGATTAATTATTTGAATAGATTGCATTGATTTGGAAGCCTAATGAAATTGGAAGACTCAAGTTCCGGAGTGATTGTTTGATGATTTGAGGCAAGTGATTTCTAAACACTTGTTAAGTGTATGAAATTCGTGTATTTCCTTGTAATATGTGTTTGGGTTTAATGCGAATTAGTGATGAGTTGACTTGTCCATGATGAGTAATTCTATTGATGGAGAAAGGGTAATAAAAAGGTAATGTGATAAATTGTTGGTGTGTGATGTTTGAGAATGATTTGAAGTCTTATTGCTTATTTGTTGATGTTGTATCACAACTGTATTGCGGTGAGTTATGCCTTGTTATGAAAAGGATCATGTCCTCATTATTTGTGTGAACATGTCATTTGCATTATTCTAAGACAATGTTGTGATAAGTATTTTGTGCATTGAGAAAGAATAAGAAATTAAAGAGGATGTACCATTATGAGTGACGTATCGCGCGCCGTGATGGATATTATATTTTGAGGGATGTAACGCATGCAACAATGTATACTATAAATCAAGGGACGTATCGCACGCCGTGATGGATACAATAATCGAGGGACGTGTCGTGTGCTCGATAGATGCATAAACAGATATTTCCCCCATGGGTTCCGGACTGATAGACAACGGGTGTGTATCGGTATGTCAAACATGCATCACTATACTTGAAATTGAATTTCATTGCATTGCACATCTTTATCATTGGTGACCTTGATCTTGTGTGTTGTGGATCTTGTGAGTGTTTTTTTGTGGAACTTGTGATTGATGAATGTTGAGCTTGTTGTTGAGGATATGCAATTTATTTAAGTGTTGTTGTTGAAAAGATGTAATTTGTTATAGTGTTGTTGTTGAGGATATATAATTTGTGTAAGTGTTGTTTTTGAGTTATCTTCTATGTAAACTCTGAGGTGTTAGGTTGGGTTTGTTTTATGAAGGTTGTAGTTGTGGAGGTCTGAATGGGTGTGAGGAGTACCAGTATTTTGTTCCCTTCGCTTGTGTTTAGAGGTTTGCTTAGTGAGTACTGTGTGGTTTGGTACTCACCCCTTGCTTCTACAATTTCTGCAGGTTACGAGCTTGGATTTTGTGGTACTTGCCATTCTCTTCTTTTCTGAGGCTTCTTGGAGATTTGTAAGGTAGTTGCTTATCATCTCAGCAGACCTTCTTTCTCCTTATTTTGATTTTGTTCTATTCTAGAAATAAGGTCATTGGAGACTTGTATTTTTCCTTCAATTTTGTTGTAACACATTAGAGACTTGTACACGTGACAACCAAGTTTTGGGGGTTTAATTAATTTGACTTTATTTTCCTTATTTATCATAATGGTTTGGTTTTAGGTTGACTTGTCTTGACGGGATAAAACGAGTGTCATCACAACAATTTTTGAGTCGTGACAAGATGGTAGAGCCCCAGATTCATAGGTCTCACGTTTGTACAAGTCGAGTCTAAGTAGAGTCTTGAGTATCTGTACATAGACGTCTGTACTTATCTTCGAGAGGCTATAGTGACTTTTAGAAAAAAAACTTCACTTCTTGGATCTCTATCATGCGTACTTGGTCCCATTTTTATTCTTATCGCTTCACTCCATTCACTCTCACTTATAGTGATGACTCGTGTGTGGTTCCTCATGCGAGTAGTTGATGTCGTGTATGGTTTAAATGTTAGCTCTGGTATTGAGGTAGAGTAATATACTTATGGAAAGAATTTGAGATTAGATTTAGAATGTTGAACAATTTGAAGAGGTTGTGTAAGGTTAGTTACCTTAGTAAAGTGAATAATACTTATGTGGTATATACGATATTTACAGTGGTCTAACAATTGGAAGTTGAATGATTGAACAGAAGACTAGATAATGGACATGTAACTTTGAAACTACAATTAGTAAAGTAATCATAATATGAACGGGTTGCTTAGAAAATTATAAGAATAATGATGCACCAATTGAGGTTACAATTTCTACTATGATTGTATAGATTATTTGTATATACCAAAGAAGGCTATGCTACGACTACTACAACAGTATCGATGTCTACTTGGTTAGAGTTATAGAGTGTGCTACTTTTGATATTGTCCTGATCTACGAAAGAATACATAGCGCTTAGGCTAGATACGAAACTGATTTCGTGATACTTTACAACTATTCGATGGGTTCAAATGTGTGGCCTATTTTAATAAAATCTTCTTGGTGGGTATGATATGTTCTAGTGGTAATCTAATAATTTTTTTCGGTGTGATACTAGTGGTATATATGAAAACGGATAGGTTGGTGTCAAGTGTGATTACTAACTACTTAATGAGTTATCAATTGTATCAGATGCTCATATAATAAGATTTGATGTTGAATTCATATTTGAGAAATCAACTAGTTGTTACTACGGATGCTTGAGTTAAGCATTATAAATAAGGAAGATTTTAGTGGTGGATCTATAGTACTTTATTACTGTGTTTGGGTTGTCTAGGGTATCGTGAGGATTTTAAATGAGTGATGATTTCAGTGTAAGCTCCATAGACGTGGACTGATATCGGAATAAAAAGCTTATGGGTCAAGAAAATTTCCAATGAATATTCTTGTGTAAAGGTAATTGAGAATTTTAGTAAAAAAGTGTGTATAAATTGAGTGAGTCCCTGGGATGGTTGTGGTAGCTGGGTTTGGGATATCATATTGATGGAGAGGTTGAATTTGTTGTGATGGTAAGGATAACTAAGCATGCATGTAGTAAGGTTTTAGAATGAATTGTGATTGAGATGCAACTATATGATAAGAATTGTTGGTTAAACAAATTTTGTATGGTAATAAGGACTTGTGAGTATCTAAGGTTATGGTTTGCTACTATTTGGTGAGTAACGTTGCTGCACAAAAAGTTATAGGGGGTGCTGATACAACACTCGAATAGATCTGAAATGAATTAGATTATTAAATGGAAAGAATTAATGGAATGTTTTTAAACTTTCAGAAGGAGGAGAAAACAATGATATTAACTTTGATTGCAAGGGACAAACATGTATCTTCAGAGGGGTTGAGAATTAGGTTCCAAGAGATGTGGTTTCATCTATTTTGCTCTATTTGGATAAAAGTGTCATAGGTTCATCATCTTGGTTAAAAACTATTGGATAAAAATTTGAGATATAGTGTACAGACGTTCATCTCGAGTGTTATGATAAGTTTTTTTGTCTGTGGTTTTGAGTTTGGTAATGAGTATGGTTGAATAGCGAAACATATGATAAGGTTGATGGAGAGGCGACCAATAATTAGCTAAGACACGTGAATCCATAAAAATCTTCAAGGTTTGAATTAATGTTGTTAGATAAAGGGATTGGGTTACACACATGGATTCAAAATGCAATTATTTTTATTGTGAGTTTAGGTTTGTGGTAGTGAGTTTTGTCAATGTATGAATTTGTAAGGTAAGAAATAATTGATCGCATTAAGTATGGAGCATTTGGAAGGACTTTTGCATGGTTTAAGTCAATAACTGTGTTATTTTGATTTCAAAGGACCTAAGGTTTAGTGAATAAGGAAAACAAATTCAAGGATTGTCTGTTAAAGAATAAGATTGGAAAGCAAATTAGTAAAGGGAACAAAAGTTTGGCGTATTGAAGAGTTTAAGATATTTAGAATTTTATGCCATGGGGAGAATTTAATAAAAATGAAGGAATAAGACCTCTCTTATAAGCATGTTATTTGTAGTTGAAGAATTTATTGACTTTGGCTTATGAGTTTAGATATGACTGTGAGACGTAAACTAGTTTGGTACAATCTTACAAGGAATTAATCATTGAATTTTTTAAAAAGATTAATTTTTTGTTTGGATGACAAGCAATAGTGAGTTGAAGATTCTACGTGGTTATGTAAAGCTATATTGTTCAAATTATGATAGGTAGCTTATTGATGATCAACGGTGTGGATCTACAGTTTTATATGATTAATGAGGATTTTGATGGGATTGAAAGTACCTTGTTCATGGGATGATATCGACTGTTATGATGTGTTACATAGGAATATGATAGTGAGTAGATGTCATGAGCATAGAGTATACAAATTTATTGGAGTGACTAAGGATTTCTCTATGTTTGGGCATGAGGTATGTGATGGTTTGAAATGGCAGTTTAAATATGGTATGTGGAATATTGCGTACAATGACGTTGGATATCATTCAATTGTTGTACCTTGATGAGAAAGTAATATTAGATCGGAGTTTGGTGTATCAGTCTTGGGTGTGACTCGAATCTGTCATGAAATTCTTAAATAGAAAGAGAGGGAGAGAGAGAGAGACATATTTTATAATTTTAATAGGCTCCAATGTGTTTGCTAAGAAGACTTTGATGCGAGTGAGAGTTTGAGAGTAAGGTAAATGGTTGAGGGGTTATGATGTTCTATTTGTATTATAATGTTTTTATTAGTGGAGTATTGTGATAAGTATGTTGAGTTTGATAAATTGATTATGTGTACGATTGTTATGGATACTAGATTGGTGATTGTGGGTATCTAGAAAATTAAAGAGATAGAGTCATATAAATGAAAAATTTTAATATGAGAACTATGGAAGAAGTATCTAGTGTTATTCTACTTTTGTTCTGTATATTGTTACGTGGTCATCTACTTCATTTTTGATATGGTTTGGAGTGAGATTCACTACCTATACCCACACGTGTTTTTATATCCATAGATGAAACCCTATTGGTAGATCGGGTGTACCAATCCTGTGATTTTCTTCTTGGTAGGGTGAAATTCTTAGGTATATTTGGTCATTTCAGTTATGAAAATTTTTGTGTTGTTTGGAATAGTTGAAGTATACCAATAGGTCTGCACGCATAACATTGCTTTGAGAACTTATATAAGAGTTATGAGAGTGTTGCTAGAGGTTGTGCATTTTAATGTGTATCACTTGTTGAGTGTTAATTAATAATTTTCTTCTTTGGATTAGATAAGTGTGATTATCTCTTTATGTGTACCTGATGTCTAAAGAATAGATTTTTATTACTTAAGTTCGTGGAAAGATTGTTTTATGAGAAAGGAAAATCTTGGTAAGATTTGAGATGGTTTGTGCATTATGCGTGTATGGTCATTGTTTAAAGTTCATTTCTGGTTGTAGCCGATATCAATTCAAAATAATATCTTGGTTATGTGGTAAAAGATCTATCATGATGGTTGTGTTAAGGTCCGATGGTCTTCTATTCAGATTGCGTTCATAGGTTAGCATGTGACTTGATAATCACTCTTGATTTACAAACCTCAAAAGTTTGATTCGAAAAAACCAGTTATTAGTAGTTGACCTTGATGGAATTGTGTTAACGAAGAGCTCACTTAGAGCGATAAACACCAACTGGTAGGTCATAACTTAGACTTTTGGTAACATCGATTATTCTTCCTTCTCATTCTTTATATTTGTAACACCCCAGAATTTTTTTCAAAGTAAGACTTAAGCCATTAATCATAGTGAGTGAGATTTCACCAAAGAATTAAAAGTTTCTTAAATATTAAGGTCATTTCACTAGATTTAGCACCTCCAGTTCCAAAAAAAATTAAAGTGGAAATAGCAAAATCTGAAAATTTTCAAGTTAAGCTAAGTATGAATTTTGGGTCAATTTCAGACAACCATGACTCCAAGTGAAAGATTAGTTAGGTGTTCTACAATATATAATAGGACAGATCTTTGAATTATCTTTCCAACGCCACCGAGTTTGCTAAGGTTCAAGTTTGAATGAGTGAGATATGACCTTTTGAAGATAGATTGTCCAGTTAAGGAAAGTTAGTCGAAAATAGTAAGGGGTATTTTGGTCTTTTCCTTACCCAATCAAATTTAATTCATTTTATTAAGGTTTTAAGGGTATAATCATATTAGGTTCAGTTTTATAATCCTAATATACACCTAGGGTATTAGTTGAGAGTACAAGAAGAGACAAGAAGCGAAAAGAAGAGAAAAGAAGAAAGCATGAAGGCGTTCGTTGACGTTCTTGAGTTTAGTTGCGGATTTATGCCATGGGTTTAATCCCTAATAGGAATGTATGCTTCCATAGTGTTGGGTTTGTTCACCCACACGCCAAACATGTTATTTTCAGCGTAATTCCATTCCCAAAAAGTTGAAAATTTTAAGTTCTTGATAGGTGTTCTTGAGCTTCATTGTGGATCTTGTCTTGTTGGGGTTTTTGTGATTTTTGAGATGAAATTGATTGTTTGGGGTGTTTTTTTTAGTTTATTATTGTTTACATTGGTTGGGTAATTGAATCTAAGGAAAACTAGCAAAAAGAAATCGACTAAAAGCGATTTTGGGTCAGAAAATGAGAGGAAAAATTTGTCGAAAGCATATATGGGGAAATGCTGGCGATGCGCGTCCAGATGCGCCCAAGGGGCTGGGGATCCGCGCCTGCAGTGATACCAAGTGCCGACTCTGATGTTAGGTGTTGGCGCCGGGCACCCGGGACGTGCCAGGGTCGCCTGCCCCCACTCCTTTTCCATCGGTTGTCTTGTTTGAGCTCATTTAAGGTGTATCTTCACTTCTTTTGATTTGAAAAACTTTAAACTACTTATAAACACTTATAAATCATTCATAACATTAATAATAACCTTTAATTAATAATAAAATTCAAGGTAAGGTTAAGATAAGTTTTGAGAGTTCGTCTGAACCTTTTGAGAGAGTCCCTTCGAGTCTTTTCAAGGAGTCTTCTACAACTTTTAGTAGCATGTTTATAGACTCAAGTAAGTGAGCATGAGAGTTAGGAGAATGTATTCATGATTCTAAAATATCACCTATATCCTTCATTTCATGGACCATAACTCTTGAATTCATAATTCACATTCAAGAGAGAGTTAAGAGTAGAGTACAAGAAAGACTTTAAGTTCAACTGTGAATTCTTTGAGATCCATCATAGGTTTGAACTATGTTTTGATGAATCAAATAATAAAATGGGAAGATTCATACACATGATTTCCATCTAGTTACTTAGACCTTTGAGTCGAGTTGTTCATGCCCATAACTTCCGCATGAATTCCATAAATGGAATATCATTTAGAGGAGTAGTATCACGAAGTTCTAAGTCTTGAGTATTGAGTTTTCCTTTGGAGATTATATTTCTAATGATGGGTCTATTACATGAAGCCTATGAAATTCTTGAGTTGAATTTTTCATGCCCATAATTCCATATTAACCCTATAAGTCGAACAATCTTGAGATGAGAGGTACCTTTGATTTCTCGGGTTGAGTAGTTCATGCTCATCATTTCGCATGAACCCTCCAAGTTGAAAATTATGAGATCATCCACAAACATGAGATCATGATCCTTGAATCCATACTTCAATTCAAGGAAGTTAAGAGTTAAGGTTAGAAGTTAAGAAGTAAGTTAAAACAAAGTTCTTAAAGTTTCTAGAGTCTTTATTAAACGTTTTAAATTCGTTTTAAGGCTCAAGTTTTAAGTCAAGTAAACAGTAAAGAGTTGAAGATCTTCCTTCAAGGTAATATAAGAGAACTAAGTATTCCCTAATATTTGAGTTCATTTCTCAAAAGTTATAAGAGAATTAAGTATCCCCTAAGAGTTGAGTTCATTTCTAAAAAGTTATAAGGGAACTAAGTATTCCGTAAAAGTTTATAACTGTTTTCACATTTAAGTTAAGAGGAAAGTAAGATTTCCCAAAAGAGTTTTGAACAATAAAAGTGAACATTGATTCCAAGAGATTTTTTTAAAGCTAAAATGTTGAGCAAATTATTTCAACTCAAAGAAAGGAAGTTATTTTAAAAAGATAAGCTAAAGTATATTTTGGGAGTAATATTGAACACCGATGTGGGGATGAGAGTTCATATTAACTAAATTCTCCATGTGAACCATGTAGCCATCATGGGTATTAACGGGTCATACTTTTTAGATGATCACGTAAGTTAAGCTAGTGGATCCACTAAGTTAAGGAGTTCTATGAAACCACAAAGTATAGGACAGTTCTGGCAGTGTGGGCAAGATGTTGTATCACCAGTTAGGCTCATAGTGGTGGTTGTCGGTTAGAGAATATCCCACAGATACTATATCACTTTCTTATATAAGTAAAGTTGAGTTTGTTATTGCATTTTCTTTAATGAACTAAGTTGCTATTACTGTTTTTAAAAGTTTTTTATATATAGCATGCGTATTATTTCTTTATAATGAGTTGAGTATCCATAGTCGTGTATCATATATTTGAGTTCAGTATTTAACCTTTGAGTTAAGTATCTTATCCTTAATTATGCTTAGTTGAGTAAGTTGAGTAGTTTGAGTATTTTTGAGCATTCCTTGGGTTTCAAGTTTGAGAAAAGGTAACTATGTTTCCAAATTTTTATCAAGTGTCAAACTTATGTTATGCTTTAGAATTTCCCCTACATGCTCGTATATTCCACGTACTGAACCATTTAGCATGCATCTTCTCATGATGTAGACACAGGTATTCAAGATCATCAACATGAGATTCGTTGATACATCCGAGATTTGAGTTAGCTATGGTGAGCCTCCTTGCTTCCGGAGGATTTCATTTACTTTTAAGTTTAGTTAGGAGGTCGTGGGTCTTGTCCTGATTTCCACCATTATCAGTTATAGGCTTCATAGATAGTCAGTTTAGTTAAGAAGTGTGTATTATTCATTTATTTTATTAAATATTTTAAAGACTTAAGTTTCCTATTTATGGTGAGTTGAATAATTTATTATTATTCAAAGTTTTCATTCAACTTAAAGCTTTGTATTTTAGTTTCTTTCAGTTTTTAAGCTTTGTATGCTTAAGTAAGTCTTCCCGTTTGTATTCAACCAGGATGAACGTTCTCTTGAGGACCAACAATGGTCTTTGAGTGACGACCACGTCCAGGGTGTAGGCTCGGATAGTGACAATATTCGAGGACGAACATTGTTTTTAGTGGTGGATAATGTAACAACCCTCTTAGTCATTTTATGAAATTTAACAATTATATTTATATTAAACTTTTTAGTAGTTTTTCGAAATAATTTATGGATTATAAGAATGAGTGACATGATTTTGGAATTTACTAAAGGATTATTTTGTTTGTAATAATAATAAAAAAGGAAAATAAATAAATAATATAATGATAAAAGAAATAAGGGCAAAGCCCTATATTGGTGAAAGTCAAGAAATAGAGAGTGAAAAAAAAGACCTTATGCGGAATTGAATGGCATGAGTGACAATGGAGGAACAATAATTGATTTTTTTTAGATTATAACTTTCTTCCCTAATTGTTATTATTATTGCAATAGTTGGAAGTGTGCACTATATAAGTAATCATATTACTTGTGTAAAAAAAAGAGAAAATACTGAAAAATCACTTGGGAATTTGTTGTAATTTTCAAATAGGAATAAAGACAAACATTGAAAAGTAATCATGGCATATGAATGACCAATGATTGGAACATGGGGGATGGTAGGGATAATCATCGATAAGTAAATTGTTGTGTATTCTTTTGTGGGTGTAGCTACTGATTTTCGTGATTAACTTAAATTTAATTTTATAGTCTATGTTTTTCTACATTGAGATAGTTAATTACATATTTGTGCATTTTATTGTATGAAAACTATTGGAATTTTATTATTGGGAGAAATTAATACTTAACCATAAGCTTGAAACATAGGAAATTGATTATAGATTTGGGGTGAGCTATTGGGTGTAGGCTAGAGCTATAGTAGTATGAGTTTTGTTAGTTTCAGAAACTTATTGTGATTGATTATTTGAATAGATTTCATTTATTTAGCAGTCTAATGAACGGATAAGTCTCAAGTCCCGGAGTGATTGTTTGATGATTTGAGGCATGTGGATTTTAAAACTCTTGTTAAGTGCATGAAATTCGTGTATTTCCTTGTAAGATGTGATTGGGAGTAATGAGAATTGGTGATGAGTTGACTTGTCCATTTTGAGTAATTATATTGATGGAAAAAGGGTAATATAAAGGTAATGTGATAAATTATTGGTGTGTGATGTTTGAGAATGATTTGAAGACTTATTGCTTATTTGTTGATGTTGTATCACGGTTGTGTTGTTGTGAATTGTGTCTTGTTATGAAAATAGTCATCTCCTCATTATTTGTGTGAACATTTCATTTTCATTATTCTGAGATATTGTTGTTACAAGTGTTATGTGCATTGAGAATAAATAAAAAATTAAAAAGGATGTACCATTTCGAGGGTAGTATGGCGCGCCGCGATGGATACTATATTTCGAGGGATGTATCATATGTCGCGATGGATACTACATATCGAGGGACATACCGCGCGCCACGATATATACTTTTATCGAGGGACATGTCGTGAGCTGTGATAGATGCATGGACATATATGTCCCCCGTGGGTCCCGGACTGAGAGACAATATGTGTGTATCGTTAGGTCAGAGATGAATCACTATACTTGACATTGCATTTCATGGCATTGCACATCTTTATATTGGTGAAATTGATCTTTTCTGTTGTGGATCTTATGAATTTTTTTTTTGGAACTTGTGATTGATGAATATTGAGCTTGTTGTTCAGGATATATAATTTGTTGAAGTGTTGTTGTTGAGAATATGCTATTTGTTAAAATGTTGTTGTTGATGATATGTAATTTGTTTAAGTGTTTTTGTTGAACTATGTGATATGCAATCTATGAGGTGTCAGGTTTGATTGGTTTTATGCATGTTGTAGTTGTGGAGGTTTGGATGGGTGTAAAGAGTACTTGTATTTTGTTCCCTTAGTTTTTGTGTAGATAAAATCGGTGGTGGCCCTCATAAATTACTAAAAATACTTTGAAGAGGTTTAGAGCTATGAAACGATAGTTGGGAAAAAGGATGTCGATGAACTTTATTAGATAAACAAGAATTATAATGAAAAGGTTTTCTTCGCTCATGAAAATGTAACAAGAACTTACTTAAAATAAACCTAAGAACTCTAGAGTGAGGATGACCAAGACGTTGATGCCAAGTAGTAAGAGGAATAACTGTAGTGGTCGTGTGATATTGGGGAGGTGGGACACGCCACTCATACATTCCATATTTGGTTCGGTTCGCACCAACGGTTTCCGGGTTTTGAAATTCTTCACAACAAAGTCAAAAGGAAAAATATTCAATCGAACTTAATTTTTCTTAACAAAATTTAGAAACAGAGAGAACCTTACGCTTAATTAAAGGAGCACAAAGAGTGTGGGTTAGTTTAAAATTATTATTTTATGCATTTAATTGAGTTGAACAATGTGAGAAATTGGAATTTTATTACTATAACCTATGGAGACATCCTCGTTACCGTGGGACGGTTGTAGGTTGTGTGTCTGTGTGGTTATGTGATGGGTGGCTCCGAATTCAACTATCCAGGGGTGCGTGGCAGCAGTATACCAAACTTTATATTTGGCTTTGGATTCAAAGTGATTGTGAGACTTCACGCGGCAAACATTGGTGGTGGGTGTAACGATCGGATTCCATCGTTATAGAAAAGCCAACTGAGGAAAAATTTTGGGTCGGAAAACTTTTTCGTAGTAACTTGGAATTTTCCAACCTAGTTCAAATTTGGACGAAATCATAGTCATTAAAGTCTAGGGAAATGTGGTCAAATTGGGTGATTTAATCATGAATATTATCACATGATTATATAGATAAGTCGTTAAGGAATTCGTACGTCTTTACAAAACTGAATTCGGACGAGTAGAACTCCCAAAAATAATCTTAGTATGAACGGGTAGTTTCTGAATGTCATTGGTTGAAGGTCTGTTGTGAAATAGAATTTTGGAATTCTTAAATCGACTCAATTCTTCCTTGCTGAGATGATATTTCTGTCGCCAGGGCGGGGCGTTGTGGTGGGGTGGGTTCTTCCATAGCGGGACAGTCGCGATTTAAGTCAGAAATAAACCTCAAAACGTTTTAATTTTACAATTTTCAAAATTGAGAGCTAAGAAACGAACTCGGGGCTTTTCTTGATAGTTTTCCACCACTCTTGAGGCTAATGGTAAGATTTTCACTCCCCGGATCCATTTTTCGATCTGTAAAACATATTCTAATGGATAATTATCGATGGGAAGAGTATTGATTCGAGTATTATGGTTGTAAAAGCCCTAACTTTGATATTGGGATCATGTGTATGATCTAGGGTTGATAGAATTATTAGTTATTTTGGTAATTAACGAGTCTTTATTGCTTTCCATGTTATTATGATTGTTTGTGTAACGACCCAAAGTACCCCATAGAAGTTAGAGTATTCTTGAGTCGTTACGCGGCGTACTTGACCTCTCAGAGGTCTTGTACAAGCCCTTTTGCCATCGTTCGTTGCATACATGTATTAAAAGTAGTGAGGAATTAAAAGTTTTCACACGAAATAATATCTCAGAACATTTTTCATATAATAAAATAGAAATACTAAGTCTCGACATTCGCCAATGTTAGACTCAAGAATATTTGGGACACGGCCCATACATCAAAATATAGAAAACTTAGTCTATTACAATACTTTTAATCAATGAAATCTAAAGATAGTAATGTCCTCGAATCAAGTGAGGATATACCCCAACTTTGCTTGAAAGAGTCCTAGTTTCAATGATTTTCCTCAAGATGCCTCTCACCTTCCACCTACACCTTTAGTTATAGACAAAATGTATGAATTAGAACATTGCATGTACAAAGTATGGCATAATGCGTAAAATCATAATAAATGGACATTTAAATGAAACATGCTCTTTTTGAGTAAAACTTCATGACATCAGTATAAGAAACAACTTTAACACCAACTACACATATAAGTCAGATAACTTTCCTATCTAGAGTTACTCTTAAGACTCCCTAAAGTAAGACATGAACAAACAATCTATATACCCTCTCCACACCTTAACGAGGGAATCCTTTAAAGCTACTCTAGAAAAGTACTTATTTATTAACATGCTTTTCACTTAAGTCAATATCTTCATTAGTCAATTTAATAGACATTCAAAAATTTAGGATATTCACGAATGGTCTTGGAGAAGACCTAGGGAACCTACATACTAACATCTTCAAAGCCTAATCGTGCAATGTCTAGATAGTGTCTCATTCAACTAACTAAACTTCATAGTATTTCTCCAACACTAGCATGTATCCCACATGATGAGAATAGGCAATAACCGACATAGACCATACTAGCTAGGCATGGAATCTGTAGTCTACCCTACATAGACCAATCACAAGTCTCATATAATCCATCAAGAAGCGTCATACTTCAACATCAAGTAATACACATAAAGACTTCATTATAGCATACTAGAGACACATATATTCAACTAGAAAAACTCATGCTTTGACTTCAAATTCACATATAAGTCATCAAGACCTTCACAATACTCATATATTAAATTTATAACATGATAAAGTCATAATTCATAAAGTAATGCCAACGAGGACACATTGTTTCAAAATTCATAAAGTAATGCCGACGAGGCCACATTCTTCACAAGTATAGCACATAAGCACCGCCACCATAAGTGGATCATACCAAACATCACAATTGTAACATCTATAATACACAATATAAAGAAGGTTAGGTAAGCATACCACCAATTCATTCACAACATTTCCAATCCATAGCCAATTCAACCAATTCTGACATAAGCATTGGATGGGGTACCACGTTTTGGTATGCTAACTGTTTGGGTTTGGGTTCCATAAGAGAACCAATGACTTGATATAACTGTGTAATTGAGAAATTTGAAATTGTACGTTATTTCATAAATGATGATGATATTGTATATGTTCGTTGTATGCATGTGCTTATTATGTTGTATTAACTTATATATGTTGCACTTAGTAGGATAGCCATGTGATCCTACCGGTACACTACGGTTGTGTACACATACCGCACTTGCTCTTCCTTATTGATTACAGGGCATCTTCAGGTGGCTATTGACAGACGTCGTTTAGAACATAAGTGATGGTCAATCGAATTTAAGGTTGAGCAAGTTCTTCCGGGCTGCCATGAGTTCTCCTTTCATCTATGTCCATGTTTTGGACTCACACTTTTCTAGTTAGTTAATGAGTTCATTATATTGGGGTTGTAACTCTTCTTGTTTGACCGGTGGTTGATCTATGGATGTTTTGGTACATTGACTTTTAGGTTCTAGGCATTACTTCCACAATGTTAGTTTGTTATTAGACTTTTGTTTGGATTTTAAGGGAACTCTATTTCTTTTCTTTGAATTTAACTTGCTCCCGTAGTTTTAGATTTTTTAGTTGGGTTGTAGTAATGGTTCTCCCACCGTAGGGTTAGAGTGGGTGAAAATCATGATTGTCTAGGTCGTGAAAAAGTTTGTATCAGAGCCTAGGTTTGATGATATCGATGTACAAAAATGAGTCTAGTATATTCTTGCGGAACGGTAAGGAAATGTTTGTACTTTTCTTCGAGAGGCTATAAGACTTTAGGAAATCTCTCTTTTTTCTCTTTTCTCCTTCGTGCAACAACTTCATTCCAATATGTATATGTCGATTCAAATTGGTATCTTACTTCCTTCACTCTTCTGTCTAAATGGTTAACACTAGATTTAATGGGGTCAGGACTGTTGCTCTCATCAATGCTCCAGCGCCAAAATCTGCAGCGAGAGGTCAAAGTTGAGCTAAGGTAGAGGCCGAGGAAGAGTGGAGCCTACTAGAGATGGGTCACTGGACGAAAATGCTCCGCAAAATGAGGCCCTCGTGTACATTATGACGAGATAGAAGAGAAAGTTAAGGTTAAAAATGATGAGGAGGTTAGGCAAGAGGAAGAGGTGTAGGCTGAGATTATAGGCATTCCTTCCATTGACCCAGTGTTATCTCAACATATCATGTCGTTCTTGAAAGGGTTGGTATGTCATGGAGTGCTTCCTTCTTTTCAAGCAACTCAAACTCCCGTCAGTCCTCCCATTGCTATCAATATCCCCAAAGTGGGAAGATATGAATGTAATGATGATTTCTTCCATCCTTATTGGGTCCTGATATGACTGGTAATGAACATGATATGTTGACCAAGTTTTTGAAGTTGAAATTGCCTATGTTCCATGGTTCTGAGAGTGAAGATGCATATGAGTTCATCCTAGATTGTTATGAAAGGCTTCATAACTTGGAAATTGTCCATCAGCATGGGGTTGAGTTCATGAATTTTCATCTTGAAGGTATGGCTAAACAGTAGTGGAGAGCTTATATGGAATGCAGATCTTCAGTTTTACTTCCACTTATTTAGACCCAGTTTAATGTCATGTTCTTAGTGAAATATGTACCTAGGACTTTGAGATAAGGATAAGTTCATGGCTCTAGATCAAGGTTGTATGTTTGTGGCTACTTATCAGACCAAGTTTCAAGTCTTGTCTAGATATGCTACGCAGTTGGTGACTACGGAGGAAGAGAGGATCCGCTTATTTATTAAGGAACTAAATTCTGAGTTGCAGGTATTATCTATTCATATGGCCTCTGTAGGGAGGAGCTTTAATGAGGTAACAGACTTTGTTAAGAAAGTGGAGTGGGTGAGGCAGTATGTTTAAGCTAAGGCATTATCTAATAGGGCCAAAGACTCAGGTAGCTTTGAAGGATGTTACTCCAAAGGGGCAGGGAGGCCAACACTTGCAGCCAGGCCAATTCAGGTCGCTATGCCCGCCTCTACAAGTAATTACTCAGGAACTCCACCTCAAAATTAGATTCACGATAGCCAGGGATTCACTCCTTTGTTGGGTGGCGGACAATATTTTGATCTTACTTGCTACAATTACAGAGAACCAGGGCATATGAGGAGATATTGTCCCCTATATTGTGTGTTGGATTCCGTGTAGTAGCCGTGTAGGGAAGTAGTACTCATGGGAAAATGTAATAATGGTCGAGGATGTCCAAATGGTGGGCAAGGAGGTAATCGGCAAGGTTGTGGAAGTAGATGAAATGGTAAGAAGACATGGGTAACGTGCACCCAGGCAGGGAAGTTGCTTGACATGAGGATATGGCTTAGTGTTACGCCTTTCCAGGCAATAATGAGGCAGAGGCGTCTGACGCAGTGCTCACGGGTACTATTCTTGTCTTTTACAGGATGATTAATGTGGTATATGATCCAAATTCTACATATTCTTATGTGTCCGTGCGATTTTCCTCATATTTTGCTATATTTTTTTATATACTTGATGCCCCATTCATGTCTCTACCCAGTTGAAAGTATGTCATTGTCACCCATGTATATCATGATTGTCCTATTTTGATGATGGGTTTTCAGACTTGGGTTGATTTGGTGATTTTTTATATGACTTCGATATAATATTAGGTATGACTTGGTTGTCCTCTTATTATGATGTTCTTAATTGTAACACTAATTCTGTAACTCTAGAAATTCCGGGAATAGAGTGGGAATGGGAGTACAAGCCTAGAAGCTAAGATCATATCCTCCATTTGGGTTAGAAAATTGGTAATGGAAGGGTTGTTTGACTTATTTGTCTTATATCCGAGATGTTGAGGTTGATTTTCCATCCATTGAGTCCATTCCTATAGTGTCAGAATTTAGAGAAGTGTTTCCTACTTATTTGAAATGTATGCCTCCGGATAGGGATATAGATTTTTGCATTGATTTATAGCTTAGTACTTGTCCAATTTCCACCCCTGTATCGCACGTCGAAATCAAGAGAGCTTAAGGCTCAAATCTAAGAGCTTCTAAATACAGGATTTATTCATTCTAGCACTTCTCCATGAGGTGCTCGGTTCTAGTTTGTTAAGAAAAAGGATGGTAGTATAAGAATGTGTATCGATTAACGACAATTGAATAAGGTCACTATTACAAACAAATATCCTTTGACTCGAATAGATGATATTTTTGAACAATTTAAAGGTGCATCACTTTTCTCCAAAATTGATCTAAGGTCTGCCTACCATCAGTTGAAAATTCGGCCTGAAGATGTGCCCAATAAGGTATTTAGAACCCGCTATGGGCACTATGAGTTTTTGGTTATGTCATTTGGGTTAACTAATGTGCCCGCAACTATTATGAGTTTAATGAATGGGGTGTTCAAGCCATTTCTTGATTCATTTGTTATAGTCTTTATTAATGATATTTTGTTCTATTCGAAAAGGGAGGAGAGCCTGCCTACCATCTTCGTATTGTTCTAGGTTTTTTTGGGAAACAAAGGTAGTATACTAAATTCTCTAAGTGTGAATTTTGGTTGACTTCGTTTTCATTTTCTTGGCATGTAGTTTCAAAAGAAGGGGTTATGGTAGATCCTAAAAAGATTGAGGCGGATGAGAATTAGGTTCGTCCTAGCTCTGTGATGGAAGTTAGGAGTTTTGTGGGGCTTGCTAGCTACTAACATAGATTTGTTAAGAACTTTGCTTCTATTGCCACTCACTTGAAAAATTTGACCAAAACAAAGATATCATTTGAATGGACTGAAAAATTTGAAGAGAGCTTCCAAAAGCTCAAGACTCTTTTGACCAACAAACCCATTCTATCATTACCAGTTGAAGGTAAGGCTTTTATCATTTATTGTGATCCTTTTTATGGTGGGTTATAGTAGGTGCCATCATGACTCGAGAAATCAGGTCGTGACAAGTTGGTATCAAAGCCCCAGGTTCACGGTCTCACTTGTGCAGAGCTAATGTCTAGTAGAGTCTAGTGAATCAGTGCGGAGACGTCATTAACTTATCTTCGAGAGGCTTGGATGTTTTTCGGAAGATTTTCTATTTTGTTTCACTTTCATGCAGCTTGTGCCTTATTGGTTCCTTGAAATCTCACTTGTTTCACTCTATCGCATGATGGCTCGGGCGAGGTGGTGCGGCCAGGGGTGATGCACCCGGGCCTCCAGACAGAACCCTAACTTGGGCTAGACGCCGATCCCGAGGTCGGGGTAGGGACACAACACCGGCCCGGGATAATCAGAAGGAGTCTCATGCAACATATGTACCTCCACAGCCAGTGGGGTTGGGGCCAGACCAGCCACCACCCGCACCAGTTGCAGCTCGTGATCTTCATGCTCTTCTGACTCAAATACTAACAGATATTGGGGAGATGTGACAAGCACCAACCCAGAAGCAACAATACCAGAAGCACCAGCACCAGCTCATGATCCTGCTCCAGCACTACAGGGTCAGCCTCCCGCGGCAGCACCAGAAATTCAGCCGCCACTAGTTCCTATGGCCGCCCCGGTGGACTTAGAGGTCAGTGAGATGCCACTGCGCGATAAGAAGATGCACGGGTATTCAAAAGGTTGGCATCGCCGTTATTCTCAGCTCAGGGTCAATTGTGGAAGACGCCCATGAGTTCCGTCTCACTTGTCAAAAGCATCTACACTCATTAGGCCTCTTTGAGTCGAAAAGAGCCGACTTTACTGCTATCAATTTTGTGGTCCATCCCCGCAGTGGTGGCGCATGTATCGTGAGTCCAGACAAGTTGGATCGGATTATATCTTGGAGTCAGTTCTTCGAGGCTTTCTTGGCCCGGTTCATGGAACAGAGCATCAGAGATAGGATTCGTGATTAGTCCTCTAAATTGGAGCAGTCGTGGTAAATGAAGCTTTTCAAGTGACTGAAATGATAGAGAATTTAGCTCCTACGTGGAACGATTTCAAGGATTATCTAAAGCACAAGCATAAGGGAATGAAGCTTGAAGATCTTGTGATTCGGCTCAAGATTGAAGAAGATAACAAAACCGCCAAAAAGAAGTCTCGTAAAATTTATTCAATCATTGGAGTCAATATTGAAGAAGCTTCTACGAAAGAAAAGAAGAGAAAGAAGTCTAACGGACAGAAGTCAGAACAGATCAAGAAGAAATTCAAGAGCCACTGTTACAATTGTGGTAAGGTTGGTCATAAGTCTTCTGATTTTCGTCCTCCAAGAAATGACAAAGACAAAGACAAAGAAAAGGTAAAAATTCAAGAAAACATTATGGAAGAGATGAAAGATGCATATGACTTGTGTGCAATGATCTCGGAGTGTGACATAGTTGGAAATCCCAAGGAGTGGTTTTTCGACTCAGGCGCAACTCGACATAATTGCTCAGCGAAAGAAGCCTTTGCAATGTACACTCCTGCGGAGTTCGATGAAGATTGTTTCAAGGGAAATGTAACAACAACAAGGATTGCAGGAACTGGGTAAGTAATGTTAAAAATGACATCCGACAAGGTGTTGACTTTGAACATTATTCTGCGTGTCCTACTATTAGGAAGATTTTAGTTTTTATTGCACTGCTTGTTAAGAACGGGTTTAGGTGTGTCCTAGTTAGTGACAAATTTGTATTAAGTAAGAATGAGATGTTCTTAAGAAAGGGCTACCTTAATGAAGGCCTCTTCAAACTTAATGTAATGGTTGTTGAAAGTGTTGATATGTATTCTTCTTCTGATTACTTATTGGAGTCACATGATTTATGGCATGCCCTTTTGGGACATTATAATTACAAAGCCTTGCGAAAATTGGTTACTTTAGAAGTATTGCCGGATTATAAATGCGTTAAATCAAAATGTGACATTTATGTGGAAAGTATCTTTGTTAAATATCCTTACAACTCGGTTGAAAGAAATTTGAATTTTTAGACTTAATTCACACAGATATATGCGATATGAAGTCGACACCATCTCGAGGTAGGAAAAAGTATTTTAAAATTTTGATTGACGATTGCACTCGGTTTTGTTATGTATATTTGCTTAATAGTAAGGATGAAGCAATTGATGCATTTAAGCAATACAAAAATGAAGTGGAGAACCAATTGAATTGAAAGATAAAAATTATTCAAAGTGATAGGGGTGGACAATACGAATCTACTTTTGCAGAGATATGTTTGGAATATGATATTATATATCAAACTACTCCACCCTATACACCACAGTCAAATGGTTTGGCGGAACGGAAGAACAGAACATTTTGGCCCAAACCTATGGGACCTATTTGCTTACATTGCTATAGTCAAGCAACAATAGGTAGGGCAGGGAGCGTCATGTTCAACGGTAAGTCTCGTCATATACGACGAGACATAACACTGTAAGACAACTTCTCTTTAGTGGAATCATCACAATTGACTCTTTGAAGTCATGCGTTAATGTGTCAGATCCACAAATGAAAGGCCTAGTGAGAGAGGCAGTTGAAAGATCATCTAAGGGAATGGGGTTACGGCTTAGGACAAGTAAGCATGTAGTAACTCTATCTAGCAGACTGGAGATCCCAAGAGCTAGAAACAAGGAGAAAAACAAAGTTGTGACTGATGATTCGACATTGTCAATCAAATGAATCCATTGTCATGATGAAGACAATGTTCAGGAACAAGGTCAAGACTTTAAGTCTTGTTAATGAGTTAATAAAGCTTAAGATTTTTAATGATTTGCTAAGTTTGGAAGATTTGACCAAATAGTGTATCTATGAGATGACACGGTTAGAAATCACCTATGTGAGTATGAAATGTAAGCCGCCTCAAAGAGAATTTTATGTCAAAGGCCTATTCTCTGTACACTCATGAAACCAGGAGGTGTTCATGGTTGAAACTTACACAACCGTTAGAACCATAAACAGTAAAGGTTTAATTGTGTGACACATTGTTGTCTTGATATACACCAAAGTTCGACGGTTCAAAGATATCATGTCTACCTATTGACCGAGTATATACAACATATGTTCACTATGGAAAGTCCAAAGGGAAACCTACTTATGTAGATGCAATTGATCCTTGCTTGCAAAGTACACACTTGTTCACACATTCCTATGTTATAACCATTCCATTCATGTTAGGGATTGTTGGGTATGTAGCAAGAGTTAATGGGAAATGGAGGGAACACGAAAAGAGAGGAACTTGAAGAGTTCGAAACTTGAAAAGTCCTCTTTATCTTTAGTGAAACAACATTTGTTCCTCATCTGTGGTGGAAAGAAAACTAGGAGATTTTAAATATAGAAACACTCCTATTAATTGTTAAAAGGGTTGGAAAGAGGGGGGGGGGGGGCCTAGCGCCATCGTCGTCGCTCGCTCGGGTCAGCTTCGACTTTGGAAAATGATCGATCGAGAGATTATGTTTTGGAAAAAGTTTATTTTAATTATTCATTTAATTAAATTAAATTAAATTAAATTAAATTAAATGGACAAAACGTTTCAATTAATTAGTTAATTGACCGACCCGACTCGGATCCGCCGCGACCCATTTTATTTTAATTTTTTCCCATTTTATTTTAATTTCCCACCATTAGAAGTGATTGTTCTGAGAAGTTGAAACTTTCAGGAACAACCATGACCGTTTGAAAGATTGCAACTTTCATGAATGGTCGTGTGGATTCTGAAAGGGTTGCAATCTTTCAGAACCTGTTCCTCTTGTCTATAAATACATCATTGACACCAGAGTTTTGGGTATCAATACGCTGGTGATTGATATCATTCTATACTAGGAGGACATATTTCGAATCAAAAATCGGATACTAGAGGGGAATAATTTCCTTAAGGGGTCATTGTGTATTCAGTGGGCTTGATCTTTTTCAGCTCTAATTTTCTAGAATATTGTACGTTCACATATTTTATTTTTTGTGAATTAATTTCCTTCATCTTTCTTACTGGTTCATTAAGCTTTGGTAACATCTTGTTCCTTCAAGGTTTTATTGGAATCGGTGATTCTATTTTTCAAACACAGATTGACAACATATTTCACTACTCATGGCTACAAAGGTCCATGAGAATTTATGAGAGTTGATTAGGAAAAAATTGATATACAAGTGAATGTCTTTAATAGACTAGAGAAATTATCACTTCCAAGCCTAAACACTTATTATTTTGTATAGTGACAGTTTTCTAACCAATTATTGAGGGAGGGAAATTATACAATCTTAATCATCCCCAAGTCTAGTAACTTTTTCAAAGTGCTCTCTATGTAATGCCTTGATAAAAAACATTAACAATTTTTTCCTCAGTGGAGTAGAACATTATTGATATGTGACCTTTCTCTACA
This sequence comes from Solanum lycopersicoides, assembly GCA_022817965.1. Classification (NCBI taxonomy): domain Eukaryota; kingdom Viridiplantae; phylum Streptophyta; class Magnoliopsida; order Solanales; family Solanaceae; genus Solanum; species Solanum lycopersicoides. The sequence goes on along the minus strand of CM040618.1, from coordinate 72,016,605 downwards.
TTATCTCACAGAAAATGGCTTCTCATATGTTTTCTTCGTTTATGTTGCACGAGATTCATTGCTTTGTTAATAGCACTAGTATTGTCATATAAGATATGAATCCTACCAAAATTTAAACCAAAATCCAACAGTTGTTGTTTGATCCATAAAAATTGTGCACCACATGATCATTCTACAACATATTCAGCCGCAGCAGTAGACAAGGCCACATAATTTTGTTTCTTTGTGGACTAGGATAATCAAACATGTTCCGATGAAGTGAGCCATACATGTGGTATATTCCTTGTTGACATTATCTTCATACCCAACGAGATTAAAGTTGCACAAGATTCTTTGCTATATTAATAGAACTAGTATTTTTCACATAAGATAGGAATGCTATCAACATTTAAACCAAAATCCAACAGTTGTTGTTTGATCCATAGCATTTGTGCACCACATGATCCACCCGCAACGTATTCAGCCTTAGCAGTAGACAAGACTAAAAAAATTTGTTTCTTGGTGGACCAGTATATCAAACATGTTCCAAGGAAGTGAGCATACATGTGGTACATTTCATATTGACCAGGTATCAAGCATAATCAACATCTGCATAATCAACGAGATTAAAGTTTCTTACTTTGTAGTACCAAAGTCCCAGATTAGTGGTTCCTTTGAGATACTTGAAAATTCTTTAATTAAATTTAAGATGAAATTCATTTGAATTTGCTTGAAATCTGGCACAAAAACCTACACTAAACACAATATCATGGTCTACTTGCAGTAAGGTCTAGAGAGAATCATTCCCCTGTAAACCTTTTGCTCAACATATGCACCTGTTTCGTCCATATCCAGCTTAGTAGTAGTAGCAATAGGAGTATCAACTTCCCTTGTTTTATTCATGTTGAATTTGTTGATCAATTTCTTCACATACTTTTGTTGATGAATCAATGTACCTGTGAGTGTTTGCTTGATTTGTAATCCAAGAAAGAAATTAAGTTCACTCATCATGCTCATTTCAAACTCTCCACTCATAAGTTTAACAAACTCTTGAGTCATCATACTATTTGTAGATCCAAAGATTATGTCATCGTCATATTCTTGCACAATCAACAAGTCTTTTCTATTAATATATTTTTTTTAAAAGTGTTCTCGATTTACCTCTTATATGACCATGGTCTAGTAGAAACTTGGATAACCTTTCATACCATGCTCTTGGATCTTGCTTTAGCCCGTACAAAGCTTTGTCCAATTTATAGTCATGATCAGGGAACTTTGGTTTTGAAAACCAGGTGGCTGTTTAACACATTCTTCTTCTCTCAAATATTCATTCAAGAGTGCACTCTTCACATCCATTTAATAGAGAGTGAAGTCTTTAAAATCAGAAAATGCAATGAGTAATCGAATAGCTTGAAGTCTTTCTACAGTAGAAAAAGTCTTATCATAGTCGATTCCCTTTTCCTGATTGTACCCCTGAACCACCAACCTTGCCTTGTTTCTTATGATTTTTCCATTCTCATGTAGCTTGTTTCTATATACCAATTTAGTTCCAATCACTATTCTCCCTACCGGTGGTGGACCAAGCATTACTAAGAACTGCCAAAAAGCGATAGATAAAGGCGATGGATATGCGAAACAATTTCGTTCGTCGCTTTTTGGCATAAAAATCTATTGACCACACTCCAATTTCAACAATTATATACAACACATTCATTAGTAGAGCTGTTTCAATTTTCTCTCCCTCACACTCTTGATCAATCTGGTTAGAGGATTACTGTTGCTCGATAGAAAGATAAAAAGAAATGGTAGTGACAACTCAAACCTAGACAGAAGGGAACCAAAGATATAAAATCTCTGGCTTTTCCATTCTGCTATTGGTAGATTTTAAATAGGAAACAGTTGCTAGTACGATATTACGTGTGACCCACTTTATGTGATACTCTTTTCTTTTTAGTCATTCCCCAAAAAAGAACATCTTTCCATATTTAGTAAATATTTAACTTCAAATTTCTTGTTTTACCTTATATCCACAAAGTGTCAATAGTTTAGTTTATATCACAAGTTTCAAAATTCCTTCTCTTTCTCTTTTAATCAAACTTTTATTTCTATGGTCATCTATTAAAACGTATCCGCCTGAGTTCAGCTCATGGATTCTATATTGATATTTGTAATTATGGTTTCTTGGTTTTGCCTCTTCTAGAATTTGTTTTTCAGTTTGACACTATACTCAATTGCCGCCACATCTTACGAAAAATGATCTAAAATAAGTTAAAACAATCAAATATGAGCAAGTTATCACGACGAAATTGTGCCTATCACATGATGAAAAGTTGAGAGGCTCCTCCGATGCAATCTGATATAACAAATTATGTAAACGATGCTCAGAACAAATATCAATGATACAGTTTCAAAGGTCAGAATATCTAAGTCAATGCATACAAAAACCCCAAGATTAGCATAAAAAGGGATTGGGTAGTAGAACTGAGGTAATTATAGTCAAGGTTAATAGGGATACAAAAATAACTTTTGAAATAAAGTGAAAATTTGTACATACCTCCTTGAGAGAAGATATGTAACTCGCAATAGTGGTGAATGAAGATTGAGAATGCTTTACAGAACTAAGAGAGGACATATGCAAAAGTTTGCACTATGTCTAAGATGATCAGCCCCCATACTGCCTCTATCCAAAAACATGAAATGAAAATGAGAGACATCAAAAGAGAGAAAAACCATCTCACAGGGAAACTTTCAAGAAACACTATTAAGTATCTATCTCATTTCACGCAAATCATCACTTGGAGTAGCAGGTTGCTACCAAAAGAAGTAGAAAAAGTTTTAATTGTTGAACAGACTATAGTTATGTTTACCAAGAAAAAGGGAGCCCACGAAGAAGAGATAAAATTTACTCGCTGGGTTTGCTTTATTACTTATGTAGATGAAGTAAAAAAGAAGGAAGATTTGGGACCTTTCACCAGTGGCAATCATGAGTTTGCTAGTCTCTCGTGTGATAATTTGGATAACATCGACATGATTTCTTTAGCTATTGATAAACATTTCCTGTGTATGTAAGACATAGTTCTATCATGTTTAGCGATATTGTATGACGTAAAACATCATATGTATGTAAATACGCTATAAGGGACGATCTTCGTGTTTTTCTTTTTCAATAAGTTCATTATAAAGACTAGCTTTTTGGAAGATTTTCTCTTTTTTTAAGGTATTAATTTATTGGGAAAGTAGTATTAAAATAATTTGGATCATGCATGGTTCTCTTCGCTGTTATGATTTTGCATACATTTCCCCCCTTCTTCTTGTTTCTCCGGCACCTCAATCACTTGTGCATCAACAAAAATTAATAAAATCTTCTAAGTACCACATAATATATAGCTCCATTAAATGGATCATGACATGACCCAACAACAGGGTTGTGGTATTCACAAGATTCCAGCGGACAACATTAATACTATTCCTTATAAGTAAGAGTAGAATGAAGAGTTTTAATTAGCTACATTATATGCAGACTACATTAGTAGAGAGGACATGAAGACCAAATACCTGTCCAGGAATCATATAGTGCATTTCCTCCCCTCTATATCATAAATCAACTTTCAAGCAGTGTCCGAAGAATGAAATCACTAGATACTTAGTTCAGTACTTCATTGTATACACTTTCATGACACTTTTCTCAAACATGGATGAAGATTTCAATATAATCATAATTTGTTATCTTTTGACTATTTTGCGAATGGAGTTTCTAGTCCTTCCCTTGTTTCTTACAATCAAGAAATCATAGGGAAGGACTAGAGACTCTATTTCCAGAAAAGTCTAGAGACAAAAAAGATTCATGATTAGATTGAAAATACACATCTGTTGTTTGATAAAAGTGTCCTACAAATTTATGAAATTATGTGTTTTTCTGGTATGATAATATTAGACTAACTATTTTATAATATCATCCTTTGGACACTACTCAAAACATTATAAATGATTTAGAGTGGAGGAAGTTACTACACGTCTATTGTCAACATAACTAATCTTTGTTTCCTCTCTTGTAATGTAGTTTTGAGGTAATATAGGTAAGTAAGATTATTCATCACATTCCTACAGATAAGAAACTATTTTAAAGTCATCTTTTGGAAACTTGTGAATCTCACTGCCATCTTGTTCTGTCATGTCATCATTCGATTCATCGTATCTATCTACTTATGTTGTACGCCCATGATTTCTTTTTCTTTTTAATGAAAAGATATAGAACTACTATAAAAGCAAGAAGAAGGGAGAAAAATAATTGCAAAACACCGTAACAACGGAGAGAGAACTATGTGATACTCAAATCATTCTAATATTAACTTACTTATAAATTATTTATCCTACCAAATAAAATTCTTCAAAAATTCAATATTCATAATGAATTTAGTTGAAAAAAGAGAAGATCACATTTACAGTGTATTTGTGGACATATGATTTATTATGTAATGAAATACCTCTGAGCATGATTTATTTTTCCATATTCCTTCTTTAAGACCACTGGATCTGTCAACACATTGAAATACTTTTGTTAGTTCAATAACCTAGTGATAAACAACAATACAAAATATACACATCATCGTATCGTATCATATCATATCATATCATCTTATCATATATTAGTAAAATTGAGAAACTAAAAAGATGAAAAAATTGATTACCATTTTACCCCTAGTCTATATTAGACATCGAATGAAGTAAATATTAAATAGTAATATTTTAATTATTTATTGAATTGTAGGTTATTTATTAGAAAGACAATGAAAGAATTAATAATTAAATTGTAAGTTATAATGAATTGTTGTTTAATTTGCTAATTCAATTATCTAGGAAAATCAAAGTGTTCTTTGTGAATTAATTGGTACTTCAAAATAAATCGGTTAGTATTACTAGAGTTAAAACATGTAAGTTGTAACAATGAAATTAATCACATTCATGATATATATGTATATATAATGGTCTATATATAATTACTTGCTATTTATAATTAACATCTAAGTTAGCTGAAATGTCTTCTTTTAAATATTACTAGATTTTGCATATGAGTTTTTTTTATATAACACATACAATACTTTAGAAATAGTGGGGGCTACTAGCAATTAATTTCTATTTACAACCTTCATTTATCTAATAAATATTTCTAATTATGTATCACATACATGCATGTCTCTTCGTTGTGAAGATAATTAGGAGAATTGAAAAGGCTTTATCGGGCTATAAATATGTAGACTTATTAATTAGGAGTAATAAATACATGAAAGGGAAGATTCAAAGAAAGCAAATTATAAAAGAGAGTTCAATTAGCTATTAGAAACTATTTCACTACCTCTTCTTCTAGTTAAGGTTTTAAGAAATTACACTGATTGAATTTGTTGAAGTGTAAAATAATTATATACCACTATACATGCATATTATTACCCTAGCATGTAATATAGAATTTCAATATTTTTTATTGTACTTTTAGCAATTGTTTGTACTTTATGTAAAGAAAGAATTAATATGCCTTTAATTTTTATATTTTTAATTATTAGAAACTATTTTTTATTTTTAAAATGTTTAAATTTATACCAAAAAAATTAAAAGAATATTATGGATTGGAGGAATTATTACTTCTAACACAAATTTCAATTTGGCTAAAAAAATTATGGTATATAACATAGTATTTTGAATTTCAACAATAAATAGTAAATTTTGAAGACAATTTTTATAATATTCACCTCAAGACGTAAACTTGAATATTCTTTTCAAAATTCATCTCAACAAAAACATCACTCTGCTTATCTAACCAATGAGTAGTTGTGCATTTTTGTAGGTCAGATGATAACTTATTATTCAACTTTAATGAAATACAATCACCATTCCGATAAGTTTTGGATTTCGTGTTTTTTTTAAAAAAAAATTATTATATCTGAATTTTTAAAAAAAAAAAAAAGTATGTACTAATGGAATACACGTGCGACACATGACTCAAAATACTAATGAATATAAACATATATACTAAAATCTACAAATGATTCCACACATTTAATGTAATTCAAAATCGTTACAATTTGCTTTACATGTAGTTGATTGCAAAGGAAATTCGTTTTATCCTCCTACCATGAAATTTATTGGAGAAAATTATACATCAATAGAAAGAGTTTGTTGTGAATATATGGAAAAATAAGTGAATGAATCTCTAGTTTATTATGTTTGTAGTTTGAAAGTGTAAGAAAGTATACAACTATAATTATAATAGGGAATATTCCTTGCACATAAATCAACACATTAAGTTCATGTCATATACATAAATTTGATTTAGAAAATTTAAAAAAATTGGTAATACTAAAATGTATTAAAATAATAGTTTTCTTATTGGAAAGAGGTTGACAATTTCTAGTCTCACTCTACTTCCTGAGCTTAAAAATACAGATCCTTAATGAATAATAAATTAGACTCAAATCAAGCTGAAAAATACATATCCTTCAAATAAAAAGAAACTAGACTCAAATAAAGATGAAACACACAAATACACTAATTAAAAATAAAATAGTCTCAAATAAAGTTTTAAAAAAAAACACAACTTGATCAATTAAATAGAAACTAGACTCAAATCAAGTTCAAAAATAGAAATCCAATAATTAAAAAGAAACTAAATTCAAATTATGTTAAAAAATACAGATTCATGAATTAAAAAGAATCTAGAATCAAATCAAGTTGAAAAATAGATTTGTCTGTTAAAAGAAACTAGACTCAAATCAGGTTAAAAAATATAGATCCAGCAATTAAAAAGAAACTAGACTCAAATCAAGCTGAAAAGATACATATCCAGCAATTAAAAAGAAACTAGATTCAAATCAGCTCAAAAATACAATAACATCGATTAAAAAGAGTAGACTCAAATTAAGTTGAAAAAATATATATCCATCAATTAAAAAGAAACTAGACACAAATTGAGACTTAAATCAAGCTGAGAAACACATATCCATTACTTAATAAGAAACTACACTCAAATCAAGCAGAAAAAACACGAATCCATCATTAAAAAGGAAACTAGACTCAAATCAAGTTAAAACAAAACCCCAGATCAATAAATCAAAAAGAAACAAGACTCATATCAAACGGAAAAACATAAAACCATCAATAAAAAAGAAACTAGACTTAAAGAAGGCTGAAAAAATACAAACCCATCAATTAAAAAGAAAATAGATTTGAATCATGTTGAAAAACATAGATCCATCAATTAAAAGAAACTACACTCATATCAAACAATGAATGAAGAGAAACACTAACATAGAGCTAACCCATAGGCACCCAAGATGACAATCCTCGGTTCACTCATAGAGGTACACAAAAATCTGATCCAACGAACTAATCATCTAGATAGGAAAAAAGAATGAACAGATGCACCTTTTAATCCAAGTTTACAAATACAAAAATAGTTAAGAAGATAAGGACATAAATTTTACTTTTACAAGCTGAGAAACAACGACGTACACCAAAGAGAGCCATGAGTGTTGATCATTCAAAGAAGAATATGAACAAGATTGATATTGTGGAATCGCATCACCGTCGACTTATTCAGTAGAGAGAGGAAGTTGTGAATGAAATGATTAACCCTCTATTGGTAACCCTAGTAATAAAGTAGTTGATATAGCAAAAGCCATCTATTTTGGACTGGGCCATTTTACTTGGCCATTTTATCTTTTGTGTTTTCCATTCATTATGTTTTTGACTTTTGGGTTTGATAGAGCCTGAATAATATTTTTGTGCTGACTTTTAGTGCAAGCCCCTTGTGCAACTCTATTGAAAAACATATAGTGGAATCAATAGTTATTCCTAATTAGCCTTAAAGATAGAAAAAGTAAAGTAGTATATAAAAATCTTTAATTGTTGTTCTAGACTAGATCATACTTTTTCAATAATATAGCTAGTGTACATGTTAACTCTCTTTATTAACAAACCTTTTTCATAAGAAAATTTGTAGAGGAAAAATTTGGCAACAACGCAAAACTATAAGAATTTATTTATTACAGAAGATACTAATAAGTTTTTTTAATTCACCTATTACATTTAATGTGTTACACTATTTTATCATAGTTAAAATAATTTACCATCACTTTTTTTTATTATGATCACCAAGTAAGACGAAGTGTAGATAATTCGACTTTAAAATTCAATTAAAAGGTTGTTGGGATTGATCAATTAGAAGTGAACAACATTTAATCGTAAGTGGAAGTTAATTTTATAAATAAAATGTTACAAGTTTGAATGGATCTGATTAAACTGATAATAAGCACTTGACGTATTTGAAAAAAAACATAGAGAAGTTCGTAATGCTAAATGACTAAAATACTTTATATAATTTTTCAAAACTTATAATCAAAATTAATTCTTTAAACAAAAAAAAAGGAACGCCCAAAAGAAATTAGTTAAGAAAAAGTTGGTGTTTTATTTTTGAAAAGATATTTTACAGTTATACACACAAACACATATACATATTTAATCAAAATTTGAATACAATGTTTTTCCTACAACAAATAAATATATGATAAAATATCTAATGGAACATTAAATAATAATTTGTTATCATCCTTAGAATACAAATGTCACAAATTAAATGTTGCCATCCTCTTTGTTTTCCTTCATTTATCAACAACTTATGGTCTTGTCAACATTGTCAAACTCATTTTTTTCTTCATTTTCAATTAAATTTGATAATCAATTTATATAAAGTTCTACTCATTAAGTAATCTTTTATAAAGACATCAAGAATATGTCAAACCCTAACCATTGCATAGGAAAAAAACTCACGGGGTATACATTGAATCTCCTTACTAATTCTTATGCGATCATATTTTTATGTTGAATAATCTTTTACTCCTATATATAAAATTATGCGATCATGTATTGTAGAATTATACAATTTCTAACTAGAACCTCAAATTGTAGAATTTTTTGTTATGTAAAAGAATCTCATAATGCTAAAAAATCTTCATTCATCAGTGAAGAAAATAATGTTTGCAAGATAACTCAAAAAAAATTAGTTAGATTTTATAACTTTTTTTTGGGATAAGACACAAGTACCCCCTTAGACTATAACTAGAGTTTCAGAGTCACATCTTAACTACAGTGAGGTCCTATTACACCACGAACCTATTTTTATAATTTTGTACACATTTGTTTGCCAACGTGGAATGCAAACATCTCCGACGCACCTCAAATCCATGGAGTCACATATTGTTTTACGCAAGCCAAAAGGTGTTTAAATTATAAAATAAATTAATTTGAGGGGATAAAGAACCTTAGTTTAGTTAAGATATATAGCTGAAATTTTGGTCATAGTCTAGGGGATACTTGTGCCTAATCCCATTTATTTGTTATAAATAGGAAGTGATATATTTTAATACTTCGTAATAACATTTTACAACACCTTCTTAGTGCAGTACTAATAGTTTCTTATACACTATAATTTCGAAATGTTGATTGGATTGTTAAAATGTTATATTCGTATTTGTAAAAGTTAAAAAAAGTCCATTACTTCAAAAAAAAAATGTAGATTATATAGAAATAGTTGTATAGTCAATACAATTCCATTTATCATTTGCTATGAAGAGAATTTTTTGTCTTATAGTTGTTTTAATAGTCTACTTGATTTAAGGCATTGCAAATTTCGTAACAATTTTACACTTTTGTAGTTACTTATTTTAAACTATTTTATATATATATATATATATATATATATATATACATATATGTATGTATATATATATATATATATATATATACACATATATGTATGTATATATATATATATACACACACACGTGCTACCCACACCTCCCTTTATTAGTTACTTATTGTGTTTTTTAAGTATTCTAACATGATATTTTTTACGTCTAGACATGTTGTAACAATCCTCTTAGTTGTTTTATGAATTTTAACAATTAATTTTATATTAAATTTTTTAATAATTCTTAGAAATAATTTATGGGTTATAAGAATGAGTGACATGATTTTGAGATACAATGAAGACTTATTTTGTTGCTAATAATAATAGAAAAGGAAAATAAATAAATAAATAAATGATAAAATGATAAAAGAAATAAGAGAAAAGCCCTATATTGTTGAATGTTGTCACGCCCCAAACTAGAAGACGCGTGACGGAAACTCCACACCGTATGCAATCGAGTTAGCCACTGAAACATAACAATTGACTCTACTGAGGGCCTAGAAAATCGGGCAACATAACATCTAAAATATAAATCTTGAAACATTAAGGTCATAACCTGAGTAACAACTCATATAGACAAAGGTTGACAAGACAAAAATAATAAACTACTAGCTGCCCAACGAGGCCGTGACTGACGACACACACGTACAAACATATCTATACATGCCAAGCCTATATGGCTAGAAACTGGAATGCAGAAAGAACCTAGAATACTATGTCCACAATAGCATGTATGAGTGACATAAGCATTGTCAGGACAAGGCCCCGACTATACCAAATTTTACAACAAAAGCAAACACCTTCTTATAGCCCAAGGATAAGGTGGAGCTTATCAGCTCAAGCAGAACTTGAATCGTAACAAGTGGGTCGGTTAGAGTCCATGCTTGTACCGTTTCGCACGAAACAAAATGCAGCGTCCCCGGGCAAAGGGACGTTAGTACGAATAAAAATGTAGTGGTATGTAAAGTGGAAAGTAGAGTTACAAATATTCACAGTAAAAAGGTAATAGAGATACCACCTGAAACTGAAACTTAGTAGCCTCCTTGGCTGACATTTGCCCCCCTACTATTCATCTAACCTCTTAGTCATTAAATATGCATGACATGCTCGTCTAATCGTATGTCGTGAATATATATATATATATATATATATATATATATATATATATATATATATATATATATATATTACTTTAAAAGCATCAACTTCTAACTTAAAAGTTAAATTACTGAATTACCCCTAATTACACTATAGCAGCCCTCGCTAAATATCCCCATTGCCAAACGCCGGCACTTCCCCAGTTACCTCTTATTCCACTGCATACACCTCTTCAGAAGCGACACCACTTCTCCATCCTTCTCTATGAAGAAACAACTAACACACCCCTTTGTCGGCTGCATACATCCCTTTGGAAACGACACCACATATCCCTCCTTCACAATGAGAAAACACCTCTGTCCATTAAAGCCAAACAGTCGCACCCCCTCGCATCACCATAATTATAAAAACCAAATTGTGACTGATTGTCCCCCATCAAACACACAACAAATCGAATTGACGCCCAGGTATGCAATGCAACACCGTCTCTTCACATACTGTATTACTGCTTGTTTCCTTCACGAGTTTAATTGTTTTCCCTGCACGCAGAAAAATCACAAACAGTACATTCTGTGCATTTTCTCAACCATATAACAATTTGTAAGTTATTCCCTTTTGATTGTCATTCTCTTATTCCTTAAATCCTTCATCCGGAAAGAACATAATACGAAACACATTCCAGATGGAATTGTTCCCTCTGTCCCTTCCCCTTGCGGCAAGAAAAACATTGACTATAATTTGTTTGCACACGTTTATACACCCCTGCCATTTATAAATAAAAATTTCCTATATATATGTTAATTTTTCACTTACGATTCAGTTGTTTACATGTTATTGGTGCCCTCTGTTATGCATCACATTGAACTCAACAATTCAATAGACAATTGTTGTACAACACCCTGCCATTTATAACTAAAGATTTCCTACATATATGTTAGTTTTGCAGTTAAGAATCGCTTGTTTACATGTTACTTGTACCATCTGTTATGCATCCTATTAAAAAAAACCACAAATAACATTCTTGTACTCATCTCCCAAGGTATCTGCACACAGCGTGATTCAACCCATATGGTGACTGAAATTGAATTAGCAAAACAAAGTGTACCGATAAACAAGATACCAAAAAATTTTGTTGATTCTGTAATGAGAGCCTTTGTTATTCGAAGTGGTTCAATAACACATTACAAGAATTCACGACATGAAGGGACTTTCAGAACGATAATATTAGTTGATGAAGAGGTAACAACATTGACACTTTTACTTAGGACTCATACTATTGTTTATGTTTCTTGGACTTATGTGATTCCTCTGTAATAATAGGGGACAAAAATCCAAGCAACACTATTTAATAAGTATATTGAAACATGGAAGGACTACTTGAAGCCAAATAGGAGTTACTACATCGCTAACGGCCGGCTAGATCGTGTCAACCCCAACTACTCTTCTGTGCATAAAGAAGTTGAATTGGCGTTTACATACAACAAAATCATAAAGGAGACTGACCATGAAGTTTCAACACAAAACTTCTCTGATGGTTTTTTATCACTGGACGATACTGATAAATTACCTAATGGTGCTATTTTTGGTAACATTCCAGACAACTAAGTTGTAATTTCCATGATCCATTACGTAATCAGTATTACTAATGAATTTACCTCTTTCCAGACTTGATTTGCATCTTAGTTTCAGTTAATCCCCTTATTCAAACTGTGAATTCCAAGCAATGGGAAATAGTTGTTACAAATGAGTTGTAAGTTTTGATGTTTGTAATGTACCATATATAGATAGATACTGTGATGTCCTCACTTTTCACTTCTGACTGATATTCTAGCATGGAGCATACAACTGTTACTCTATGGGGAGATTTTGCAGAAAACAACGGTCCGTTCCTTGAAAAGCTGAAAGATGAAAAATCTATACTGGGATTATGCGACATTAGAGTCTCAATCTATAAAGGTATCCAACATTCTATCGTATTTGATTATAGAATATATAATGAGTATATTCTGTTTGAAAACATTAACATGTTGTTCTCACATTAGGCCGATTTGGGATCTCCACAATTCCAGTGAGCAGCGTCTTGATCAATCCAATATTCGAAAAAGCACACGACCTTCGAGCTTGGTACATTATATTATACTCAATTTTGTTCACCATCTTTACTTCAACCCAACTGTCAAAACTAATATTTAAACTCAAGTTTATCATTGCATTTAAGTTTAATTGAACATAGTTCTCTAACATGGCATAATTCCTCTATTACCATTGTTATGCACTTAGTTACCACAATAATCCCAAAAAAACGATGGGCTCAGAGCTTACTATAAATGGCTCACACCGTTGACTAACCTCATTGTACATACAAGCGTGAAATCATAAAGGCGGACAACAAAGATACTACGGTAACACCAAGTAAGGTAATGAGAAGAGCCATTGAAGTTTCGTTGGTCCATATTTTCGATGGGTCGTTGGCAGATTCAAAGGTACATGCTAACCGATCCACCACTCCATGAATAAAATTCATTTGTATGTTAAACATATATTCACTAATATGATATTGGCTATCTACAAGATGGTATGTACAAGTTCAAAGCAACTATTGTAGACATTCTCAATAAAGATGAGCCATGGTATTTGTCATGCAAAACATGCCGCAAGAAAGTCAAACTTATAGAAGAGGTTGCATCTTGTACCAATTGTAATATTGACAATGTAGACTGTGAAATGAGGTTAGCCTTGAAGATACTGGTTACGATTTGAAGTGTCTGCCGGAGAACAACGTGCGCGAGTCATACTTTTTGAGGCGGCTAAATATTTACTAGGCTGCAACGTGCAAGATTACATAGAATCAACCTCATTAAAGGTACAAACTATAGTTATAAAGTTGATTGAATGTAACGTCACATTTACATGGTCTCATGCATACCTTACTTGCAACCTCCCAACTAACATATTGAATTGTTCACATCTTATCAAGGAGGAGAAATCTAACAACTACCGCAAATTGGTGTTGAGTAAAGACAAGCAATTCAACTTCCTTGTCAGAGTTGATATGACTGATTCAAATCCCAGAAGGAGTTTAATTGCTGAAGAAATACATCTATTGGAAGATAAAGCACCCATTATCATAGAAGAAGAAGTAAAATCAGTAAGTAAGCACAAGAAGAGGGCTGAGAAAACCACAAATGTAGCAGACCAAAAGCAACCTGAAGAAACCAAAACCCAATAAAATTAGACGTATTTTTGAATTATGTAACTAAATTTTGCCAGCTTATCCAATGTTTGTATGTATATTTTAACCATTTATGTGTGAAATCATATTAGTTAGTTATCTATCTTATCAAATGAGATATGCAATTCTCACCTCTCTATGAAGTATAACCACTTACAAACTATTATTGTGAGTAATTTGATACCTAACGTCAAATGCTCACACATCAGAACTGCAACAGCCCCTCCCAAGGATGTTACCTTCATTCCATAAACAACCCTTGTGCGATGCTTACCCCCAACTGACCCAATAACACTGTGGTTGTGCACGTCATGATGCTTATAAATTTATTATGGTTCATATGTACACTGATAACTTCCCAAGAAGATTGAATAACATTAAATTTTGGATCCATTGGAAAAAAAAAACTGCCTTAACGCATGTATACTTATAAATAATACGACAATACTGCCCCATATTATACTTGTCGTGTTTCCACTAAACTAACATCTTTACCAAAAATGAACTCACTCATATAAATTTTTTAATAAAATATACATAATTAATTTTTATTCAACATAAAATACTAAATAAATGATTACAAATCACAATCCCATTGTAATATCATTTTTGTATATACGCAATAAGATTAATTAATTATTTTCCATTGAGCAGTTAGTACATCATTAATGTTATTATAATCTTAAAATGCAATTGTTTATTAGAGTGAATATTTATTCTTTATATTATATATTATCATTATGTTATCTAACATATAGTATTTTCATGAAAAATAAAATAGAATCAATTTACGTATATAAAAATTTGCTTTCAACTGATTTTATTTAATAAAAAATTTGTTTAATTACTTTGCAACATAAAAACTATTATCTCCAATACTAATTACTAACAGTCAATACAATATCAAAATACTAAATTATTTCATATTCCACGTTTCCACCAAAGGGCCCATATAGACCAAAAGTCTGCAAAACTTGATAAACATCACCCCTACAATAACAAAATCAACCGACAGGCCAACCAACACATCAGCCAACAGACGCACCTTCTAAAAAGCATTGCGATTGTCTGGTTTCTTTGCACCGCATGCCAAAAGCTTCCTCCGCAACATTGCAACCACTTCGTAAAACACCTCTTCATAACAATATGGCCCGGCACCATCTGACAAAAAGAATTCACAAAACTTTACGCCCTCACCAAGAAATTCTGCATCATCAAAAATACTCCACCCATCACATACCATACTTCCATCAGTTAAAATTAACAAAACATTGTGAAAGCGTGACATATTGATTAACCCAGAGCATCTGCACAATCAAATTACACACTCCAGTGTTCAGCTTTCATGTTAAATACAAGGTGCTACAAATAAAAATAGACATAGCAACATCAGGAGTTAATATCTTATAAGGTCATTTAACTTTAGGAATTTATGAAGTAAAGTCATTAAACTTTATTTTGTATCAATAAAATCAGTCAACTTTGGTCTTTATGTCAATAAAATCACTCAACTTAAGAATTTATGTCAACAAAATCATTCAACCAAATTTATCATTAAAAATAAAATAAAATATTTTTAAATATCTGATCACAATTAAAATAGTAAATAAATAACTTACATTACTACTTTATTACAAAATAAAATATTAATAGATAATTTCATCAGTTTCATTTGATAATTAATACTGCTTCATTGCAGTGATGCCTACCACTTGATCTGATAGTTTAATCTATTTCATGTGATAAATTACTACTACTTCATTTGACGGTATAACAACACTTGCTGGGATGGTTCAACCAATTTGTTGTTTGTGTGAACGACGCTAGCTTGGCGAATTTTAGGTTCAAGTTTGATAAGTTTATCTTTTATTTTCAATTTTATATTATTTTTATAATGAAATAGTAATTTTGAGTAGTAATTTAATCCTAAATATAGTATAAAAATAATTTATTTGTGGTGTAATTTTTTTTAATGATGAATATGAGTGAATGACTTTATTGATATAAAGAACTAAGTTAAGTGACTTTTTTTTATACAAAATAAAGTTTAATGAATTTACTAGATAAATTTCTAAAGTTGAGTGATCTTTTGAGATAATAACTCCAACATCAGGCACCACAAATTCAAAATTGTAAGTTTCTGTAATTCTCATAACACATTCTCAAACAGATCGATTATCCTGACCTTGTCAACTACACGAAGTAATGTTATGTTACTCATAAGAGTGAAAAATGTACAAACTCGGCAGCCCCTTTGGTCCGTGGCGGTAGTAAAACTATGGCTTCATTTGTTCGTGTATCGTATATGGGGTAAACCTTACATTTCCATCTATAGGTTCACGATTTTCAAAGTAATAGTCAGGAGTCCATAGTAATCAAAATCTTACATACGATAGACAGTGTTTGGTGGAAAAGTTGCAAATCCACATGGGTTAAAGGGATAAATACCAATGAAACAAACCTCATCGGAAAATGTAAACAGATAACATTCCCACCCAAAAATATGCCTGCAGAAGATGAAGTACAGGATTATAACCCATTCGGGTAGTAGGAAATAGATAATGCAATTAATAGTTACATTGCATACTTATATATACAGACATTTCGAACATTTGTTGTGAACCTAAGTAATGTTTTCGAGGGACTGTCAGTGCCTTCTGCAAATATGGATTATATTATCTCAGACATGATTCGGTCCTTTCTTAAGCAATGTATATTAATCTTATCATGCTCCACACATATTTTCCCATTTCATATGTATAAGTACATCGATATACCTTACAGCCCCTCCCCTAAATATTCTCCGGTAGGTAATACCGACTAACCACATAAAATTCATTACTTTATGATACACTATCACGCACTAGATAAATTAGTTGTACTAATTTGATAAGATCACAAAATGTCAAACAGGTAACCATTCTCTCAGAGGCAAATTCATCAGATATGGAAGTGCAATAGAATCAACAACAGAAAACAAGAGGTATGTTTATCTGAATCTCACTTTAACGTAAAAAAAACATAGAATCCAACTAAACATATGACTATTATAACATCAACACATCACATTTTCACCAGGGCACAAGCGCAAAATAGTGGCTGACGTAGAAATGGCACTGCGAAGGGTTGAAACTTTTGTGGCCTCAACTAATCAAAGAGATGATGGGAACCGTCATGAGCAACAAGTGAACAAGCGGGAAAAATCAGTTACACGTATAGCTATATCCGAGGCAAATGCGGACGGAGGTATATGTACTACAATTGTCTGCACTTACAACTATATCAATTAAGTTGTGTCGGCATCGAATAACACTACCTCCTAAATATTATTATCCTATGTGTTGTAGGGGAAACTAATGCGAAGTTCACAACAACATCAACTCATAAGCTGAAAATACAAAAAGATTGCAGCTACTGTCATGCTCTGAGGTTTGAATATGAGCCCCAAACATTTTGTTGGAGAGGTGGCGATATCACTTTAGCAACCAATGAAGTAGAAGATGACTTTTACAAATTATTTGTGTCTGATTCAGAAGATGCCAAGTTATCCAGGAAAAATATATGCGCGTATAATAGCATCTTCGCTTTTACATCATTTGGAGTTAAGGTCGATAAAACTTGGCATCTTCGAGTAAAGGATTTTATAGTTTCAAAGCAAAAGGACAGATATATCATGATCTACCATCGTTAATCCCAGACAATTGACAGACCACGGTACTTTCAACTATACTTCTATGATATAAACCATGAATTAGCTAATAGAATAACGTTACTACAAGATGCCAAGTTATCAGAAGAAGTCATGACCAAAATAAGAAACGTAATGGAGCACAATCCATATGCAGAATTCTTCTCTTAGCTTAAAGAACAAACAAGCTTTCAGAATTTGTAAATACGCATAGCAGCAAATGCTTCATTAACCAACGGGTGTATAACAAACCCTCGGTGGATAAGGTGGAATCTATTTGGGTAGACGGTAACAATCCAAATATACCGTTCGAAAGAGATATTGCAGTACACGAACACTCAGGACATAGACATCGTGTAAAACATTACTATGGGTGTTATGATCCGCTGCAATATCCTATAATACTACCTAAAGGAGAAGGAGGATGGCATCAAGGAATACAAAGTTTCCCAATCCAAACAACAACACAAGTCCATCTACAATTACAAGTCCCCAGATAGGTAGCTCATCAATCACATATGCCGCAAAGATGTTCACCAATGAAGAACAAGGTAAGCACTTTAAAATATAACCAAGCAAAAATGTACCTTTAATAGGCTAACATATAAAAAGTTTTAAATTATAGTATTCAACTAACACAAACCTAATATAGAAAACTTATAGAGGGAGAACACGCATGAACAGTATGCCAATTAAAATTGTCAACAAAATAGAGCTAGAATGAAACTCGTGTCACTATTTATTATCTATGTTGGATAATAACATATACTATGAAATTCATGTAGGTGTGCGACGCGAAACAAAGGGAACCGTTTCCTGCAGGGAGTACAACTGTTATAAACTTCAAGTCCGAACGGGCGACAAGTCCATTTTATTGCTATGTGGGAGATTGTTGCAACAGTTTGTTGTGGACATATATATCAAAACAGAAACAACAAGACTAGAATATTATAGATTAGAGCAATCGAATTATATAAGGGAGATATTCCAAGGGATTGTTGATAGTGTCACGACCGGCGAGAGTAGAGGAGACAAGGTAGGACAAAGGGTATTACTACCAGGATTGTTCATTGGAGGCCCTAGGGATATGCGACGGCGGTATATGGATGCTATGACGTTGGTTCAACAGTTTGGAAGACCATATCTATTCATCACCATGACATGTAACCAAGTGTGGGTTGAGATTCAACAGGCATTGCATCCAGGTCAACTACCTCAAGAAAGGCCCGATTTGGTAACCAGAGTATTTCGAGCAAAATTGCAGGACTTGAAAGACCATTTTCAAAAGAGAAATATTTGGACCAATTGCAGCACATGTTTTTGTGGTTGAATTTCAGAAGAGAGGCTTACCACATATACACCTGCTCCTAATATGTAAAGAAGGAAATAAGATACGAACTGCAAATGAGTATGACAGATACATTATGGCAGAAATTTGTGATAGTGCCACAAATCCAGAATTGAGTGCATTAGTTAGCAGACATATGATGCATGGTCCATGCGGGGGGAAAACGTAAGACGAGCCCGTGTATGAAGGATGACCAATGTAAATTTCACTACCCCCGAGCATTCAACAACAGAACAACACAGGGGAAGGATGGGTATCCGATTTATATAAGAAGAAATAATGGGAGAACAAGTGAGGTCCGAGGAATGAAGATGAATAACCAATGGGTTGTACCTTATAATCCAAAATCCATATTTGTTGATGCGATATAATTGACACATTAATGTTGAGGTCTGTTCAGGAGTTAAAGTAATAAAATATCTTTACAAATATATATATAAAGGTCACGATAAATGTGTCGTACACATTGAATCCAATGATGGGGAACAAATCGTTGATGAAATTAAAAGCTTTCAAGATGCACGATGGGTGTCTCAGAATTTATGAGTTTAACCTAACTGAAATGCAATCGACAGTTATCAACCTACAATTACATCTACCAGGCAAACAATCAGGTAATTAACAGATTTCTGTCAGATTGTATATATACACACAATTTCTAACTGAAAAAATTATAGTAGTAAATAATGTACTTCCAAAACAATATGTAGTATGCTACTAGAAGAAGCAAAATCGGCAAACGATTGTGGGATCATATTATGTAAACAAAACTATACTTACCGAGTATCTCAAGATGTGCTCTATAGACACTGAGGCACGCAAATATCTTTACAGAGAGTTTCCAGAACAGTATGTTTGGAACTCCCAATCAAAAATTTAGACAAAACTAAAATCACGCACCGTCATTGGACGCATAAATATTGGTAAGACTATTACACTTAGTGTCTATGTTCATTAAACACACAAATTTTAAATGCTAAACAAATCTACTCAATATCACAACTAATCGTAGAGAAGGAGAGAGGTATTATCAGAGGCTATTATTGAATCACGTTCGAGGTACAACTTAATTTGAAAACTTACTTACAATTAATGGACTGCATTGTGAAACATCAAACAGGCAGCCAAAGAAAGTGGGTTATTAGAATCAGATAACAACATCTATGAATGTTTACGCGAGGCAGTCACCTTCAAAATGCCCACCGCCCTTCGGAATTTATTTGCTACAATCTTAGTGCATTGCAACCTAACCAAGGTCAGATATCTCCGGGACACATATTACAATGACATGTTTGAGGAATTTCAAAGGCGGCAGTCCAATACAACTGAGGCACAACTACAATGTACCTTGAAAAGTAGTAACGGTTACTTGGAGAGTATGGGACAATGTGTTGACAAATATGATATCCCTCAAATCAAACAACATTTAGAGCAAGCTGAACCACATGAAAGTAGAGAAATAATAGAAGAAATGTCTGTGAAGGTCCCAGTTGAAGATGTTGACGCATAATCAAAGTTGATTTAAGAACAAGCACAAGCTTACAATACCATTCTTGGAAGGGTGAACTCAGGAACACCGAGGTTATTCTTTGTAGATGGGCCTGGAGGAACCAGGAAAACTTTCCTGTATCGGGCATTACTAGCCAAGGTGAGATCAAATGTTAACATAGCATTGGCATCATCAACCAGTGGTGTAGCAGCAGCAATATTGCCTGGAGGCCGTACGACACATTGAAGATTTGGCATACCACTACAAGCAAATGAGACAACAATGACAAATATGTCAAAACAAGGTGGAGGGGCCAAACTAATTAGAAAAGGTAAATTAATAAATGGGACGAAGCACCAATGGCTAAGAGACACAAATTGAAACGGTCGACAGAAGCTTTCGTGATATAATGGATAGCGACAAACCGTTTGGAGGTAAGGTCATGGTTTTTGGAGGTGACTTCCATCAAGTTCTGCCGGTGGTCCCAAAATCAACACGCTCAGAGACGGTGGATGCAACTTTGGTTAGGTCCTATTTGTGGCCTTTAATGGAAAAGATACAACTATCAACAAATATGCATGCAAAAGGAGATACAACTATCAGTGAGTTTTTGCTACGTATTGGGAATGGAGAAGAAACAACAATAAAGGAAAATTTAGTTGCACTTCCAGAACAAATGACAGTCAAACAAAGTCAGGATACTAAGCCAGAAGAAGCATTGGTCAAGGAAATATTTCCATCCCTACAACAAAATTACAAATGTGTTGCGTACATAACAGAACGGGCAATCTTGGCAAGTACAAATGAATTTGTAGATAACCTAAATTAAATGATGATTGGAAAAGTCCTAGGAGAAATCAAAACGTATATCAGTTTTGACTCCGCGGAAGTTGATACCAATAACTACTATCAAGAAGACTACCTCAACACATTAACAACAAATTGGCTCCGCTGCATAGGTATATTATCAAATCCATCTAAACTATTGCATATGTCTTATTCTGTACAATTCATGATCTTTTAACTGTACACGTTAGGTTACTGCTGAAAGAAAATGCACCCATTATGATGCTAAGAAATCTAGACCCCTCAAATGGATTGTGTAATGGGACAAAATTAATTTGTAGAGGCTTTGACAAGAATGTCATACATGCCGAAATAAAAACAAGTCAATATGCCACAAAGCAAGTGTTTATTCCAAGGATACAACTATCACCGCCGGAGAATGAAGGATATCCTTTCAAATTTATCAGGAAACAATTTCCAATACGACTATGTTTTGCGATGACAATAAATAAAGCATAGAGTCAAACAATACCAAATGTTGGATTGTACCTACCACAACATGTTTTCTCGCATGGTCAATTGTATGTAGAACTATCAAGAGGAATATCTATGGCGCAAACTAAAATATTGGTCATGACTAAACAACCAGACCGCCACAATGGGACATACACCAGAAATATTGTCTACAAAGAAGTTTTAGCAGAGATTTAATTACTACCAAGACCGCAGAAACCAAACATGGATAGATATACAGACGACAAGAAGCTAATGAGACATTAAATGGATGTACAAGTGGGGTGAAAGAGCAGACTATATGAAAGAGTTATTACTTTTTTATCAAAAATTTAAAATTTATCAAAAGTCTATAACAAAAATGATCTTTCATAATAATTAATAGCTTAATTATCATTAAATATGTTTTTTCAGAGGCAATTGGTACTTTGTATAAATGTCCCTAAAGTCTATAACAACATTGAATTCAACGACAATTAATCAATGTCGTTAAAGGTTGCATCACTCTTTGTGAATGTGCATATTTATTGCCCATAGAAAATATTTTTTTCATAGTGTATTTTGGGTATTTGTTTGTTTCACGAAAACGTGATCTCTTATTATGCTGAAAATAGAATAGAAGAAGAAGTATTACAAATTAGTTAACATGCAATAAAAGAGGTGGACAAATTGTCTCGATACAAATATTAAAGAAATAGTGAAATGACATACAAAATGTTTGTACTAAGAAAAAACAATCAAAATAATATACTAACTGTGGCAAGGAAGAGAACAACCATTTTGGTTCTTTTAACAAACTTCATCATTGATTTCGTATTAGTTATCAGATATTTGTTATTGTGTGCTATAAAATATAGCACAACCCACAAACAATTTCCCAAAAGTGCATGAAGAAACCCTGTAAAAAGGGACAAAAGTGAATATAAATTTTCAATCTTCCTCACTGGAATTTTGAAGATAATTCAAAAAAGTCAAAAAATAGCAAAAAAGACGTTGCGATAGATACATGAATCACTATGATTTAAAGTAAAAAATTAAGCTTCATGAAATTGGAGGAATAAAATTTTGAGAAATGAAATACACTTTAAATGAAGCATAATTAATGTATTTGAATTTGAAAAAAACTAAAATAATAATGAAAAAAATAAATGATTTGTTTACTAAAGAACCAAATGTAATGAACAATCATCAACCATTTCAACAACGTTATGAGTTGTGCATCAAAAGGTCTAAGAGTTGTAATGTCGCATTGCAACTTGCTTTGTTTATATGAAGAAGCCTGTAGAAAGGGACAAAATATAAGATCAATTTTCAATGATCTCTGCTGACACTTCAACAGATTTAAAAAAAGGTCACCAAAATACAAAAAACATTTACCATAGTTAGATGAAATACTATGACTTATAGTAAAGATTAAGCTCAATGAAAATTTTCAAGAATGAAACAAACTTCATAAAAACTCAATTCATGTATTTGAATTTGACTACCCTATAGTGGAAAAAACCCTACAAATTATAGTGGCAAGAAATTCCTCTATTTCTAGACCACATAGGGTAGAGTGAGCAAATATTTATTGTGCCTTATCAGAAAGGTCACAACTGTTTGAAAAAGTTACGACCCTTCAAAAAGGTCACAATCTCCTATAAAGTCATAAATTTTTATAAAAGTCGCAACTCTTCATAAAAATCACAAATTTTCATAAATTTCACAACTTTTCATAAAAGTCACAACTTTTTTTACAAATCACAAATTTCCATTAAAGCCATAAATCATTATAAAAGTCACAACTTTTCATGAAAAGGGAAGACTAGTTTTGGAAATAAATAAATTTAAAAGAGAATACTGGTTTCTGGTGGTGCCACATAGGCGGACCTAAGGTTATATTTTATATAAATATATGATTCGATGTATAATTCATATTTGGGAAACCAACTAGTTGTTACTACGGATGCTTGAGTTAAGCATTATTTATAAAGAAGCTTTTAGTGGTGGATCTTTAGTACTGTATTACTGTGTTTGGGTTGTTTTGGGTATCCTGAGGATTTTAAATGAGTGATGATTTCATTGTAAGCTCCATAGACGTGGACTAATACCAGAATAAAAACTTTATGGGTAAAGAAAATTTCCAATGAATATTCTTCTGTAAAGGTAATTTCGAATTTTAGTAAAAAAGTTCGTATAAATTGAGTGAGTCTCTGGGATGGTTGTGGTAGCTGGGTTAGGGTTATCATATTCATGGCGAGGTTGAATTCGTTGTGATGGTAAGGGCTAACTAAGCATGCTTGTAGTAATGTTTTAGAATGAATTGTGATTGAGATGCAACTATATGATAAGAATTGTTGGTTAAACAAATTTTGTATAGTAATAAGGACTTGCAAGTATCTAAGGTTGTGGTTTGATACTATTTGGTGAGTAACGTTGTTGCATAAGAAGTTATAGGGGGTGCTGATACAAAACTCGAATAGATCTGAAATTAATTAGAGTATTAAATGGAAAGAATTAAATGAATGTTGTTTAACTTTCAGAAGGAGAAGAAAACAATTCATATTTACTTTGATGCAAGGGGCAAACATGTATCTTCAAAGGGGTAAATAATAAGGTTCCAAGAAACGTGGTTTCATCTATTTTCCTCTATTTTGATAACAGTGTCATAGGTTCATCATATTGGTTAAAAACTATTGGATAAAAGTTGAGATATACTGTACAGACGTTCAGATCAAGTGTTATGATAAGTTTTTTTTGTGTGGTTTTGTGTTTGGTAATGAGTATGGTTGAATTTTTAGCAAAATATATGATAAGTCTGATGGAGAAGCGATCAATTATTAGCTAAGATACGTGAATTCATAAAAATCTTCAAGGTATGAACTAATGTTGGTAGATAAAGGGATTGGGTTACACAGTTTGATTCAAAATTTAATTTTTTTTATTGTGAGTTTAGGTTTGGGTAGTGAGTTTTTTCAAGGTATGAATTTGTAAGGTAAAAAATGATCGATGGCATTGAGTATGGAGCATTTCGAAGGATTTGTGCATGATTTAAGTCAATAACGGTGTTATTTTGATTTTAAAGGACCTAAGGAAGGGTTTCATTTAAAGTTTTAATTTAGAGGATAACGAAAAAAACTGTCAAGGATTGTCTGTTAAAGAATAAGATTGGTAAGCCAGTTAGCAAAGGAAATAAAAGTTTGGTGTATTGAATAGTTTAAGATATTTAGAATTTTATGCCATGGGGAGAATCATATAATATATTTATATAAAATAAAACCCTGGTCCAGCATACGTGGTGCCACCACAATCAAGAATTTCCTTTTAAATTTATTTATTTACAAAACTAACCTTCCTTTTTAATGATAAGATGAGACTTTTATGAAAAATTACGACTTTAATGATGAGTTGTGACTTTTATCAAAAGCTGTGACTTTTATGAAAAGTTGTGACTTTAATGAAGAGTTGCGACTTTTATCAAAAGTTGTGAGTTTTATGAAAAGTTGCGACTTTTATGAAAGGTTGTGAAGTTTCCTAAGGGTTGTAACTTTTCCAAATAGTTATAATATTTCTGAAAAGGCACAATAAAGATTTGTTCACACTACCCTTTGATGTCTATAAATAGTGAAATTTTCTCTCATTTTAAAACAACTAAAATTCTGATCTTCTTCTTCTACTTTCACAAACTTTAATATTCGTGTTGAGTGACTTACTAACACCACAACTTTTGTAACAATAGGTTGGTGAATAACATCGTTCCATCCTGAGAGGATATAATGCTTTAAACCTCTGGTATTGGAGGGAAATAATTTTTTTAAAAGAACATTGTGCATTTAGTGGACTCGATTTTTTTCTTTCTATTCCATTCTGTTTCTACATATCTTGATATGTTTTTTTTACACTCATTAATTTATTCATACGATATTAATTGTTGTTTTTGAGTACATGTTTTAAACTCCTGCAAAGTTATTGTCTCCGGTTATATTGAACATATACACATATATTACGTATATTCGTTGTGCATAAAATAATTATTGTACTCAGTTCCAAGAATTCATGTTTTGATATTTTATATTAAATTCAATAACTTAAAAGTACTATATATAAGATCACATATTATCTATTTTTAAAAGAATTCATGTTTTGATATTTTATATTAAATTCAATAACTTAAAAGTACTATATATAATATTACATATTATCTATTTTTAAATAGATATGAAATTTCTCACTTATCAATTGAAGAAATTCATTATGCAAGTTCAAAAGTTTTAATATTTTTCATGTTCAAGCGTAATTTCTTTTTTAATATGTTAACAATCTTTTGAATTTTCTCCTAATACGTATATCAAAAATGTATAATCTATGCAACCTAAATGTTTCTTTTTATTAAGAAATGCCTTTGTATATATATTCATATTTACTTCTTTATATTTCTTTTAATGTTGATTAAAGAACCAATGATTTATTATTTCGTGAATAATTCATTCATTAGAGGTTCTTGAGTTATGTGATAATGACAAATAATCAAATTCATGTTGAAATATTCGTAATACTTTTTGAGAACCTATTTTTTACATTATTTTTAATGTATGGATAATTAGAAAAAGAATATTTCCAAGTTCAATGCAATTAATATTTATAAACGCGCGAAGCGCGGACAAATTATCTAGTTTAAGAAAAAATAATGAATAAGAGCGCATGTGATCTGTAGTTGAAGAATTTATTGACTTTGGATTATGGGTTTAGATATGACTGTGAGATGTAAACTAGTTTGGTACAAACTTACAAGGAATTAATCATCATTTTTTTTAAAAAAGATTGAGTTTTTGTTTGGGTGAGAAGCAATAGTGAGTGGAACATTCTATGTGGTTATGTCAAACTAGATTTTTCAAATTATGATAGGTAGCTTATTGATGATCAACGGTCTGGATTTACAGTTTTACATGATTAATGAGGATCCTGATAGGATTGAAAGTACCTTGTTCTTAGGATGATATATATTGTTACGATTGTAGACACGTAATTTTTGACCGAACATAAGGTATTGCATCATTTTTAGTACATAAATATTGCCTCTCTCTATATAAATTAAATATTTATTTTTATCTTATCTTATTTTTTT
This sequence comes from Solanum lycopersicoides, assembly GCA_022817965.1. Classification (NCBI taxonomy): domain Eukaryota; kingdom Viridiplantae; phylum Streptophyta; class Magnoliopsida; order Solanales; family Solanaceae; genus Solanum; species Solanum lycopersicoides. Next base: position 71,989,626 of record CM040618.1, on the reverse strand, counting down.
TTAAAGTTTATTTCAAAATATTTGATAACAACAAAAGAATTACTTTTTAAGGTAAGTATTATTTTCGATTGTTAAAAAAATAATGAAAGGTTACAAAAAATAATATATATTTTAGTTCAATTGTAGTTTAATAAATAAGCTAGTATTTCTTAATTCAATATATTTTTTTGATCTAGCTATTTAATAATTTCAAAATAATTAGTTAATATTTTTATTTAGTAACAACAAAAAATAAAAATAACCTACAACTACCCTTACCCCACTACCCCAACTCCACTACCCACCTCACACACAACAACCCACTATCCTAAACTCCACTACACCTACATACCACTACACTACTATATTATACTACAACACACAACACAAAAGGGACGGAGACGTACAAATCAGAGAAAAAAGAGAAAAAAAAGCGGTAAAAAACACACACACACGACACAACAAAAAAAAAGAGAAGAAGAAGAAACCAAAGGAGCAACAAAAAGCAATATAGAGAGACAGAAAAACCAAAAAAAAATAAATCAAAAGACATTTTTTCATTCTTTTCTTCGAACAACAACGAAAAATACAACACAAAAAAAGTTGGGTCGAGGTTTGCTTTCGCGGTTCCTGTTGTGGCCTTTTCTTTGTGAATTAATTTTCACAAAAGGTAACACTTGATTTTCATTACATTATTTGCTTTCGTAATTACGCAAGATGTAATACCAATGTTATGAAGTTGTTCAAATTTAATTTATATCTTTTTAATTTTTGCATTATGATATGAAATGGAATGAGAATTGTATATCCTTAAATTTGGAGTAAAATTTATATAACATGTAATTATTCTTGCGTGCTTTGAATTCTCATTTTTATCTTGGTCTTGATTAAAGTACGAAGCTTAATAGTCTAAGGTATGTAGTTATTAATATTTAGATGAAATTCAGTTCTAATAAGTTAAGTTACTTCTCCACTTTATATATTTACTAAAATTGTATCTATTGTTTTAAAAAAAAAAGGGAAGACTAAAAAAAAAAAAAAAGAAATCAAATCTTCAACTTTCTTTGCATTTCTTTTAATGCGAAACTTTAGAAAGTTTTCAATTAATTAATTTATGTTGATTTTTTTTTTATTTTGGAAAAAAAAAAGAAATCAAAAAATTTAAATAAAAGGAAAAGACATAAAATTTAAAGGATAAAAAGTAAAAAAAATAATAAGTAAAAAATATAAAACAAAAAGAGGTATAGAGAAAAATAAGGAAAAGATAAATAAGAGAAATAGAATGAAAAAGAAAAAAAAGAAAAGAATATATGAAGAAAAAGCAACAAAAATATAAATTAATAACCAAAAGAAAAATTTAGAAAAGGTTTGGAAGGTCGGGGGCATGAATCCAAAGAAAAACAAAAGCAAATATATAGTTTATTTTATTTTATTTTATTTTTGTTAGTTCATGTAATAGTAATAATTAAATTTAATCAATTTTTTTTTGAGATATTTAAAAAACTCGAGTATGCAGTTACACACCTTGGTCAAATTCAAGGATGCGGTTATGCGCCTTGACCAAATTATGTTAACAATTAACTTTCATTAATTTACATCAAGAGGTGTAAATAAAAATTATTAGGGATGATGAAATCGAGAGGTGAAGACAGTTATGTCCCCAGATGTCAAAGTCGAGAATGCAGTTATGCATCCGATTTGAGACCAAATAAAAGTTCAACAATTAAAATGCAAACAATTCATGGTCTGAAAATAATATATCCAAAAATATTTTAACATTAGTATAAGTCAATAAAAGCGACCGTCCTAGAACCGCGGGACTCGAGGGATACCTAATACCTTCCCCTCGGTCAACAGAATTACTTACCTGAATTTCTGGTTCGCATACCAAAATAAAGAGTCATTTACTTTTGATTAGGGTTTCAAAAGAAAAGGTGACTTGGAACACCATAACTCAATTCCAAGTGGCGACTCTGAAAGAAAATAATCTCTTAATCAATAACGTCACTTAAATTGGAAAAACCCTACGCCGCCCGCGAAAAAGGGATGTGACATCTCTGGCGACTCCGCTCGGGACTAACCAGAATTCGAGCTTTGTATATTGACTTTTACTTGATTTTATTATTTTATTTCAGTGGATATATTTTGTTTGATGGCCTAATGTGCTACTTGTTGTTCATCTTTTTGCTTTTATATTTATATTGTATAACTTCTCTAAAAATAAAAATAAAAATAAAAAAATTACTCACACCTTATGAGTCTCTGACTACACTTTCGCACATTCACAGGAATGCAGTTCTGCATCCTACTTTCCCTTGAGATAAAGCTGGAGTGTCTTGGCACCCAGTGAAGGATGTTTAGTCATATATGTTAGGCGAGGTTGGACAAGCAATGAAATTGGAATAGCGCTGCTACCGATAAGTTGCCCCTCCTTGGCTCGAGTTGTCCACTTGAGTGAGTCAGTCTAGACACCTATCTTCTTTAGGTCCTTGTTATCACTAGTAGGCTCCACTCATTTGCATAATTTATATTTGACTAAGTAAGTCTTGAAACAAGAGTTGAGTCCGCTTAGGACAAGTTTCCCTCTCTAACTTGACAATTTAGCTCATTTTATGTGCTATATGGAAATGCATCTATTTAGAAAGTCTTTAGAAGTTGATTCATTTAGTGTGATTAATTTAGTGAAATTTCGATTTTAAAAAAAAAATATTTCTTCTTTTATGAGTTATTATACTTAAAAAAAATGAAAGATTTTTCACTATTCAACTAAAAAATATATTTAAGTTTCTTTTGTCTAATTAATAAAAAAAATTAAAATATTTTATTTTCAGACAAGTGTTAATATATATAAAAAATAATTTAATTAAGCCGTTCAACTGAATGAACTACGCACATCTGATTCTCACCCCAATGATATACGTAGGCAACCCTCTTTGGGAGGTTATAAAAGTGTAAGAGATATGCAAGGGCTGGGAGGTCATAAAAGTGTCTCATTCAATGATTTATGCACGTTTCCCCACGTTCATCTACCCATCGGTTTTAAAACTCCAAAATTTGAGAAGTATGATGGACATGGAGATCCTGTAGCTCATTTAAAGAGATATTGTAATCAATTGAGAGGGGACGGAAACAAAGAAGAATTTCTCATGGCTTATTTTGGGAAAAGTTTGATGGGAATTGCCTCAGAATGGTTCATAGATCAAGATACTTCTAACTCGCATACATGGGATGATTTGGCTCGATTTTTGTTCAACAATTTCAATATAACATTGACATAGTTCCAGATCGTACTTCACTGGCCAACATGAGAAAAAAGACCATAAAAAATTTTCGTGAATATGCTATAAGGTGGAGGGAGCAAGCTGCGAGGGTTAAGCCGCCAATGAAAGAGTTTGAAATGATTGATGTTTTCCTCCAAGCACAAGAACCAGACTACTTTCATTATTTACTTTCTGTTGTTGGCAAAACATTTGCAGAAGTTATTAAGATTGGTGAAATGGTCGAAAATGGCATCAAGTCTGGAAAAATTGTAAGTCAAGCTGCCTTGAAAGCCACCACAAAGGTGATTAAAAATGGATCAGGAAATCTTGGAGGAAAGAAACTGAAGGAGGATGTAGTGAATGTTGTGTCAGACACACAAAAAAGTTCAAGGGGTCCATTTTATCAATCTGCACCACCTCAATACCATCACTATATCCCCATGCAAGATACACAATACTCTATGATCCCACCTCAATATGCAGTCTATGGTGCACAACCACATGTATATCCAACAAACAATTTTCAATGGCGAGCACCAACACATCAAAATGTTCGTCCATCTTCTTAGAATTTTCAAACACCTTATAATCTACATCCGAGATAGGGATTTGGAGAAGGTCAAACGCCTAGAAATAATTTCACACCAATTGGAGAGTCTTACACAAGTTTATTTAATAAGTTGAAACATTTGAAGATGATAGAGCCGATTCCTCAAAATTATGTGGACCCACATGCAGAAGGTTTCAATCCTACAATACGGTGTGCATATCATTCTGATGCTCCAGGGCACAGTACTGAAGATTGTCGAAATTTAAGAAGAAAGGTGGAAGAGATGATTCAAACAAAGAGGATTGTGGTTCAAAATGATGACCCCCAAATGTTACTAAGAATCCTCTACCGGAGCATAATGATGTACACTTCATCGAAATGATATGTGATGATAAAGAATATGAAAATTCTTTAAATTCTCAAGAAAAAACAATTAAATTTGTTGAAGCTTTCATGAGGGCTAGCGTGCAAATTAGTGGCTAAGAAGTCAAGTTTGGTGATGTGGATACACTCTTCTTTTCTCTAAAAAGAGAGTATTGATAGCTTATTTTGTCATCATTTCTTCTATGCAATCTTTCCTTATTTTATTTTAGTAAGTTAGATTTTTCTATCATTTCTCTTATATGTTTGTTTGTTGAGTCTTGTCGTAATTTGGGTTATTATAGAGTTGTAATCTAAAATTTAGTTTGTTATCTGATTACTAAGTCCTTTAATCTTAATATAATATTTTTCTTGTGTCATTTTGATCCGTTTTATTTGGCTTTCCACATATGCATCCCTTTTCAATTCAATTTTTGTGACATGCTATGCAAAATGATTTGGTAAGATCTTATATATCTACTCATGGAATGTATACGCCATATAAGTTCAAAAAAAAGAATATTCAAGAAAATAAATAAGACTTAAACACCTTGATACATCCTTTAGTAGGAAAAATGCGTAAAGAGTTGACATATGTCATTCGTTCTCAAGAAGTTATTACTCAGATGGAGATTTCAAGCTGACAAATATATACATATCCAACAATGCATACGTTGCAAAGAGATAATGTCTGATTTTCACTTCACATCTTAAAGAGTATTCTTGTATTTGACATTTTTAATAATTGATATGACGAAGGCATTTCATTCTAATGTCCAAACATCGTGTAATCCTTTGCTACCCCTTTAGAGCCTTAAATTTATTCTTTTTCATACCCCTCTTTTGGAATCAAAATACAGTAAAAAAAAAGAGAAGAAAGAGTCACAAATTTTTAAAAAAAAATAAGAAGGAAGAAAAAAAAAGAAAAAGAAAAATAGAAGTTAAATAAAAATAGTCGAGAGAAAAAAAATTTTGAAAAATAAATAAATCAATAACAACAAAAGAACAGACTTCTTGAACTACGTTTGACCTGATTCTTGCTTTGAAAAGATACGTAGACAACCTTATTATAAGGTTCGGTCCAACCAAGAAAAGAAATCTAAAAGGTCCTCATCACAAAAACTGAGGCAAAATAATAATAATAATATTATTATTTTATACTAAATAGAGTCGATTCCAAAAGTTGTAAGTCTTAACCCTATTACCGCATTATCTTTGAGTCTTTATGACAATTCTTTCTTTGTAACCCTATCCAAAAGCCACGTTACAATCCAAATAAAGACCTTCTGATCAATTTTTAACAATGAAAAGTCAAGTAAGCTTTCAGTATTGATTATCATATAAGAAAAGCTCATATACTTCGTATGAGGAGTGAAAAATGAGGGAATCTTATTGATTAAGATCCTTCAAAGTATTATAAGGCATCAATTGTGTTGAGAGAAAGTGAAAAATGAGAGTCTTATTGGTGAAAACCCTTAGGGCACTATAAGACGATGATGAGTGAGAGATATACAAAATGAGTGAGATCGTTGGTGAAACATTTTGAGGCCCACAAGTCGAATGTGAGGCATGAATCTAGTACAAGATTGGGTTATAAAAGCATGACTTCAAAAGGCTGAAAGTTTGACCAAAATAAAATTTAGATTGATTGGACAGATCAAGCCATTTAATCTCACATGCATATCATGATCATTATAATTGAGCATCAAATGAGTCTCTTTTTATTTTTTCATTTATTTTTTTCCTCAAAAGGAATAATTTTCTTTTTCTTTTTTTTTCTTCTTATTTTGTATAACTCAATTCGTTTTGTATTACTTCCTTGAGTTAGTTTTCATTAAATCATGCAGAAAATGATCTCAAAATTGCTATCATTTCTTCAACTGCTCAAAACAAAGTGTGGTAAGCCCATCAAATGTGACATGATTCAAGAAATAGTGACATGCATAGTAACTTGTCAATAATTGAAAAGTTTGAGAATTTATTTGAATACAAGATTCAATGATTGTTGGAATATGAAAACAATGTCAAAATTTGAAGTTGAAAGTTATGAACAACTAGAGATGTATTTTAAGATTATGAAGGTGAGCTGACTAGCGGATGAAAGCAGTCTATCTCAAGCTGAAATTAGTTTTGAACATGGCAATGACAGGGACAATTATCATCAAAGCCAATGCCACAAAACAAACGCCATTATAAAATGAAAATAAAAAAGGGAAGAGTCAAATTTTGTAAACATTTTTGCAAAAATAATAATAAAATAAAATAATTAATTATATGTTTATTTTCTCCTTGGACAAACATTGCCTGTCTGAGAAATATATTTTTCATGTTCTCCTAGGATAAATACTTCCTAGTCTGAGACGTAATGAGAGTTAGCTTAGCATGACCCTCCTAAACAATGGGAATTAGCGTAGCTGGACCCTCCTACATAATAGGAACTAGAGTAGTAGGACCCTCCTAAACAATGGGAACTAGAGTTGCAGGACCCTCCTAAACAATGATAATTAGAGTAGCAAGACCCTCCTTAACAATGGGAATTAGCGTAGTAGGACCCTCCTAAACAATGGGAAGTAGATTAGCAGGACCCTCCTAAACAATAGGAATTAGCGTAGCAGGACCCTCCTAAACAATGGGAAGTAGATTAGCAGGACCCTCCTAAATAATGTGAATTAGCGTAGTAGGACCCTCCTAAATAATGGGAAGTAGATTAGCAGGACCCTCCTAAACAATGAGAATTAGCGTAGCAGGACCCTCCTAAACAATGGAAAGTAGATTAGCAGGACCCTTCTAATCAATAGCGTAGCAGGACCCTCAGAAACAATGGGAACTAGAGTAGTAGGACCCTCCTAAACAATGGAACTAGAGTACCAGGACCCTCATAAACAATGGGAATTAGCGTAGCAGGACCCTCCTAAACAATGTGAATTAGCGTAGCAGGACCCTCCAAAAAAATGAGAATTAGAGTAGCATGACCCTCCTAAACAATGGGAATTAGCGTAGCAGGACCCTCCTAAACAATGGGAAGTAGATTAGCAGGACCCTCAAAAACAATGGGAATTAGAGTAGCAGGACCCTCCTAAACAATGGAAGTAGATTTGCAGGACCCTCTTAAACAATGAGAATTAGCGTAGCAGGATCCTCAGAAACAATGGGAACTAGAGTAGTAGAACTCTCCTAAACAATGGGAGCTAGAGTAGCAGGACCCTCCTAAACAATGGGAATTGGAGTAGCAGGACCCTCCTAAACAATGTGAATTAGCGTAGCAGGACCCTCCTAAACAATGAGAATTAGAGTAGCAGGACCCTCCTAAACAATGGAATTACCGTAGCAGGACCATCCTAAACAATGAGAAGTATATTAGCAGGACCCTCCTAAACAATGGAAATTAGCGTAGGAGGACCCTCCTTAACAATGGAAAGTAGATTAGCAGGACCCTCCTAAATAATGGGAATTAGCGTAGCAGGACCCTCCTAAACAATGGGAAGTAGATTAGCATCACCCTTCTAAACAATGAGAATTAGCATAGCAGGACCCTCCTAAACAATGGGAAGTAGATTAGCAGGACCCTCCTAAACAATAGCGTAGCAGGACCCTTAGAAACAATGGCAACTAGAGTAGTAGGACCCTCCTAAACAATGGGAACTAGATTAGCAGGACCCTCCTAAACAATGGGAATTAGAGTAGCAGGACCGTCCTAAACATTGTGAATTAGCGTAGCAGGACCATCCTAAAAATTGGGAATTAGAGTAGCAGGACCCTCCTAAACAATGAGAATTAGCGTAGCAGGACCCTCCTAAATAATGGGAAGTAGATTAGTAGGACCCTCCTAAACAATGAGAATTAGCGTAGCAGGACCCTCCTAAACAATGAGAAGTAGATTAGCAGGACCCTCCTAAACAATGAGAATTAGTGTAGCAGGACCCTCCTAAACAATGGGAAGTAGATTAGCAGGACCTTCCTAAATAATGGGAATTAGCGTAGCAGGACCCTCAGAGACAATGAGAACTAGAGTAGTAGGACCCTCCTAAACAATGTAAACTAGAGTAGCAGGACCCTCCTAAACAATGGGAATTAGAGTAGCAGGACCCTCCTAAACAATGTGAATTAGCGTAGCAGGACCCTCCTAAACAATGGGAATTAGAGTAGCAGGACCCTCCTAAACAATGGGAATTAGCGTAGCAAGACCCTCCTAAACAATGGGAAGTAGATTAGCAGGACCCTCCTAAACAATGGCAATTAGCGTAGCAGGACCCTCCTAAATAATGGAAAGTAGATTAGCAGGACCCTCCTAAACAATGAGAATTAGCGTAGAAGGATCCTCCTAAACAATAGGAAGTAGATTAGCAGGACCTGCCTAAACAATTGCAATTAGCGTAGGAGGACCCTCCTAAATAATGAGAAGTAGATTAGCAGGACCCTCCTAAACAATGAGAATTAGCGTAGCAGTACCCTCTTAAACTATGGGAATTAGCGTAGCAGGACCCTCCTAAACAATGAGAAATAGATTAGCAGGACCCTCCTAAACAATGGGAATTTGCGTAGCAGGACCCTCCTAAACAATGGGAATTAGCGTAGCAGGACCCTCCTAAACAATGGGAAGTTATTTAGCAGGACCCTCCTAAACAATGAGAATTAGCATAGCAGGACCCTCCTGAATAATGAGATTAGCGTAGAAGGACCCTCATGAATAATGGGACGTAGTATTAACTGGACCCTTCTAGACAATGGGATTAACAGGACCCTCCTACATAATGGAAATCGATCACTTTCTCCTAGGCGAAACACTTCCTAGTCAGAGATGTTATTTTTATTTTCTCGTAGGAAAAATACTTTCTAGTCTGATTTTATATTTTTATTAACATTTGCTAATAAATCACAAATTTTTTCCAGTGAGAACTGGGGCAATTTTTTTTTTTTTTTTTTTTTTTGTGATGATTTTTAGTTTTTTCTAAGCGAAACATGGATTTGAAATTCAAGAAAAAGTTTCAATTATTTTCAGAATGACCAATCCCCATGATCACCGGAAATCCGCTTCTGCAATGCATATCGCAACCTGACTTCCTAACACCTTCTTCTATTCAACTACTGATTGAGAAAACATGCAGTCATTCAAGAACATATTCAAATTTGTCATTTTGAAGAGTGTTCAAAACTCACTCTTAGTGACAAGTTAAGCATCAGATCCATTCAAGATCAAGATAGTCACCAAAATCAAGGTGATATCTCAAAGTTAAGACTCAAGTGAAGACTCAAGAGAAGCTGCATAGATAGGAGCCTGTACTTTTTTTTTTCTTTTTCGTTTTGACTATTAGTTTTCATTTTTATGTAAATAAGGATAAGATCTGCGATCTGGAGCCTCGATGGAACCTCACTTAACTTTCAATTTATCACCTCATCTCCTTGAACTACACGTGACCTGATTCTCTTACAACCCGGGATATGTAAGCAGTCCAAATCAAGGACTCGGTCGCATATTTTTCTTTCAAATAAGAGTCCGTTCAAAACTTGTCGTTTTGTCTACTTCTTTGTCTGAAACACTTCGTATTTTCAGTCAAAAAGGGGCAAACTGTAGACACGTAATTTTTGACCGAACATAAGGTATTGCATCATTTTTAGTACATAATTATTGCCTCTCTATATATAAATTAAATATTTATTTTTATCTTATCTTATTTTTTTAAAGTTTATTTCAAAATATTTGATAACAACAAAAGAATTACTTTTTAAGGGAAGTATTATTTTCGATTGTTAAAAAAAAAATGAAAGGTTACAAAAGATAATATATATTTTAGTTCAATTGTAGTTTAATAAATAAGCTAGTATTTCTTAATTCTATATATTTTTTTGATCTAGCTATTTAATAATTTGAAAATAATTATATTTTTATTTAGTAACAACAAAAAATAAAAATAACTTACAACTACCCTTACCCCACTACCCCAACTCCACTACCCACCTCACACACAACACCCCACTATCCTAAACTCCACTACACCTACATACCACTACACTACTATATTTTACTACAACACACAACACAAAAGGGAGGGAGACGTACAAATCAGAGAAAAAAGAGAAAAAAAAAGCGGTAAAACACACACACACACGACACAACAAAAATAAAAAAAGAGAAGAAGAAGAAACCAAAGGAGCAACAAAAAGCAATACAGAGAGACAGAAGAACAAAAAAAAACAAAACATTTTTTCATTCTTTTCTTCAAACAACAACGAAAAATACAATACAACAAAAGTTGAGTCGAGGTTTGCTTTCGCGGTTCCTGTTGTGGCCTTTTCTTTGTGAATTAATTTTCACAAAAGGTAACACTTGATTTTCATTACATTATTTGCTTTCGTAATTACTCAAGATGTAATTCCAATGTTATGAAGTTGTTCAAATTTAATTTATATCTTTTTAATTTTTGCATTATGATATGAAATGGAATGAGAATTGTATATCCTTAAATTTGGAGTAAAATTTATATAACATGTAATTATTCTTGCATGCTTTGAATTCTCATTTTTATCTTGGTCTTGATTAAAGTACGAAGCTTAATAGTCTAAGGTATGTAGTTATTAATATTTAGATGAAATTCAATTCTATAAGTTAAGTTACTTCTCCACTTTATATATTTAATAAAATTATATCTATTTTTTTAAAAAAAAAGGGAAGACTAAAAAATAAAAATAAAAGAAATCAAATCTTCAACTTTCTTTGCATTTCTTTTAATGCGAAACTTTAGAAAGTTTTTAATTAATTAATTTATGTTGTTGTTTTTTATTTTGAAAAAAAAAAAAGAAATTAAAAAATTTAAATAAAAGGAAAAGACATAAAAATTTAAAGGATAAAAAGTAAAAAAAAATTAGAAGTAAAAAATATAAAACAAAAAGTGGTATACAAAAAAAAGAAAAATAAGGAAAAGATAAATAAGAGAAATAGAGTGAAAAAGAAAAAAAAGAAAAAAATATATAAAGAAAAGCAACAAAAATATAAATTAATAACCAAAAAAAAATTTAGAAAAGGTTTGGAAGGTCGGGGGCATGAAGCCAAAGAAAAACAAAAGCAAATATATAGTTTATATATATATATATATTTTTTAGTTCATGTAATAGTAATAATTAAATTTAATCACATTTTTTTTTGAGATATTTTAAAAACTCAAGGATGCGGTTACACACCTTGGTCAAATTCAAGGATGCGGTTACGCGCCTTGACCAAATTATGTTAACAATTAACTTTCATTAATTTACATCAGGAGGTGTAAATAAAAATTATTAGGGATGATGAGATCGAGAGGTGAAGATAGTTATGTCCCCAGATGTCAAAGTCGAGAATGCAGTTATGCATCCGATTTGAGACTTAATAAAAGTTCAACAATTAAAATGCAAACAATTCATGATTTTAAAATAATATATCCAAAAATATTTTAAAATTAGTATAAGTTAATAAAAGCGACCGTGCTAGAACCGCGGGACTCGAGGGATGCCTAATACCTTCCCCTCGGTCAACAAAATTCCTTACCTGAATTTCTGATTCGCATAACAAAATAAAGAGTCATTTACTTTTGATTAGGAATTAAAAAGAAAAGGTGACTTGGAACAACATAACTCAATTCCAAGTGTCGACTCTGAAAAAAATAATCTCTTAATCAATAACGTCACTTAAATTGGAAAATCTTACGCCGACCGCGAAAAAGGGGTGTGACATCGATGTGTTACATAGGAATTTGATAATGAGTAGAGGTTATGAGCATATAGTATGCAAATATATTTGAGTGAATAATGATTTCTCTAAGTTTGGACATGAGGTATGTGATGGTTTGAAATGGTAGTTTAAATATGGTATGTGGAAGATTGTCTACAGTGACGTTGGATATAATTCAATTGTTGTACCTTGGTGAGAAAGTAATTTTAGATCGCAGTTAGGTGTATCAGTATTGGGTGTGACACGTATTTGTCATGAAATTCTTAAATAGAAAGAGAGATAGCCATATTTTATATTTTGTATAGGCTCCAATGTGTTTGTTAAAAAGACTTTCATGCTAGTGACAGTTTGAGAGTAAGGTAAATGGCCTGAGGGGTTATGATGTATCTGTTTGTATTATAATGTTCTTATTAGTGGAGTATTGTGAGAAGTATGTGGAGTTTGATGAATTGAGTATGTGTACGATTGTTATGGGGACTAGATTGGTGATTGTGGGTAGCTAGAAAATTAAAGAGATAGAGTCATATGAATGAAAATGTTTGATATGAAAACTATGGAAGAAGTATCTAGTGTTATTCTACTTTGGTTGTGTATATTCTTACGTGGTCATCTAATTCGTTTTGGATATGGTTTGGAGTGATATTCACTAGCTATATCCACACGTGTTTTCATATCTATGGATGAATCATTAGTGGTAGATCGGGTGTACCAATCCTGTGATTTTCATCTCGCTAGCGTGAAATTCTTAGGTAGATTTGGTCCTTTCACTTATAATTTTTTTTGTGTTGTTTGAGATAGTTGAAGTATACCAATGGGTCTTCACCCTTAACATTGCTTATGAGAACTTATATAAGAGCTATGAGAGTGTTGCTAGAGGTTGTGCATTTTATAGTGAATCGCTTGTTGAGTGTTCAATTAATAATTTTCTTCTTTGGGTTAGATAAGTTTGATCATCTCTTTATGTGTACCTGATGTCTAAAGAATATACTTTTATAACTTAAGTTCGTGGAAAGATTGTGTTATGAGAAAGGAAAATCTTGGTAAGATTTGAGATGGTTTGTGCATTATGCGTGTGTGGTGGTTGTTTAAAGTTCGTTTCTGGTTGTAGCCGGTATCAATTAAAAATATTATCTTGGTTATGTGAGAAAATATTTGTCATGATGGTTGTGTTAAGGTCCGGTGGTTTTCTATTCAGATTGAGTTCATAGGTTAGCATGTGACCTGATAATCACTCTTTATTTAAAAACCTTCCAAAGTTTGATTCGAAAAAATCAGTTATTAGTAGTTGACCTTGATGGAATTGTGTAAACGAGGAGATCACTTAGAGAGATGAAAACCAACTGGTAGGTCATAACTTAGACTTTGGTAACGTTGATTATTCTTCCTTCTCATTCTATATATTTGTAACACTCCAGAAATTTTTTCAAACTAAGACTTGAGCTGTTAATCGTAGTGAGTGATATTTCAACTAGGAATTTTAAGTTTCTTAAGTATTAAGGTCAGTTCTCTAGATTTAGCACCTTGAGTTCCAAAAAGAATTAAATTGAAAATAGAAAATCTGAAATTTTGCAAGTTAAGATAAGTATGAGTTTTAGGTCAACTTCAAACAACCATAACTCCTAGGAAAGGATGAGTTAGGTCTTCTACAATATGTAATAGTACAGATATTTGAATTATCTTTCCAACTCCACCGATTTTGCTAAGTTTCGAGTTCGGATGAGTGAGATATGACCTTTTGAATTTAGGTTGTCCCGTTAAGGAAAGTTAGCCGAAAATAGTAACGGGTATTTTGTTTTTTTGCTTACACAATCAGATTTAATTCATATTTAGTAAGGTTTTAAGGGTATAGTCCTATTAGGTTAAATTTTATAGTTCGAATATACACCTAGGGTTTTAGTTGAGAGTACAAGAATAGACAAGAAGAGAAAAGAAGAGAAAACAGGAAATAAAAGGAAAGGATAAATGCGTTGGTTGACGTTTTTGAGTTTAGATGTGTATTTCTGCCATGAGTTTAATCCCTAAGAGGCATGTAAGCTTCCATAGTGTTGAGTTTATTCACCCACACACCAAACATGTTATTTTCATCTTAATTTCTTTCTCAAAAAGTTGAAGGATTTAAGTTCTTGATAGGTGTTCTTGATGTTCATTGTGGATCTTGTCTTGTTGGGGTTTTGATGATTTCTTGATATTAAATTGATTGTTTGGAGTGTTGTTTTGAGTGTATTAGTGTTTGCTTAGGTTTGGTAATTGAATCTAAGGAAAACTAGAGAAAAAAATCGATTAAAAGCGTTAGGGTAAGAAAACGATAGGCGAAATTCGCCGAAAGCATGCCTGGGAGATGCTGGCGCGGCGCGCCAATATGCGCCCAAGGGGATGGGGGGCCGTTCCTGCAGTGTGCCAAAATTCAGCCTCTGACGTTATGATATGTCGCCCCGCTCCCGGAACGTGCCAGAAAGCCTTTAAGTTCAATTGTGAATTCTTTGAGATCCATCATTGATTTGATCTCTATTTTGAGGAAGTAAATAAGAAAATGGGAATAGTCATATACATAAGTTACATCTAGTTACTTAGACCTTTGAGTCCAATTGTTCATGCGCATAACTTCCGCATGAATTCCATAAATTGAGTATCATTGAGAGGAGTAGTATCTCCAAGTTCTAAGTCTTGAGTATTGAGTTTTCCTTTAAAAATTATATTTGTAATGATGAGTCTATTACATGATATCATGAAGTTCTTGAGTTGAATTGTTCATGCCCATAATTCCACATGAACCCTATAAGTCGAACAATGTTGAGATGTGAGGTACCTTTGAGTTATATAGTTGAGTAGTTCATGCTCATAATTTCGCATGAACCTTCAAAGTTGAAAATTATGAAAATCATCCATAAACATAAGATCGTGATCCTTGAATTCATACTTCAATTCAAGGAAGTTAAGAGTTAACTATACAAGTTAAGAATTAAGTCAAAGGAAAGTTCTTAAAGTTTCTAAAGTCTTCATTAAATGTTTTAAATTCATTGGCTCAAGTTTCAAGTCAAGTAAAGAGTAAAATATTCCTTCAAAGTAATATAAGGGAACTAAGTATTCCTAAGATTTGAGTTCATTTCTCAAAATTTATAAGGGAACTAACTATTCCCTAAGAGTTGAGTTCATTTCTCAAAAGTTATGAGGGAACTAAGTATTCCCTAAAAGTTTATAAATGTTTTCACATTTATGTTTTGAGGAAAGTAAGATTTCTCAAAAGAGTTTTGAACAAGAAAAGGACAAATTGATTTCAAGAGAGCTTTTTAAAGCTAAAGTGTTTGAGAAAATTATCTCAACCCAAAGAAAGGAAGTTATTTAAAAAGGATGAGCTAAAGTATATTTTGGGAGTAGAATTGAACACCGATGTGGGGATGAGTGTTCATATTAACTCAATTCTCCATGTAAACCATGTAGACATCATGGTATTAACAAGTCATACTTTTTAGATGATCACGTAAGTTAAGCTAGTGGATCAACTAAGTTAAGGAGTTCTATGCGACGACAAAGTAAAGGACAGTTCTGGCCGCGTGTATAAAACGTTGTATCACCACTTAGGCTCATAGTGGTGGTTGTCGGTTATAGAATCTCCCACAGAAACTACATTACTTTCTTATATAAGTAAAGTTGAGTTTGTTATTGCATTTTGTTTAACAAATTTAGTTTCTTTTACAATTTTATTGTTTTTTATATATAACATGTGTATTATTGCTTTATATTGAGTTGAGTATCCATATTCGAGCATATCTTTCAGTTTAATATTTAACCTCTGAGTTAAGTATCTTATCCTTAAGTATGCTGAGTTGAGTAAGTTGAGTAGCTTGAGTATTCTTGAGTATTCCTTGGTTTTCAAGTTTGAGAAGAGGTAAGTATGTTTCTAATTTTTTATCAAGTGTCAAGTTTATGTTATGCTTTAAAATTCCCCTTACATGCTCGTACATTCCACGTACTGATCCATTTAGCATGCATCTTCTCATGATGTATACATACGTAATCAGAATCATTAAAATGAGCTTCGTTGATACATCCGAGATTCGAGTTAGATATGGTGAGCCTCCTTGCTTCCAGAGGATTTCATTTACTTTTCAGTTTAGTTAGGAGATCGTGGGTCTTGTCCCGATTTCCATCACTATCAGTTAGAGACTTCATAGATAGTCAGTTTAGTTAAGAAGTCTGTATTATTCATGTATGTTATTAAATGTTTTAAAGAGTTAACTTGCCTATTTATGGCGAGTTGAATAATTTTTTTATTCAAAGTTTTCATTGAACTTAAAGCTTTGTATTTTAGTTTCATTCAGTTTTTTAGCTTTGTATGCTTAAGTAAGTCTTCCTCTTGTATTCAACCTGGATGAGGGTTCACTTAGGAACAATAATGGTCTTTGAGTTTAGATGCGGATTTCTGCCATGTGTTTAATCCTTAAGAGGTATGTAAGCTTCCATAGTGTTGGGTTTGTTCACACACTCGAAATATGTTATTTTCAGCGTAATTTCTTTCTAAAAAATTTGAAGTATTTAAGTTCTTGAAAGGCGTTCTTGAGGTTCATTGTGGATCTTGTCTTGTTGGGGTTTTGGTGATTTCTTGAGATGAAATTGATTGTTTGGAGTGTTGTTTTTAGTGTATTAGTGTTTGTTTAGGTTTGGTAATTGAATCTAAAGAAAACTAGAGAGAAAAAATTGATTAAAAGCAATTTAGGGTCTGAAAATGAGAGGTTAAATTCGCCGAAAGCATGCCTGGGAGATGCTGGGGCGGCGCGTCCAGGTGTGCCAAGGGGCTGGGGCACCGTGCCAACAGTGCGCCAAAATGCAGGCTCTGATAATAGGATCTGTCGCACCGCGGCAGGGTCGCCTGCCCCTGCTTCTTTTTCCATCGTTTGTCCTGTGAGCTCATTTAAAGTGTATCTTCACTCCTTTTGATTCTAAACACTTTAAACAACTTATAACCAGTTAGAAATCATTCATAACATTAAAAATAACCTTGAATTAATAATTCAAATTCAAGGTAAGGTTAAATTAAGTTTTGAGAGTTCGTTTGAACATTTTGAGAGAGTCCCTTCGAGTCTTTTTGAGGAGTCTTCTACAAATTCTAGTAACTTGAAGACTGAAGCAAGTAAGCATGAGAGTGAGGAGAATGTGTTCATGATTCTAAAATATCACATATATCTTTCATATAATGGACCATAACTCTTGAATTCATACTTAACATTCAAGAGAGAGTTAAGAGTAGAGTTCAAGAAAGCCTTTAAGTTCAAATCGTGAATTCTTTGAGATCAATCATTATTTGAACTATGTTTTGAGGAAGTAAATAATAAAACGAGAAGAGTAATATATATTATTTCATCAAGTTACTTATACCTTTGAGTCGAGTTGTTCATGCCCATAACTTCCGCATGAATTCCATAAATTGAGTATCATTGAGAGGAGTAGTATTTTCAAGTTCAAAGTCTTTGGTATTGAGTTTTCCGTTGGAGATTATTTGTAATAATGGGTCTATTACATGATACCCATGAAGTTCTTGAGTTGAATTGTTCATGCCCATAATTCCACATGAACCCTTTAAGTCGAACAATCTTGAGATGAGAGGTAACTTTGAGTTCTTAGTTTGAGTAGTTCGTGCACATAATTTCGAATGAACCCTCCAAGTTGAAAATTATGAAATCATTCATAAACTTGAGATCATGATTCTTGAATCCATACTTCAATTCAAGGAAGTTAAGAGTTAACTTTAGAAGTTAAGAAGTAAGTCAAAGGAAAGTTCTTAAAGTTTTTAGAGTCTTTATTAAATGTTTTAAATTTATTTTAAGGCTCAAGTTTCAAGTCAAGTAAAGAATAAAGAGTTGAAAAGATTCCTTCAAAGTAATATAAGGTAACTAAGTATTCCCTAAGATTTGACTTCATTTCTCAAAAGTTATAAGTGAAAGAAGTATTCCCTAAGAGTTGAGTTCATTTCTCAAAAGTTATAAGGGAACTAAGTATTTTCTAAAAGTTTATAAATGTTTTCACATTTGAGTTACGAGGAAAGTAAGATTTCTCAAAAGAGTTTTGAACAAGAAAAGGGAACATTGATTCCAAGAGAGTTTTTTAAAGCTAAAGTGTTGAAAAAATTATCTCAACCCAAAGAAAGGAAGTTATTTTAAAAGGATGAGCTAAAGTATATTTTGGGAGTAGTATTGAACACCGATGTGGGGATGAGAGTTCATAGTAACTAAATTCTCCATGTAAACCATGTATCCATCATGGGTATTAATGGGTTATACTTTTTAGATGATAACGTAAGTTAAGCTAGTGGATCAACTAAGTTAAGGAGTTCTATGCGACGCAAAGTATAGGACAGGTGAAAACGTTGTATCACCGCTTAGGCTCATAGTGGTGGTTGTCGGTTAGAGAATCTCCCACATAAACTACATTAATCTCTTATATAAGTAAAGTTGAGTTTGTTATTGCATTTTCTTTAACGAACTGAGTTGCTTTTACTGTTTTTTAATTTTTCTTTATATATAACATGTGTATTATTGCTTTATATTGAGTTGAGTATCCATAGTCGAGCATATATTTGAGTTAAATATTTAACCTCTGAGTTAAGTATCTTATCCTTAAGTATGTTGAGTTGAGTAAGTTGAGTAGTTTGAGTATTCTTGAGTATTCCTTGGTTTACAAGTTTGAGAAGAGGTAAGTATGTTTCTAATTTTTTGTCAAGTGTCAAGCTTATGTTATGCTTTAGAATTCCCTTTACATGCTCGTACATTCCACGTACTGAGTCATTTAACATGCATCTTCATGATGTAGACACAGGTAATCAAGATCATCAACATGAGCTTCGTTGATACATCCGAGACTCGAGTTAGCTATGGTGAGGCTCCTCGTTTCTAGAGGATTTCATTTACTTTTCACTTTAGTTAGGAAGTCGTGGGTCTTGTCCCAATTTCCATCATTATTAGTTAGAGGCTTCATAGATAGTCAATTTAGTTAAGAAGTATGTATTATTCATTTATTTTATTAAATGTTTTAAAGAGTTAAGTTGCCTATTCATGGCGAGTTGAATACTTTATTTTTATTCAAAGTTTTCATTGAACTTAAAGCTTTGTATTTTATTTTCATTCAGTTTTAAAGATTTGTATGCTTAAGTAAGTCTTCCGCTTGTATTCAACCAGGATGAGGGTTCGCTTCGTGACCAACAATGGTCTTTGAGTGCCGGCCACCTTGAGGATGTACGCTCGGATAGTGGCAATATTCGAGGTCGAACATGATTTTTAGTGGTGGATAATGTAACAACCCTCTTAGTCGCTTTATGAATTTAACTATTATTTGTATATTAAACTTTTTAATAGTTTTTAGAAATAATTTATGGATTATAAGAATGAGTGACAATATTTTCAGATTTAATAAATGATTATTTTGTTGATAATAATAGTAGAAAAGGAAAATAGATAAACAATAAAATGATAAAAGAAATAAGGGCAAAGCCCTATATTGTTGAAGTCAAAAAATAGAGAGAGAGGAAAAAAGACCTTATGCGGCATTGAATGGCATGAGCGACAATGGAGGAACGATAATTGATTTTGTTTTATTAGATTATAACTTTCTGCCCTAATTGTTATTATAATTTCAATACTTGGCAGTGTGCACTATTAAGTACTCACATTACTTGTGTGAGAAAAAAAAGAAATCAGTGAAAAGTCACTTGGGAATTTGTTGAAATTTTCTATTAGGAATAAAGACAAACTTTGAAAAGTAATCATGGCATATGAATGACCAATGATTGGAACATACGATGGTAGGGATAATTAGGGATAAGTTGTTGTGTATTTCTTTGTGGTTTAGCTACTGATTTTCGTGATTATCTTGAATTTAATTTTATACTCTATGTTTTTCTATATTGAGATAGGTAATTAAATATTTGTGCATTCTATTGTATGAAAACTATTGGAATTGTATTATTGGGAGAAATTAATACTTAACCCTAAGCTTGAAACTTAGGAAATTGATATAGATTTGGGGTGAGTTATTTGGTGAAGCCTAGAGCTATAGTAGTATGGGTTTTGTTAGTTTTGGGAAACTTATTTTGATTTATTATTTGAATAGATTTAATTTATATAGAAGTCTAATGAAAGGGGAAGGCTCATGTCTCGGAGTGATTGTTCGATTATTTGAGGCAAGTGGATTTTTTAACTCTTGTTAAGTGCATGAAATTAGTATATTTCCTTGTAATATATGTTTTTGAGTAATCAGAATTAGTGATGAGTTGACTTGTCCATTTTGAGTAATTAAATTGATGGAAAAAGGGTAATAAAAAGATAATGTGATAAATTATTGGTGTGTGATGTTTGAGAATAGTGAAAATAATTGAATAAGACATACACCATGGTGAAGCTAAAATAATAGATAACTATAAAATGGGGAATACCGAACTATCCTGAGGTGTATAACATACTAAGAGTTTAATAATATTGAAAGATTAAATTTAACATTTCAAGTTGATTCTACTACAATGTATGTAAAGCCTCAAACTGAATTCAATTGCTAGGACCTGATCACTTGCTAACTCTAACAAAGTTGAAAACTCAAAGGAAACACTAAACTAAAAGAATGTCAATTATCCATTGAATATGAGGACTCACCACTGAAGCTGCTGAGTGCGGACCGAGAATCGATCTAAATGCGATTTTTATGATGAGTAACTGAACTTACATCATGAAAGGATGTAACTTAAAGTATGCATCAGTACTTTGAATGTACTGAACATGCATGCTATATATAATAAGTTAAACAAACATATATAAGTTGATACAAGGCATACTGGCAATTATGTAAACTAAGAAAAAAAAATTATACAAAAAAGATAACTCAAAAGCTAAACTTAATGCAATGACCAAGTACTAATCACGAACTTTACATTCTAAACTGAATACTTTTATATTTGGAGTATTGTTTAAGCCATGGATAGTATAAACAACCAAAAGTAGGTAGAGAACTATAATCAGGTGATTTTCCAATTATTTTTTGGAATGGGTATTTATTATCTAGGTGGGAGGTGGAAAACGGTTGATGAGGTAAACAATGAGGTGACACGTGAAAGCCCAAAATTGGGTTGGAAGGGACGCCTCATGTAATAGAGTTCTTTCACTTTCAATGATCTGGTAATGTATTCGTTCTATAAGTGCAGCTCATTGATGCGTATAAAGTGGGTTGGAAATGTGTTCAATGTCGTGAAATGAAAGATCAGAGTCAAGACTTTTATGCTCTCCTCTCCCATCAGTGTAAAGTGATAAAATATGGGTGTCAAAATCTTTTCCATCAGAGAATGGAATTTTTGAAAGATCTCTTTAACTTCACTTTGTTTTGTTAATGTAGAGAGCCAAGTATATTTTGTATATTGATCAACAAAAATACAATAACATAGCTTCTTATCAAGAGATAAAATCGGTGATGACCCTCATAAATTACTAAAAATAATTTGAAGAGGTATGGAGCTACGCAACGATAGTTGGGAAAAAGGATGTCGACGGGCTTTATAAGATAAACAAGAATTATGATGAAAAGGTTTTCTTCGCTCATGAAACGGTAACAAGAACTTATTTAAAATAAACCTAAGAACTCTAGAGTGAGGATGACCAAGTTCTTGATACCAAGTAGTAAGAGGAATAACTGTAGTGGTCGTGTGACCTTGGGGAGATGGGACATGCCACTCATACATTCTGTGTTTGGTTCGGCTGGCACCAATGGTTTTTGGGTTTTCAAATCCTTAACAACAAAGTCAAAAGGAAAAAATTCAATCGAATTTAGTTTTTCTTGACAAAATTTAGAAACAGAGAGAAGGTTACGTTTAATGAAAGGAGCACAGAGAGTGTGGGTTAGTTTAAAATTATTATATGATGCATTTAATTGATTATAAGCATGTGAGAAATTGGAATTTTATTACTATAACCTATGGAGACATCCTCGTTACTGTGGGACGATTGGAGGTTGTGTGGCTCTGTGGTTATGTGATGGGTGGCTCCTAAGTCAACGATCCAGGGGTTGGTGGCAGTAGTATACCAAACTTTATAGTTGGCTTTGGCTTCAAAGTGATTGTCAGACTACACACGTCAAACATTGGCAGTAGGGTGTAACGATCGGGTTCCGTCGTTATAGAAAAGCCAACAGGGAAAACTAATTGGTCGGAAAGCTTTTTCGTAGTAACTTGGAATTTTCCAACCTCGTTCAAATTTGGCCGAAATCAGAGTCATTAAAAGTCTAGGGAAATGTGGTAAAAATTGGGTGATATAATCATGAATCTGGTCACATGACTAGATAGATAAGTCGTTAAGGTATTCGTACGTCTATACAAAATTAATTCGGACGAGTAGAACTCTCGGAATTGATCTTAGTATGAACGGGTAGTTTATCAATGTCGTTGCTTGAAGGTTTGTTGTGAAATAGAAGTTTAGAGTTTTTAAATCGACTCATTGTTTCCATGCAAGCCACTGAGATCAGATTTCTCTCGCCAGGGTGGGGTCGTTGTGGTGTGCTGGGTGCCGCCATAGCGGGACAGTCGCGATTTAAGTCCGAAATAAACCTCAAAACGTCTTTATTTTACTATTTTCAAAATTGAGAGCTAAGGAACGAACTCGGGGCTTTTCTTTATATTTTCCACCACTCTTGAGGCTAAAGGTAAGATTTTCACTCCCCAGATCCATTTTTCGATCTGTAGAATGTAATCTAATGAATAATTATCTATGGGAAGAGTTATAATTCGAGTATTATGGTGGGAAAAACCCTAACTTGGATATTGGTATCATGGGTATGATCTAGGTTATATAGAATTATTAGTTATTCGGGTAATTAACGATTCTTTATTGTTTTCCATTTTGTTATGATTGTTTGTGTAACGACACAAAGAACTCCTAAACAGTTAGGGCATTCTTGAGTCGTTACGCAACATACTTGACCTCTCGGAGGTGTTGTACAAGCCCTTTTGACATCGTTTATTGCATACATGTATGAAAAGTAGTGCGGAATTAAAACTTTTCACACGAAATAATATATCAAAACATCTTTCATATAATACGATAGAAATACTAAGTATCAACATATGCCAATCTTAGACTCAAGAATATTTGGGACACGACCCATACATCAAAATATAGAAAATTTAGTCTATTACAATACTTTTAATCAATGAAATCTAAAGATAGTAATGTCCTCGAATCAAGTGAGGACATACCCCAACTTTGCTTTAAAGAGTCCTAATTTACAAGATATTCTTCAAGATGCTTCTCACCTTCCACCTACACCTTTAGATATAGACAAAATGTATGGATTTGTACATTGAATGTACTAAGTATGGCATAATACATAAAATCATAATAAACGGACATTTAAATGAAACATGCTCTTTTTGAGTAAAACATCACGACATAAGTATAAGAGACAACTTTAACACCTACTACACATATAAGTCATATAACAAGTAATCCCACATAATAACATATAATATGACATTCTCCTCACAAAGGTTATCCTAAGACTTACTTAAGTAATTCAAGAGGAGACCGCCCATACAACCTCTTCACGCTTACCTAAATAATCCTTAAGACTACCTAAGTTAAGGTTATGCCCATTTCATCAATTAACTTTCCTATCTAGAGTTACTCTTAAGACTACCCTAAGTAAGACATGAAGAGACCATTCATATACCCTCTCCACACCTTAACTAGTCAATCCTTTAAAGCTACTCTAGATAAGTACTTATTCATTAACATACTTTAAACTTAAGTCAATATCTTCATTAGTCCATTTAAGAGACATTCAACAATTAAGGACATTCACGTAATGGTCTTGGAGAAGACCTAGAGAACCTACATACTAACATCTTCAAAGACTATTCGTGCAATATCTATATAGCGTCTCATTCCACTAACTAAACTCATAATATTTCTCCAACACTAGCATGTATCCCACATGATGAGAATAGACAATAACCGACATAAACCATACTATATAGGCATGGAATCCGGAGTCTACCCTACTCCAAGGTAGGATGTTCTACTTGCCAATGGTAGAACTAGGACACATCCCATGTAGGCACATGGTTAAGGAATATCGAGGGTTACTTTTTTCTCTAATGCCATCTTAGTTAGAGAAACTTCCCAAGCATACTTACTTGGTGCTAGCCTTTGTTGTCATAGAGTATTTCAATAAAGGAACATATGAAGAGGTACCATATCTTGTTCATAACCAAATCACAATACACCTTACCAAAGAGGGTCCACTAAGTCTACCTACAATGGCTAAGAGGATAGCTCAATGATTTTCCTAAAGATGATTTCATGCCGTTCCAGCCAATCAACCCTAAGTCCACCATTCACACAAGAAGGATAGCATTACGACTTTTAACTTCAAGAATATCATAACCTTCCATCTAGGTCGAAGGTTCCACAAATATGACCTTCATAACTATGTTCAAGGTCACATGTCAATCACACATACATGACTAAGGAGCTTTAGCATACTAAGTCAAGAATCCATATTCAAATTCTACATGTATCAAGTAAGGGACACAAGTCTACCAAAACAAGACACACTTATACTTTATCTTATAACATATAGCTTATCATCCAAAAAGCACATAGGTACAACAAAGTCAACTATAGGTCACCCTATTCACTACTATAGTAATATAAATATAAGCCATCACAAGTCTCATATAATCCGTCAAGAAGCATCATATTTCAACATCAAGTAATACACATAAAATACATCACTATATCTTACTAGAGACACATATAATCAACTAGAAGAACACATGCTTTGACTTCACATATAAACATAAGTCATAAAGACCTTCAAAATAATCATATATTAAAGTTATAACACGATAAAATCATAATTCATAAAGTAATGCCGACGAGTCCACATTGTTTCACAATTCATTATGTAATGCCGACGAGGACACATTCTTCACAAGTATAGCACATAAGAACCGCCACCATAAGTGGACCATACCAAACATCACAACTGAAACATCTATACTACATAATATAAATAAGGTTAGGTCAACATACCACCAATCCATTCACAACATCTTTAATCCATAGCCAATTCAACCAATTCAATCCATATCGGCTCTTACACAATAGCCATAGTCATCAATTCAATCCAATAATCACAATATACAATGATCCAATATAATACAATATGAACTTATCAATTAAGGACAACCTACATATAATTTTAACATGCTTCTTTCATAATTTAGTAGCCCAAAGTAAACTACACAAGAATCCAATAGTATAGAGACATGATCAAATCACCCATAAAATAGTCAAAACTAGGATTGCATGATTTCATGAGTTCATAGATATTTTGACTTAGAATCATCAAACTAACATCAAGTTATTCATCAAGCATTGATTCAAAACATTTTATGCAAGAACCATGGCTAGATATCAAAATAGGACAATTCATCTTTTGACAAATCTTTGGAAAACACTTTGAAGCTTGGATACTTGAAGAAAGAAGATTCAAGGATGAAGAGCATACCTTATATGAAGAAAATCCCACGAAGTTTATGGAGAAAATCTTGGGAAATGAATCTACTTCCTTGGAGCTTCAAACCTTCATCAATGGAGGTTTTGGAGAAAAGGAATGGAGAGGTTTTGTTTTAAGTTGAGGGTTTTACTTTAATTGGTGCATTTAAGGGATTAAAAGGACTCAATAACCGTCAATAAGTAATCCCCAAATTACCCAAAAGACCCCTGCACATAATCCACATTTTAACAAATTCAAATTTGACTTAAAAACAACGTGACTAAAACTTGGAGGTTACTGCAGCGTTGCAGAGGTATTTTCAATTTTTGCTTCTGGAAATTTTTGAGACAGAATGGTTCATGATGGCCCCGCGTCGCATGGAAATATTTGTCCTTCTACGTTCAGGCTGCGTGACGCGCAGCTACTGCCAATTCTTGGCTTGCGCGGCAGCTTGCGCGGCCAGTGTTTGGGTCCTCCTTGGGAACCCTTAGGATAGTCCCCGGGGTGTTATTATCGGTTGTTTAAACCCTTTAATGTCCATTTATGTATAGTAACCATCGATACTCAATTTCACCCTCAAATCATCCCCCAAATCTCCACTACAAAACACTACGACACACTAGTTCAACTTTGACTAGTTTTGAGATGTCTTGGACGTCCTGGGACGTTTGACCTCCAAACACTTTCAAATATTATACAGTGTCAATATACACTATTATTAAACATTTAAAGACTTTAAAAAATCATGACACACATTTTACACTCTAGTTTCACCTAAGTCATTTTAGAGGTGTTACATTCTCCTCCACTTGGACAACATTTGTCCTCGAATGACACTTGCTTTATTTTAAACACTATCAAGAGATAATAAACTCAAGACTAGCAGAACATAAACATTACACACAAAACACAATACACATATGTAGGAGGAACACAACAAGAATATAGAAACTAATCTACGAATCATTATGCAAATAAGACTCACATTCTTCATTTCAAATAAGAGGAACTCCTTCTCCCCACATTATCATGCTTAATACATAATTTTTCTTATGCCTCATTACAGCCCACTCTCATAAGGACGCTTATTAAGCAAAATCTTAAATAATTGACAATGACATGCTCACTAGATCACTAATGCAACTTTTAAGCAACCTAGAATGAAAGCATGATAATATGAAGGAAAAAAACTTATTAACAAATTTTACAACGTAAGCATAGCTTCGTGAAAGTTCCAACGCAAGGAATTATGAAATTAATTTTCAACAAGACTCCTAAACACAATGAAACATGCAACATGCTACCATGACATTCTATCTCTCAAGCTTGATTAGAAGAGAAGAGAAGAGACAACAAATAACAACTCCACTACTCACCATACTCCCCCACTTAGAAGAAACTCATAACAATTAAAGAGAGAATACTAGAACTTACCAACATCATCATCATACGGCTTTTATCCCTTAGCTCGGAGGGCATAGAAGCTATTCTTTCTGGGAACTTCACTTTCCGGAACACTAGGAGGAACTTTCTTGAGCTCTCTTCCTCTAGTTGCAATAGTAGGACAATCCCTCACCTTAAGACCATCCTTACCACAACCAAAAAAATTCTCGGTACCAACTAGACATTTCCCATAATGCTTCTTCCCATAAGTAACACAAGTAGGCTTACCACCTTGAGAACCACTACCCTTCTCAAGTTTGACCTTAGGAGCACTAGGTCCATCTTGCATTGGAGCCCTCTTGTTGAACCTAGGTTGGTTTTGCTCACTTGATCCACTCCTCTTCAAATGCCTTGAAATCCTATTAAGTTTGGAATCTTCAATGGATTGAGCATATACCATAAGCCTAGAAAAGATCATGTCACCATGGAGCATGGCCTACGACACTCTTCTTTCACAAGGTTGGCAATACCGGTCACAAACCTACTCATGCCATTCCTAGGGTTAGACACCAAGGATGGAGCATATCTAGACAATATGGTAAACTTCAAAGAATACTCTTCAACACTCATATTACCTTTCTTAAGGTTAATGAACTCTTCAACCTTCACCTCCCTCCTTTCACGGGGAAAGTATTTTTCTAAGAAAGCCCCCCTAAAATCTTCCCACTCTATGGGACCCGACTCAACCAACCTATTATCTTTCCATTGAGTGTACTACACTTGAGAAACATCCCTCAATTTGTACGAAGCTAACTCCGCCTTCTCCCTAGAAGTCTCCCCCATGGCACTGAACACCTTGTACACACCATCAAGAAACTCTTGGGGATCCTGTAAAACCATAGATCCAAGAAAGATAGGAGGATTCATCCTCACAAAGTCTCTCAATATAGAGGTCATGGTAATATCCAAAGCATTCACCCTAGGCCCAATGTCTCTAGTCACATGAGTGGTCATAGCTCAGGCTAGGGCAAGTATCTCTAATATCCCCATTATTCATATCCGGTGGAACCACCGGAACCTCATCTCCTTGACCCCCAATAGGAACTTTGATAACCTTGAGGAACTTGAGAACCTTGTGTAACTTGTCCACCTTAAAGAACTTGTTCAACTTGCTCAACTTGGGGAGGAATTTCCTCATTCACTATCTCCTCTTCAACCCTTCTTGCGGCCATACTTCTAGTAGTCATCTCCTACAAACACAAGAAAAAGCATTCGAAGGACACTTATAACTTTTTACTCTACGGCACGACATAAGAGTAGAAAAAAAGGGAAACTCTATCGTCCTATAGCCTCTCGCTCATAGATGTGTCGCGACTAACATCGATGAAAAAGACTCTACTAGACATTGCTTTTATGAGACTTTGAATTCTATAGGCTACTTCATAACCTTATTCTCTGATACCAAGATTTTAACGACCCAAGAGCACACCCTAGAAAATAGGGCATTCCTCAAGTCGTGGAATGGCGTACTTCACCTCTCGGAAGTCTTGTACAAGCATTTTTGACATCTTTTATCACACATATGTATGAAAAGTAGTGAGGAATTAAAAAATTTCACACGAAATAATATCTCAAAATATCTTTCATATAATACGATAGAAATACTAAGTCTCAACATTCCCCAATCTTAGACTCAAGAATATTTGAGACACGGACCATACATCAAAATATAGAAAACTTAGTCTACTACAATACTTTTAATCAATGAAATCTAAATATAGTAATGTCGTCGAATCAAGCGAGGACATACCCCAATTTTGCTTGAAAGAGTCCTAGTTTCCAAGTTTTTCTTCAAGATTCCTCTTACCTTCCACCTACACCTTTAGATATAGACGAAATGTATGGAATTAGTACATTGCATGCATTAAGTATGGCATAATGCATAAAATAAAAATAAACGGACATTTACATAAAACATTCTCTTTTTGAGTAAAACTTAATGACATAAGTATAAGAAACCACTTTAACACCAACTACACATATAAGTCACGAAACAATTAATCCCACATAATAGCATATAATATGACATTCTCCTCACAAAGGTTATCCTAAGACTTACTTAAGTAATTCAAGAAGAGACCGCTCATACACCCTCTTCAAGCTCACCTAATAATCCTTAAGACTACCTAAGTTTAGATTATGCCAATTTCATCAATTAACTTTCCTAACTAGAGTTACTCTTAAGACTCCCCTCTAAGTAAGACATGAAAAGACCATTCATATACCCTCTCCACACCTTAACTAGGCAATCATTTAAAGCTACTCTAGATAAGTACTTATTTATTAACATACTTTTTACTTAAGTCAATATCTTCATTAGTCCATTTAAGAGACATTCAACAATTAAGGACATTTACATAATGGTCCTGGAGAAGACCTAGGGAACCTACATACTAACATCTTCAAAGCCTAATCGTACAATGTCTATATAGCGTCCCATTCCACTAACTAAACTTCATAGTACTTCTCCAAGACTAGCATGTATTTCACATGATGAGAATAGGCAATAACCGACATAGACTATACTAGCTAGGCATGGAATATGGAGTCTACCATACTCCGAGGAAGGGTGTTCTATTTGCCATTGGTAGAACTAGGATACATCCCATGTAGGCACATGGTTAAAGAATATAGAGGATTTATTTGTTCTCTAATGTCATCTTAGTTAGAGAAACTTCCCAAGAATACTCACTCGGTGCTAGCCTTTGTTCTCATAGATTATTTAAATAAAGAAGCATATGATGAGGTACCATATCTTGTTCATAACCAAATCACAATACACCTTACCAAAGAGGGTCCACTAAGGCTACCTAAAATGGCTAAGAGCATAACTCAATGATTTTTCTAAGAATGATTTCATGCCGTTCCACCCAATCAACCCTAAGTCCACCATTCACACAAGAAGGATACCATTGCGGCTTTGAACTTCAAGGATATCATAACCTTCCATCTATGTCGAAGGTTCCACATAGATGACCTTCTTTACTATGTTCAAGGTCACATGTCAATCACACATACATGACTAAGGGGCTTTAGCATACTATGTCGGGAATCTATATAAACATTCTACATGTATCAATTAAGGGACACAAGTCTACCAAAAAAAGACACACACATACTTTTACCTTACACATATAGCCTATCATCCAAAAATCACATAGGTACAATGAAGTCAACTATAGGTCACCCTATTCACTACTATAGAACATAATATAATCCATCACAAGTCTAATATAATCCATCAAGAAGCATCATACTTCAACATCAAGTAATACATTTATAGACTTCACTATAGCTTACTAGAGATACATATAATCAACAAAAAGAACTCATGCGTTGACTTCAAATGTACACATAGGTGATCAAGACCTTCACAATACTCACATATTCAAGTTGTAACATGATAAAGTGGTAAATCATAAAGTAATGCTAACGAAGCCACATTGTTTCACAATTCATAATGTAATGCTGACGAGACCACATTCTTCACAGGTATAGCACATAAGCACCACCACCATAAGTGGACTATACCAAACATCACAATTGAAACATCTATACTACACAATATAAACAAGGTTAGGTCAACGAACCACCAATCCATTCACAACATCTCCAATCCATAGCCAATTCAACCAATTCAATCCATAAAGGCTCTAACAAATAGCCATAGTCACCAGTTCAATCCATAATCACAATATACAATGATCAAAGATAATACAATATGAATTTATCAATTTAGGACAGCCTACATAGAATTATAACATGCTTCTTTCATAATTCAATAGCCCAAAGTAAACTACACAAGAATTTAATAGTATATAGACATGATCAAATTACCAATAAAATAGTCAAAACTAGGATTGCATGATTTGCATAGGTTAATAGAGAATTTGACTTAGAATCATTAAACTAACATCAATTCAATCATAAAGCATTGATTCAAAATATTTTATGCAACAACCCATGGCTAGATATCAATATAGGATGATTCATCTTCTGATAAATCTTTGGAAAACACTTTGAAGCTTAGATCCTTGAAGAAAAAAGAGTCAAGTATGAATACCATACCTTATATAAATAAAAGACCACGAAATTGATGGAGAAAAACATGGGAAATCAGTTTTTTTCCTTGGAGCTTCAAAACATCATCAATGGACATTTTGGAGAAAAGGAATGGAAAGGTGTTGTTTTGAGTTAAGCGTTTTAGTTTGATTGGTGAGTTTAGGGGCTTAAAAGGACTCAATAACCGTCAATAATTCATCCCAAATTACCCAAAAGACCCCTGCACTTAATATACATTTTATCTAATTCAAATTTGACTTAAAAACGACGCAACCAAAACTGGGAGGTTACTGCACCTTGCAGAGACATTTTGAATTCTAGGTTTTTGAAAATTTTGAGACATTGGTTCGTGATAGCACCGCGTCTCAGGTAAAAATTTGCCCTTCTCAGTGTAGTCAGTGCGACGCGCAGCCACTGCCAATTTTTGGTTGGCGCGGCAACTTGCTTTACCCATGTTTGGGTCCTACTTGGGGACCTTAGGCTGGTTCCCAGGGCATCGTTCTCGGACATTTTGACCCTTTACATGTCTGTCTATGTATAGGAACCATAACTATTCAATTTTACCCTCAAACCATCCCCCAAATCTCCACTACAAAACATTACGATGCACTAGTTCAACTTCGACTAGTTTCCAGACGTCTTGGACGTCCTTCGACGTTTGACCTCCAAACACTTCTAAACTTTATACACTTCCTATAAACACTATTTTAAAACATTTTAAGACTTTAAAATATCATGACATACATGTTAGGCTCTAGTTTCATGTAAGTCATTTTAGAGGTTTTATAGTTTGTAGAGCAAGAACAAGCGAAACGAATCCAAAAAGGGGAGAATCAAGTTTTTTAGGGTATTCAAGCTTGTTTCGAGGTAGGTGATGTTTGTGAGTTCATGATTGTGTGATGTATGTTCGTTCTTCCCCATAATGAGACATGTATTTATGCAAATATTGCATTATTAATCACACTTGTTGTTAATGAGATAGGTGAATTACGAATGTCGTGAATCATGACTTCATTTTATGATCTTTAGAATATACTTGTGATTTTGATTGTGACTTGTTGAATGGATCGGGTGTTGAATTCTGACACACTAACTTGGATCGGTTTCCATGTTCCTACATAGTTATGAGACAATTTGCCACGTTCCGGCATAAGCATTGGATGGGGTAACACGTTCCGGTATGCTAACTGTTTGGGTTTGGGTTCCATAAGAGAACCAATGACTTTATATAACTATGTAATTGAAAAATGTGAAATTCTACGTTGTTTCATAAATGATGATGATATTGTATATGTTCGCTGTATGCATGTTATTATTATGTTGTATTAACTTGTATATGTTGCACTTAGTGGGATAGCCATGTGATCCTACCAGTACACTGCAGTTGTGTACACATACTGCACTTGCTCTTTCCTTATTGATTACAAGACATCTTCATGTGGCTATTGATAGACCTCGTTTAGAACATAAGTGATCGTCAATTAGATTTAAGGTGAGCAAGTTCTTCTGGGCTTCCATGAGTTCTCCTTTCATATGTGTCCACATTTCGGACTCACACTTTTCTAGTTATTTAATTAGTTTACTAGTTTGGGGTCGTAACTCTTCTTGTTTGACTGATGGTTGATCTTTAGATGTTTTGGTAAATTGACTTTTAGGTTCTAGGCATTATTTCCACAATGTTAGTATGTTATTAGACTTTTGTTTGAAGTTTATGGGAACTCTATTTCTTTTCTTAGAATTTAACATGCTTTTGTAGTTTTAGATTTTTTAGTTGGTTGTAGTAATGGTTCTCCCACTGGAGGGTTAGTGTTGGTGCAAATCATGATGGTCTAGGTCGTGACAAATTTTGTATCAGAGCCTAGGTTTGATGATATCGATGTACCAAAATGAGTCTAGTAGATTCTTGTGGAACGGTATGGAAATGTTGGTACTTTTCTTCGAGAGGCTTTAAGACATTAGGAAATCTCTCTTTTTCTCTTGTCTCCTTCGTGCGATAACTTGATTCCAATTGGTATATGTCAATTCAAATTGGTCTCTAACCTCTTTCACCCGTCTGTCTTAAACGGTAAACACTAGATTCAATCGCATCAGACCCGTAGCTCTCATCAATGCTCCAGCGCCAAAACATGCAGCGAGAGGTCACGGTTGAGCTAGGGTAGAGGGTAAGGAAGAGTGGCGCCTACAAGAGATGGGTTACTAGACGAAAATGCTCCGCAAAATGAGGCCCTCATGTACATTATGAAGAGATAGAAGAGAAAGTTAAGGTTAAAAATGCTAAGGAGGTTAGGCAAGAAGAAGAGGTGCAGGCTAAAACTATAGGCATTTCTCCCATCGACCCAGTGTTATCTTAACAGGTCATCTCGTTCTTGAAAGGGTTTGTATTTCCTTGAGTGCTTCCATATTTTCAAGCAACTCAACCTCCCATCAATCCTCCCATTGCTATCATTGTCCCCAAAGTGGGAAGAAATGTATGTAATGATACATTCTTCTTTCCTTTTTTGGTCCTGTTATGACTAGTAATGAACATGAGATGTTGACCAAGTTTTTGAAGTTGAAACCGCCTATGTTGCATGGTTCTGAGAGTGAAGATGCATTTGAGTTCATCCTAGATTATTATGAGAGGCTTCATAACTTGGAAATTTTCCATCAACATGGGGTTGAGTTCATGAATTTTCACCTTAAAGGTGTGGCTAAATAGTGGTGGAGAGCTTATATGGAATGCAAATCTTCAGTTTACCTCCACTTATTTAGACCCAAAATCATGCCATGTTCGTAGTGAAATATGTACCTAAGACTTTGAGAGATCGCAAGAAGGATTAGTTCATGCCTCTTTATCAAAGTTGTATGCTTGTGGCTACTTATCAGACCAAGTTTCAAGCCTTGTCTAGATATGCTACACAGTTGGTCACTACGGAGGAAGAGAGGATCCGTTTATTTATTAAGGAACTAAATTTTGAGTTGCAAGTATTATCTGTTCATATGGCCTCTCTAGGGAGGAGATTTAATGAGGTAACAAACATTGTTAAGAATGTGTAAGGGTGATGCCATACGGTCAAGCTACGACAATTGATAATAGGGCCAAAGACTTGGGTAACTTTCAAGGTTCTTACTCAAAAGGGGCCGGGAGGCCAACACTTGCAGCCAGGCCATTTCAGGTCGCCATGACCCCGTCTACAAGTAATTACTCGGGAACTCCACCTCAAAATTTTATTCACGATAGCTAGGAATTCGCTCTTCTTTATGTCGGACAATCTTTTGATCCTACTAGCTACAATTACGGAGAACCTAGGCATATGAGAAGAGATTGTCCCCTCTCATGTGTGTTCGATTCCGTGTAGTAGCCGTCTATGGAAGTGGTACTTGTGGTAAATGGTAATAATGGCCGAGGATGTCCAAATGGTGGGGGAGGAGGTAATCATCGAGGTTGTGGAAGTAGATGAAATGGTAAGCAGACAGGGATGATGTGCACCCAGGCAGGGAAGTCTCTCAACATGTGGATAGGGCTCAGTGTTACGCCTTTCAAGGCAAGAATGAGGAAGAGGCATCTGACGCAGTGATCACAGGTATGGTTCTTGTCTAAGACCAGATGACTAATGTGTTATCTGATCCGAGTTCTACATTATATCACAGAAAATGGTATCTCATCTATTTTATTTATTTATGTTTCACGAGATTCTTTGCATTATTAATAGCACTAATATTGTCACATAAGATAGGAATCATACTAAAATTTAAAGAAAAATCCATCAGTTCTTGTTTGATTCATAAGAATTGTGCACCACATGATCAATCTGCAATATATTCAGCCTCAGCAGTAGACAAGGCTACAAAATTTTGTTTCTTGGTGGACCAGGATATCAAACATGTTCCAAGGAAGTGAGCCATACCTATGATACATTCCGTGTTTACCAGGTATCGAGCATAATCAACATTTGCATAACCAACGAGATTAAAGTTGCACAAGATTCTTTGCTATATTAATAGAACTAGTATTTTTCACATAAGATAGGAATCCTACCAACATTTAAACCAAAATCCAACCGTTGTCGTTTGATCCATAGCAATTGTGCACCACATGATCCACCCACAACGTATTCAGCCTCAGCAGTAGATAAGGCTAAAAAATTTTGTTTCTTGGTGGACCAGTATATCAAACATGTTCCAAGGAAGTGAGCCATACCTGTGGTACATTTCTTGTTGACCAGGTATCGAGCATAATCAACATCTGGATAACCAACGAGATTAAGTTTCTTACTCTGGAGTACCAAAGTACAAGATTAGTGGTTCCTTTTAGATAACTGAAAATTCTTTAATCAGATTTAAGATGAAATTCTTTGGAATTTGCTTGAAACCCGGCACAAAAACCTATACTAAACACAATATCAGGTCTACTAGCAGTAAGGTATATAGAGAATCATTCCCCTGTACACATTTTGCTCAACATATGCACCTGTTTTATCCATATCAAGCTTAGTAGTAGTAGAAGAAATAGGAGTATCAATTCCCCCTTTTTTCATTCATGTAGAGTTTTTTGAATTCCTCCACATACTTTTGTTGATGAATCAAGGTACCTGTGGTTGTTTGCTTGATTTGTAATCTAAGAAAGAAATTAAGTTCACCCATCATGCTCATTTCAAACTCTCCACTCATAAGTTTAACTAACTCTTGAGGCATCATACTATTTGTAGATCCAAAGATTATGTCATCATCATATGGCTGCACAATCAACAAGTCTTTTCCCTTAGTTTTTTTTAGAAAAAAAGCGTTCTCGATTTACCTCATATATGACCATGGTCTAGTAGAAACTTGGATAACCTTTCATACCATGCTCTTGGAGCTTGCTTTAGACCGTACAAAGCTTTGTCTAATTTAAAGTCATGATAGGGGAACTCAGGATTTTGAAAACAATGTGTCTGTTTTACACATTCTTCTTCTCTCAAATATTCGTTCAAGAATGAACTCTTCACATCCATTTGATAGAGACTAAACTCTTTAAAATTAGAAAATGCAATGAGTAATCATATAACTTCAAGTCTTTCTACAGTAGAAAAAAGTTTCATCATAGTCGATTCCCTAGTCCTGATTGTACCTGACATGAGGCCAAAATACACATTTTTATCATTGTTTAACTCACATTTATTATTTATATTTCTCCGTTTTGAGCATAAATTTTATGGATTGTGCTAAATTGCGTATTTTATTTGTAGGATTAATTTGGTGGAAAAATTAAGAAGTTTGGAGCTAAAACAAATTAAAGATGAAAGGTTAAAGAAGAAAATCAAGAAGACAACTTAATGCATTAAAGTGAATAAAATAATATATTTATATATAAGAAGCATATTTATGCAATTGTGAATTGCAAAGGTAAAGCTGCCACATGGCTTTCTCTCAATGCACTGGCCAATCCGTTCACGCGACACTACTGTTCACGCGAATAAAAAGGAATAAATGCACTCCAATTCTTTTTGGTTTTGGATTCCTAATTTATTTGGACTCAATTATTTTATTTAGGGTTTTCTAAATCTATAAATAGGGCATGGAAAATTATTATTTAGTGGAGGCCAAGAAACAAGATACAGGACATAATATAAATTTTCTTCTAGCTTTGGAGCTTGGTAAGAGCCGCCGTGGAGGCCGGAGAATTGTGGTTTATTCTTTCTTCTCCTTTATTATTTATTTGTATTCGTGATTAATAAAAATATAGTTTAGATATTGTTCTTAACTTTTTATGATTAACACAAACATATTTATTTAAATATTTTTTTTTTATATTTTTGAGATAATGAGTATCTAAGCTCCACAACTAGGTTTGTGGGAACCATGAGCGATTAACAAAGTATGTATAGTAATTAAGCAATTCACAATTAGGTTATTGCATGTATTGATAATTCTTTCGCTTAGAAGTCTTTTTGACGAGTGCAAGCGTTAGAACTCGCCTTGTTGCTACTTGCCGGACCTAGGAGGTAGTTAATAAGAAAAGAATTATCAATATAAATTTAGTGGGATACTATCTAATAGGCTAGTCTGGATTGGTGCAAAGTAATAACTAAGTCATACATCGAATATGAGGCTTAATATTAAGTAAAGGGAAGGGTTAATACCTTATACACACGTAGCCGGACCAAGGTGCGGGGTGAAATTCTCAAAATGCCGGACCAAGGATTTAGAGATACCTAACTTATCACTTTGCATGCAAAACACTAGGGAAGAATTGTTATAGCTAAGAATACGGCGTTATGAACCTATGGGGAACACTTACACCCTTGTTTTTCTCAAAACTTGATAAAAACCAAAGCTTTACTCCTGTTACTTGTTTTACTTAGAGATATTAAAAGACTTTTGTTTCACAAAATCCCCCTCTCTAATTACCTATTTTCGGAAAGAACTTGACTTAATAGAAGTAATTGTACATTGAAGTTAAGTCTAAACCATTTTCCTCGTGCGATCAACCCCAACCTAATAGTTGGGTTCTTTACTTGATACGACCGCCTATACTTCTTTAGGGAGGTGTAATTTGAGCGTATCAAATTTTGGCGCCGCTGCCGGGGAATAT
Organism: Solanum lycopersicoides; assembly: GCA_022817965.1. Classification (NCBI taxonomy): domain Eukaryota; kingdom Viridiplantae; phylum Streptophyta; class Magnoliopsida; order Solanales; family Solanaceae; genus Solanum; species Solanum lycopersicoides. Next base: position 71,952,190 of record CM040618.1, on the reverse strand, counting down.
GGCTTAGAAATTGTCTTTAGTATTTATTTTAACTTGTAGTTTTTTTTGTTTCTTAGATTAGTTTTAATTTTTTGTTACTGCGATTATCGTCGAGTCATCTGAGCCTATAGAACAGTGTATGGAGGAGGGAAATTTTATCTATAATCTTGAATTTATTGTTCCAACATCGGAAAATTACATTCCTCACTTAGGATCCAAGAAGTGCATAATGTGATATCTGCTGTTTTGGAACTTTCTTTTTGTACCACCATCCCTTAAGCGTAATAGAAAAATTGATTCAAAATTGGGGGTGCAATTCATATCTTCAAAGTGGAAGGAAATATAGTAAAATTGATAGTGTCGTGTCGCGACGTTAAATTAAGCGCTTATTGGGAGGCAACCCAATTAGTAGTGTAACTTTTTTATTATTATTATTTTTATTTTTATTTTATTTTATTAGTATCACTTTTTTTTATCTTGTTTTTGTAGATTAGGGGAAGTCTGAGTACCCAACCGAAAAAAAGGAAAAGGAACATATTTGAGCTTAAGTGTGGGGTGACGACCCTTGATATAAATTTAGAGAACATGCTACTAGCTAGGCCTAAAGGCCTCAAAGAGTTTTCCTAACCCTTGTTTTATATTTTATTTAATGCTTTAGGGACATAGCATCTTTTTAAGTGTGGGGTGGAGGAATGAATTCCTAGTTTTTACTATTTTATGGAGTCTTCTTTCTTAGGATGAGTTCCTTGGCTTTTGTTTTCGGTTCTTTTCCTGAGGATAGTCCCTTTGAACCGAGTGTCTTTTATTTATTTATTTTAGGAATTTTTTTTAGTTATTATTTTTGGAGAGAAGAGAAAAGAACCTTTTGAGTTAGGTGATACTTACTATTTGGGCCTAATTTTAAGTAGTAATTTCTTGTGAATGCTTGATTACTAGTGAAATTGCAAACCTTTTGACATCTAGGTTCATGGTTGTGACTTTGTATATAGCTTATTTTATTTTATAGTTTGTTAGGATCTTGTCTCTCTTAGAAGTGGAATTGATCCATCTTGATTGATACTTGTGCCGTGTGTGGTGAGATTTTATTTATTCCATGTTTTGCATCTTCGTCTAGAATTTGCCCTACATGTTATTGATGCGAAATAAAAAAGTGTTGCCTTGTTTAGGAGATGATAATAGGTTTTCTTTGATTTGCCCTATATATTTTAGCATTTTCAGATATTTTATCACTAGTTAGCCCTTTTGAGATTGTAGCCTTTTTTTGTTAGCCATAGTTTGCCATTGACTATTTTGTTGAATCCCTAGTTTTTGCACATTGCTTCCTTGAGCATCATAGCATAGACTTATTTTAATTATCAATTCTGAGAAAAAAGAATGGATGAGTGAAAAGGTAATCAATGATAGGTATAAAGTGCTTAAAATCCCTCTTTGAAAGAATGTGACATAAAAAAAAAAAAAAAAGAAAAAAGAAGTTACCTTGATGATGGCCCTAGTCCTTCCAAGGACATCGTGCACCTTAAATCATGTAAAATGCGCAAGTTGAGTGTGGCTATTATGAAGTAACATAAAAAAAAAGAATAATGACTGAAACATTCTTGTGATGATGAGAATTACTTGTGAAATAATTGTTGAAGAGAGGGCTGTAAATAAAGAGAAGAAAATATGAGTGATGAAGTCTAAAAATTGCAGAGTGCTTAAGGAAGTGGAAGTCACAATTATATAGTTTTCCTACCCTTCCCCTAGCCTACATAACAACCCGTTAGTCCTATTTGATTCTATTCAAGCATGCTTAATTAGTGGAGATGTACATAATGGGCAAGCATAAAGTTCTTTGTGCATACATATCAATTTTATTTGTGAGTGTGAGAGTTGTTCTTGATATGAAGTCCTTAATTTATATTCAATCTTTTGAATTGAGTGTGTGGACTTTTCTTTTTGTGAGGGCACTTGTTTCATGATAGATAGGTGATGTTATTAACTTTCTTTGATGAGAGTAGGTGAGCAAGCTTAAATTTGATGAGTTCAAAGTCCTTCCTTGGGGTTAGGAGGTTAGAGGTTTGTTGTTTATTTGAATGTATTGCATAATGATTGAGAAGTCTACTTGATATTTTGAAGTTGTTATATGGCCTAGTTGTTTGTAGTAACCAAAGCGATGACATTGCTAGCATGATTTTTAAGATGAACTTTAATGGTTGTTCGAGGACGAGCAAAATTTTAAGTGTGAGGTGATGATGTGAGGCCAAAACACACATTTTAATCATTATTTATCTCACATTTATTATTTATAATTGTATGTTTTGATCATAAATTTTATGGATTGTGATAAATTGCGTATTTTATTTGTAGGATTAATTTGGTGGAAAAATGAAAAAGTTTGGAGCTAAAACAAATTAAAGATGAATGGTTAAAAAAGGAAATCAAACAAGCAGCTTAACAGATTAAAGTGAATAAAATAATATATTTATATAAGATGAATATTTCTGCAATTGTGAATTGCAAAAGTAAAGCTGCAACGTGGCATTCCCTGAATGCACTGGCCAATCCGTTCATGCGGCACTACTGTTCACGCGAAAAAAAGGAAACAATGCACTCCAATTCTTTTTGGTTTTTGATTCTTAATTTGTTTGGACACAATTATTTTATTTAGGGTTTTCTTCATCTATAAATAGGGCATGAAAAATTATTATTTAGTGGAGGCCAAGAAACAAGATACAAGACATAATATAAATTTTCTTCTAGCTTTGGAGCTTTGTATTAGCCGCCGTGGAGGCCGAAGAATTGTGGTTTATTCTTTCTTCTCCGTTATTATTTATTTTTATTCGTGATTAATCAAAAGATAGTTTAACTATAGTTCTGAACTTTTTATGATTAACACAAATATATTTATTTTAATAAATTTTAATTGTGTTTTTGAGAAAATGAGTAGCTAAGCTCCACAACTAGGTTTGTCGGAACCATGAGCGATTAACAAAGTATGAATAGCAATTAAGAAATTCTCAAATAGGTTATATCATGTATTGATAATTCTTTCGCTTAGAAGTTTTTTAAACGAGTGCACGCGTTAGAACTCGCCTTGTTGCTACTTGCCGGACCAAGGAGGTAGTAAATAAGAAAACAATTATCAATATAAATTTAGTGGGTTGCTATCTAATAGGCTAGTCTGGATTGGTGCGAAGTAATAACTAAGTCATACATCGAATATGAGGCTTAATATTAAGTAAAGGGAAGGGTTAATACCTTATACACAGGTAACCGGACCAAGGTGTGGGGTGAAATTCTCAAAATGCCGGACCAATGATTTAGAGATACCTAACTTATCACTTTGCATGCAAAACACTAGGGAAGAATTGTTATAGCTAGGAATACGACGTTATGAACCTATGGGGAACACTTACACCCTAGTTTATCTCACAACTTGAGAAAAACCAAAGCTTTACTCCTATTACTTGTTTTACTTAGAGATATTAAAAGACTTTTGTTTGACAAACCCCCCCCCCCACCTTTTAATTATCTGTTTTCGGAAAGAACTTGACTACATAGAAGTAATTGTAAATTGAAGTTAAGTCTAAATCATTTTTCTCGTGGGATCGATCCCAACCTCATAGTTGGGTTGTTTACTTGATACGACATCTTATACTTCTTTTGGGATGTGTAATTTGAGCGTATCAGTACCCCTGAACCACCAACGTTGCCTTGTTTCTTATGAATGTTCCATTCTCATGTAGCTTGTTTCTATATAACAATTTAGTTCAAATCACTATTCTCCCTTCCGGTGGTGGAACAAACATTTGTGAATAACTACAAAAAAGAGACAGATAAAAGCGATGGATATGCGACACAATTTCGTTCATCGCTTTTTGGCATGACATTTTTTCAAAAGCAAAGGACAACGTCGCATACTAATTATTATTTTTGAATTCTTTTAAACAAAAGTGATGGACTCCGTCGATATGTTTTAATTGTCTTTTTTTTAATTTCACAATGCAACAAAGTACGTCGTTTTTGTGAAAAATTGTTTTTTGAAAATCCCAGAAAAAGTGACGGACAAAAGGACACTGTCCATCGCTTTTCAACCCACCTGCAATGCAAATACAATTCAACCCAACAAACAACTATTATGTATACCCAACAAACACATTTACATAAACATTATTCACAACATTATACATCGATGTTGTTATATCTCTGGTATCCTTTATGTCTTGCTTTGAATTATCACTAGCATTTCTTTTAAATTTTTTATTGTGAAACAATAATCCTCTAACCAGATTGATTGAGAGCGTGAGGGAGAGAAAATTGACAGAGCTCTACTATAGAATGTGCTAGATGTATTTGCTGAAACTTGAATGGGGTCAATGAATTATTATGAGAACGATTTTGAAGCTGCAATGCTCGAGGACACTGCAGCTTATTATTCTTGCAAAGATTCTAACTGCACATGAATCTTCAAGGATCCAATTAGAAGCTTTTCAAGAATAATAAGATGCAGCGTCCTCGAGCTTTGTAACTTCAAAATAGTTGTCATAATAATTCATTGACCATACTCCAATTACAACAATTATACATAGCACATTCTTTAATAGAGCTCTATCAATTTTCTCTCCTTCACACTCTTGATCAATGTGGTTAGAGGATTATTGTTGCTCGATAGAAAGATAAAAAGAAATGTTAGTGACAACTCAAACCAAGACAAAAGGGATACCAAAGATATAACATCTCTGGCTTTTCCAGTCAGCTATTGGTAGATTTTAAATAGGAAACAATTGCTAGTACGATCTTACGTGTGACCCACTTTATGTGATACTCTTTCCTTTTTAGTCATTCCCCAAAAAAGGACATCTTTTCATATTTAGTAAAAATTTAACTTCAAATTTCTTGTTTTGCCTTATATCCATAAAATGTCAATAGTTTAGTTTATACCAAAAGTTTCAAAATTCTTTCTCTTTCTTTTTTAATCAAACTTTTTTTTTTCTGTGGTCATCTATTATAACATATCCACCTCAGTTCAGCTCATGGCTTCTATATTGATTTGTGTAATTATGTTTTCTTAGTTTTGCCTCTTCTAGAATTTGTTTTTCAGTTTGACACTATACCCAACTGCCGCCACATCTTACAAAACATGATCTAAAATCAGTTAAAACAATCAAATATGAGCAAGTTATCACGACGAAATTATGCCTAGCACATGATGAAAAGTTTAGAGGCTCCTCGGATGTAATCTGAAAAAACAAATTATGTGAACGATTCTCAGAACAAATATCAATGATACAATTTCAAAGGTCAGAATATCTTAGTCAATGCATACCAAAACCCCAAGATTAGCATAACCAAGGGACCGAATAGTAGAACTGAGGTAATTATAGTCAAGGTTAATAGGGATAGAACAATAACTTTTGAAATAAAAGTGAAAATTTTTACATACCTCCTAGAGGGAAGATATGTAACTCAGAATAGTGATGAATGAAGCTTGAGAATGCTTTACAGAAATAAGAGAGGACATATGCAAAAGTTTGCACCATGTCAAAGATGAACAACCCCCATACTGCCTCTATCCAAAAACATGAAATGCAAATGAGAGACATCACAAGAGAGAACCCCCCCCCCCCCATCACAGGGCAACTTTTAATGTAATTCAAAATCGTTACAATTTGATTGACATGTAGTTTCTTACAAATAAAATTCGTGTAATCCTCCTACCATGAAATTTATTGGAGAAAATTACACATCAAAAGAAAGAGTTTGTTGTTAATATATGGAAAAATAAGTGAATGAATCTCTAGTTTATTATGTTGTAGTTTGAAAGTGTAAGAAAGTATACAACTATAATTATAATAGGAATATTCCTTAGACATAAATCAAGTCATTAAGTTCATGTCATATACATAAATTTGATTTAGAAAATTTTAAAAAATTGCTAATACAAAAATGTATTAAAATAGTATTTTTCTTATTGGAAGGAGGTTGACAACTTCTAGTTTCACAAATACAGATCCTCAATTAAAAATAAAGTAGACTCAAATCAAGCTGAAAAACAAATATCCTTCAAATAAAAAGAAACTAGACTCAAATAAAGATGAAACACACAAATTCACTAATTAAAAACAAAATAGTCTCAAATAAAGTAAAAAACAAACACATTTTGATCAATTAAAAAGTAACTAGACTCAAATCAAGTTCAAAAATAGAGATCAAATAATTAAAAATAAACTAGACTCAAATTAAATTGAAAAATATAGATCCATGAATTAAAAAGAATCTAGAATCAAATCAAGCTGAAAAATACGATACGTCTATTAAAATAAACTAGACTCAACTTAGGTTGAAAAATATAGATCCAGAAATTAAAAAGAAACTACACTTAAATCAAGCTGAAAAGATACATATCCAGCAATTAGAAAGAAAGTAGATTCAAATCAAGCTGAAAAATACAATTCCATCGATTAAAAAGAGTAGACTCAAATCAAGTTGAAAAACATAGATCCATCAATTAAAAAGAAACTTGACTCAAATCGAGACCCAAATCAAGCCGAGAAACACATATCAATTACTTAATAAGAAACTTCACTCAAATCAAGCAGAGAAAACATGAATCCATCTTTAAAAAAGAAATTAGACTCAAAATCAAGATAAAACAAAACCCAAATCAATCAATCAAAAAGTAACAAGACTCATATCAAACGGAATAACGTAAGACCATCAATAAAAGAGAAACTACACTTAAAGTAGGCTGAAAAAATACAGATCCATCAATTAAAAAGAAAACACGCTTGAATCCTGTTGAAAAACATAGATCCATCAATTAAAAATAAACTAGACTCATATAAAAAAATGAATGAAGAGAAACATTAACATAGAGCTAATCCATAGGCACCCAACATGACAATCCTCGGTTCACTCATAGAGATCCACAACAATCTGATCTAACGAACTAATCATCTAGTAGAAAATAGGAATGAACAGATGCACCTTTTAATACAAAGTTACAAATACAAATATAGTTAAGAAGAGAAGGAAACAAATCTTACTTCTACAAGATGAGACACAACGACGTACACCAAAGAGGGCCATGAGTGTTGATCATCCAAAGAATAATATGAACCATACTGATATGGTGGAATCGCATCACCGTCGGCTTATTCAGTAGAGAGATGAAGTTGTTAAATGAAATGATGAACCCTCTATTGGAAACCCTAGTAATATAGTAGTTAATTTAGCAAAAGGCCTCTATTTTGGACTGGGCCATTTTATCTTTTGTGTTTTCCATTCATTATGTTTCTGCCTTTTGGGCTTGATAGAGACTGAACAAATATTTTTGTGCTGAATTTTAGTGCAAGCCCCTTGTGCAACTCTATTGAAAAACATATTGTGGAATCAATAGTTATTCCTAATTAGCCTTAAATATAGAAAAAGTAAAGTAGTAAATATAAATCTTTAAATGTTGTTCTAGACTAGATCATACTTTTTCAATAATATAGTTAGTCTACATGTTAACTCTCTTTATTAACAAACCTTTTTTATAACAAAATTTGTGGACGTAAAATTTGTCAACAACGCCAAACTATAAGAATATATTTATTACCGAAGATACTAATATGTTTTGTCAATTCACCTATTACATTTAATGTGTTACACTATTTATCATAGTTAAAATAATTTACTATCACAATTTTTTATTATGATCACCAAGTACGTCGAAGTGTAGATAATTTGACTTTAAAATTCAATTAAAATCTTGTTGGAATTGATCAATTTGAAGTGAAAAACATTTAAGCATAAGTGAAAGTTAATTTTATAAATAAAATGTTACAAGTTTGAATAGATCTGGTTAAACTGGTAATAAGCAGTTGACCTCTTTGATAAAAAGAACATAGAGAAGTTGGAGTAATGCTAAATGAATAAAATACCTTATATATTGTTTCAAAAATTATAATCAAAATTAATTCTTAAAAAAAAAAAAAAAAAGGGAACGACCAATACAAATTTGTAAAGAAAAAGTTGGTGTTTTATTTTTGAAAAGATATTTTAGAGTTAAGAAAATAGTGTCTCTCTCTCTCTCTCTCTCTCTCTCTCTCTATATATATATATATATATATATATATATATATATATATATATATATATATATATATATATATATATACATATATAAACAAAATTTGAATAAATTTTTTTTCCTACAATATATAAATATATGATGAAATATCTAATGGGACATTAAATAATATTTTTTTTAATCATCCTTAGAATACAAACGTCACAAATTAAATGTTACCAACCTCTTTGTTTTCCTTCATTTATCAACAACTTATGGCCTTGTCAACATTGTCAAACTCTTTGTTTTCCTTCATATTTAGATTAAATTTGATAATCAATTTATATAAAGTTCTACTCTTTAAGTAATCTTTTATAAAGACATCAATAATATGTCAAACCCTAACTATTGCATAGAAAATAAACTCACGGGGTATACATTGAATCTCTTTACTAATTCAATGTAAATATTATGCAATCATATTTTTATGTCCTCTCAAGTTTATGTTGAATAATCTTTTACTCCTATATATAAAATTATGTGATCATATATAGTAGAATTATACAATTTCCTCAAAAGAACCTCAAATTGTAGAATTTTCTGTTATGTAAAAAAATCTCAGAATGCAAAAAAATCTATTCATCACTGAAGAAAATACATTTGCAAGATAACTATAAATAATTTGAATAATTTTTTTAACTTTTTTTTTTGATAAGGCACAAGTACCCCCTTAGACTATAACTAATATTTCATAGTCACATCTTAACTACATTGAGGTCCTATTACACCACGAACCTATTTTTGTAATTTTGAACATATTTTTTTGCCAACGTGCCATGCAAACATCTTCCACGCGCTTCAAATCCATGGAGTCACACATTGTCTTACGTAAGCCAAAAGGTGTTTAAATTATAAAGTAAATTAGTTTGAAGGTATAAAGAACCTTAGTTTAGTTAAGGTATGCATGTGAAATTTTGGTCATAGTCTAGGGGATACCTGTGCCTAATCCCATTTATTTGTTATAAATAGGAAGTCATATATGTCAATACTTTGTAATAACATTTTACAACACCTTCTTAGTGTAGTACTAATAGTTTCTTATACACTTCATTTCCGATATATTGAGAGGATTGTTAAAATATTATATTCGTATTTGTAAAAGTTAAAAAAGTCCATTACTTCAATAAAATAAATAAATTAAAATGTAGATTATATAGAAATAGTTGTATAGTCAATACTATTCCATTTTTAATTTGCTATGAATATAATTTTTTGTCTTATAGTTGTTGTAATAGTCTACTTGATTTAAGGCATTGCAAATTTGGTAACAATTTTAAACTTTTGTAGTTACTTATTTTAAACTATTATATATATACACACGCTATCCACACCTCCCTTTATTTTATTTACTTATTGTGTTTTTTTAGTATTCAAACAAGATATTTTTTACGTCTACACATGTTGTAATAATCCTCTTAGTCGTTTTATGAATTTTAACAATTAATTTTATATTAATGTTTTTTATAGTTCTTAGAAATAATTTATGGCTTAAAAGAATGAGTGACATGATTTTGATATATAATGAAGGATTACTTTGTTGCTAATGATAATAGAAAAGGATAATAAATAAATAAACGAATAAATAGTAAAATGATAAAAGAAATAAGGGAAAAACCCTATATTGTTGAATGTCGTCACACCCTAAACTAGAGGACGCGTGACTGACACTCGACACCGTATGCAATCGAGTTAGCCACTGAAACATAACAATTGACTCTACTGAGGGCCTAGAAAGTCGGGAAACATAAAATCTAATTTATTAATCTTGGAGCATTATGGTCATAACCTAAGTAACAACTCATATAGACAAAGGTTGACAAGACATAAATAATAAACTAGTAGCTAGCCAATGAGGCCGCAATTGAGGACACACACATACAAACATATCTATACATGCAAAGCCTATGTGGCTAGAAACTGGAATGCATAAAGAACCCAGAATACTTTGTCCACAATAGCCTGTATGAGTGACATAAGCATTGTCGAGACAAGGCCCCGAATATACCCAAACTGTAAAAAAAAAGTAAACACCTTCTTATAGCCCCAGGATAAGGTGGAGCTTATCAACTCAAGCTGAACTTGAATCCTAACAAGCTGGTCGATTAGAGTCCATGCATGTACCTTCTCGCACGAAATAAAATGCAGCGTCCCAGGTCAAAGGGACGTCACTACGAATAAAAATGTACTGGTATGTAAAGCAGAAAGTAGAGTTACAAATATTCACAGTAGAAAGCTAATAGAGATACCACCTGAAACTGAAACCCTAGTAGCCTCCTTAGCTGACATTTGCCCCCCTACTATTCATCTGACCTCTTACTAATTAAATATACATGATATTCTCGTTTAATCGTATGTCGTGAATATATATATATATTGATGCAAATGCATGACATACCCTACCAAATGCTAGCAATGGTGGTAACTTCCGGTAGAAAATCGGTATCATATTTGCCAACTTGTGGCCTTCTGTGTCTCATACGTATAAATAAAGGCAATAGGCCCCATACCTCTCGATTATAGCTCCGAAGTAGAATGCATAACATTTAATGTCATGGATTTGTAATGCACTTGTGTTACCTAAATCATGTTGCCAATCTTGGCTCGTTGGTACTCTTGTACTCATAATCTCGTAATCACTTTCGTATTCACATGTAAATATCTCGTATAACCATACAATTGTAGATTAAACTAGAAAACATAAATCAAATTAAGAAAGATAATTTAAACCCTAGGATGTTCATAAAGAGCTTCAAGTTTTTCACTTAGTATCTATATAGGTCCCTTAAAGAAAGTATTTCAGAAAAATCCGTACTTTAGTAGTTTCAACATATATTTTGCATTTAAGAGTTCTGGAGATCAAAATAATCTTTTAAATTTTTTCAAAAATATAAATTAGTGAGGAAGGAAGACTGATTTCAAAATCATATTGTTCATCCCTTATATTTTTAAATTACTACACCTAAAGAAGAATAAGAACTTGAATACATGGACCTATAGTCAAGTAATAAAAAAAATGACATAAAGACGCTAAATGCCCTATCGAACCAAACGAGTGGAATAGAAACATAGTGGGGTAGAAAAAATGCGCCAGCTGCAATATCAATTCCTTTCAAAAAGGACTTTATATTAATAGAGTAGTAAAATAATATTTGACGATTTAGGATACAAAAATTTGTGCTCAAAGGAAGTACAGTACTTTGCCTTAACATACCTCAATTCTTGTTTTTGTTGTATCAATAGGATTGTAGACCTTCCTTACAGTATGTAGTCTACATTAAATCATGTAACACAACCATTACAGGCAAAATATTAACATGTAAGGGTCAAAGTACAAATTTATAGCTCACTAGTAGAGTGATTAACTCGCCAAACAATTTTTAAATATATGCTTCATTACCTTCTCTTCAAAAAATAACAATCCCAAGTTAATGACATAACATACATATTTGTAGAATCCATTAACAAGTGGAGGCCTACTCAATAGGCAACAACAACCCAATAGAGTATGCCTTCACAACAATAAAAACTCGGCGTATCGCCACACCCTCTTTTCAAACCCCAAAATATCCTCAACCAAATCCTAACCATGAGTCTTCAAACCATTATATCTATAAAAAAATATATATGTAATGTGGTCCTATAATTATTCAATATAACCATAATAACTTTAACTCACTGTTTCCAATCTTCATCCTATACGTTCGTCCAATAATTACATTTGAAGTCGTGTCTTTCTCTTCATGACCAACGGGAGGTTAAAAGGTCAAAACCTTAAATTAAACATGATGGTTCTTACAGTAATAAAACATGTATTTTCAATAACAAACAGTCTCCCTAAACAAAAGATTTTGAAGAAGAAGAAACAATTTGAAATTTGCAATGCAATACTAGAAAAAACCTTACACTTGTTTATCTTACAATTAGCTACCTATCTATACTTCTTCTTCTCTTCCAGACTCATCACAACAAGAACAACACACATACAAAGCATTTCCAAAAATTCCAGCAACAATAATACAAGAAAAATACTTCAAAACAGCCCAAGATCACGTAACTATCCAAATACAATTATTCCAGACGTTTAGTCGTGTTCTTGCTTATATAGCATAGCTATAACTTAGAATCACTCAGTAAAATGAAGGGTGAGAATTGTTACCTCCAACCAGAAGCAACACCACACAAAAAATGAGTATCCTTACACATGAAGAATCTTTTAAATCACAACCAACGAGGATGAATGAAGTAACACAATCTCTATGAACGTTCCGAGTGTGAAACCATGTTGAAATCTTATTGTTTTTTGATTGGATGATATAGGAAACTTTAGAGAATATTTAGGAGTGTTTTCTTATTATTTTGGTCGGAAAAAAATGAGATAAAACAAAGAGAGATCTGATCTAATAAAACTAAACCGACTTAGGGGCGAGGGACCCACCTTCACGTGCCTGCTTGTGCAGTCTCACTAAAGTCTGAATATCTCTCAATTCTAAAGTCATATGGAAAAATGGTTTGTGATTTGGAAAGTAGATTCGTAGACCTTCGATACCATATATTGGGGTCCTTTTAAAGCTTTATATACTGGGATAAAAGATCCGAGATATTTAATCCAAATTTCAGAAGGTTTATCAAGAAACTTACTCTTACCTTTGTAACCTTTTATTTCCCAACTTGCTTGACTTCAAAACTTAACTTACGATCATTGGGAGACTACATCACCTTATAAAACATCCTTATTATCATATTTTAAAAAAACTCTTTATCATATCCTCAAAGGCATCGATTAACTTAAATGTTCCGAACGAACGGGGTGTTAGAATAGACATTTTTTAAGTCAAACTTTTTTAAGAACATCCTTGACCCATAATGTTAGTCTAAATATTTCATTTGATCAATCCTTTGTAAAATAATTCTCCTTACGTGATACACCAATTTTATGAACCTCATACACTCATGCAATACTGTGCCTATTATGTGAATGAACCACATGGTCTCACATATGTCACGAAATAGAGAAAGAAAAATAAAGTTATGCAGCATTGAATGACATGAGTGACAACGGCGGTACGATAATTGATTTGTTTAGGTTATAACTCTCTGTCGTAATTGTTATTATTATTTCAATAGTTAGCAGTGTGCACTAATGAGTACTCATATTACCTGTGCAAAAAAAAAGAGAAAATAATGAAAATCACTTAGGAATTTGTTGTAATTTTCCATAAGGCATAAAGACAAACTTTGAAAATTATTCATGGCATATGAATGACCAATGATTGGAACATGTGGGATGGTAGGGATAATCGGCAATATGTAAGTTGTTGTGTATTTCTTTGGGGTTAAACTATTGATATTCGTGATTAACTTGAATTAAACTTTATAGTCTAAGTTTTTGTATATTGAGATAGGTAATTAAATATTTGTGTATTCTATTGTATGAAAACTATTGGAATTGTATTATTTTGAGAAATTATGAATTAACCCGAATCTTGAAACTTAGGAACTTGATTATAAGTTCGGGGTGAGTTATTTGGTGTAAGCTAGACCTATAGTAGTATCAGTTTTGTTAGTTTCGGAAATTTATTGTGAGTAATTATTTGAATAGATTGCATTGATTTGGAAGCGTAATGAAATTGGAATACTCAAGTTCCAGAGTGATTGTTCGATGATTTGAGGGAAGTGGATTTCTAAACTTTTGTTCGAAAAAAGTGTATGTGTAACAACCCTGAAAATGGATAAGATAAGAAATGCTTAGTGTGTCAAGAATGCCTATGATTAGACCAGGGTTCACACGGATTGATGCGCGTAGAACCAGACCTCTGGACCCTTGCTACAACCAAGCCAACTAACGTGGGGAGTTAATTGAGCTTGGAAAAGTTGGGACCAACCAAGTAAGGCTCTCGAAAACAAAGATTTAATCGAAGGAGTTTTTACCGGACTTAAAAAGAAGGAATTTTAAGTTTTGAGGGTCTAGGGGTAAAATGTTCTTTTACCAGGCTAAGGGTAGTATCGTAATTACCCTAAATATATATATAATTAATTATTTAATAAGATGGAGGGGCAATTTGGGGAGACAGAGCCGAAATTGAGCTCTTGAAGTGAAGTCTTGCTACACCCGGGTTCGAACCTAGGTGGAAGCAATGATTTAACTTGTTTGTTTGCAGCAGAGATCAAGCGATCAGCTACAAAAATTTAGCCTCCTTACCTGGGCGATGTTAGTGAACCCATCATGTCCATAGTCCTTCAATAGGCTCGCAACCATCTCCGCTGACAGTAGATTTCATTCTATTGCGTGAACACGTACTGGGAGACTCTTTGTCTGTTGAACACATCCACGATGCACCCCATACAAGTAGGGCCTCTTACAGCTTCAGCTGCAAAAAAACCACAGCGTGCCAAACTCCAGGTCATGAGTGGGATAAACTCTTCTCATGAACCATGAGTTGTCTGGACGCATAATCTATCACCTTACCAACCTGCAATAGACACAAACCCAACCAACCCTAGATGCATCACAGATAAACAGTTAATTCTCACCATACTTAGGCAAAGTTAAGAAACCGGCGCTTGAAAGTGATTCTGTCCTTGAGCTCCTGGAAATCTCTCACAAGTCTCCGCTCCATTCCAAACTTGGCCTTCTTCTAGTCAAAGCTATCAGTGGGGTAAGCAATGGAGAAAATGCCCTCCACGAACCCCCTACGGTAATTAACCAACCAATCCCAGAAAGCTGACGGAGTCAGTGGGAGTAAGAGGTTTTGCCATTTCACAACCTCAGTCTTCCTGGGATCCACCTCACGCCCTGATCGGACACAACATGACCTAGGAAGGTCACTAATCTAAGCCAGAATTCACATTTGCTGAATTTGCATACAACTGATGTTGTCTAAGTACCTGCAAGGTTAGTCTCAAATGTTGTTCATGCTCTTCCTTGGTCCTAGAGTAGATGAGGATGTCATCAATGAATACTAGACAAAAGAATCAAGGATATTCACGGAAGACTCGCGTCATGAGGTGCATAATTCCAACGGTGAATTCGTGAGGACCAAATGACATAACTAAGAACTCATAATGACCATAACGGGT
>CM040618.1:71850219-71937017 GCA_022817965.1 Solanum lycopersicoides | reverse complement strand
CTATTATAAATGAAACTAATTTAATTATTAATAAATATTAGCTGATTTAAGAAAAAAGAAAAATTAGATTTTTTATTTAAAGGTTTAACAAAGAGTCCTAGTTTGACTAATTCCAAACTAAAACTCCTAATTTTAAGCCACCTCTCTCACTCTCTCTCTCTCTCACGTTTAACCATTCATTCTCACGTTTTTTCTCTGCCAAAAACAACTTCAAGAACAGAAAATATATGGAAGTTCTTCACACTTGAAGAACTCACACAAAAATCTAAGAAAACTACGTTAATCCATCACGTTAGGCAAAGGGAGGAGTCTTCCTTCGGTTGGTGTTGAGAAGTGTTGGACTTGAACGTGGTTTGGAGAGGTTGGACAGCAGGTTGTGTATTGTAAAAATGTCAAAAGGTATGGGTTTTCTTTCTTCTTGGTCCCTTCCCAAGAGACCCCTTAAGATTCAGTAAATTCTAATCCGAAAACTAGGATTGTTCCCTTGCATGTCCCTGTCACTAGCTCGCAATGAATCGTAGGTGGGTATTATTGCTGGTAGTTTAAGTATGAAGATTTATGTTCATGATAATGTGTTCATGATTATGTGTTTAGAATTGTAATCATGTTAAGTTATGTCAACCGAAAGTATGTGAAAAATGATATGTTTTTATGGTTTAATTTATGTGATGCGAATGTTTGTGAAATCATGAGGGTAAAGTGGTGGTAATTTGCTGGATGTAATGTAATTGGATATGATGAATAATTATAAAAACGATTACACTTAAAATGCACCCAAATGATCCACGAAATGCTCTTAAGAAATTAACGTGATGAATGATGATAAAAAGAAGCTGAAAATAGTGAACAAATTTCCAGAATTTGATGGTTTGGGTTCAGCCAAACAAAGTGGTACAAAATCAAATGAAAAATGAATGTAAAATAAGTGAAATCATTAAGGATTGAATCCAAGACATCATTACATGAAAGCTACAAAAAAAATCAACAAAAGATTAAGACAAAAATGGATTGGAAGAGACTAAATTTCCAGCCTGCTCGAAATTGTAATCTCGCGTCAATTTTTAAGAAAATGAGCTTCGTTTAAATTTTTTTAAAATGTGAGGTCATTGGGGATTGAACCCTGACCTCACTAAATGAAAATTCATAAAAAATTCGTGAGAAAAAATTACAGGAAAAATAGATGTGGGTAGTGGGATGAACCATCAACCTCTTGAATGGATGAGAAGAGTTAGGAGAAAAATAAAGGAGAAAAATAAATGTGGAGAGTGGGAATGAACCCCCAACCTCTTGAAGGATGAAGAGTTAGGAGAAAAATAAAGGAGAAAAAATAAATGTGGAGAGTGGGATTGAACCCACAACCTCTTGAATGGATGAGAGAGTTAGGAGGAAAAATAAAGGAGGAAATAAATTGTGAACTGGGATTGAACCCACAACCTCTTGATAGGTGAGAAAGTTAAGAGATAAATTAAAATAAAAATAATTAGCTTGTGGGATTGAACCCACACCTCCTTGACTTAAACGGAAAAGGAGAGAGAAAAATAAAGAAATGTATGGGGTGATGGAATCGAACTAGGTCTCCCAAATCTGAAAAAGCAATTATCAAGTCTAGAATAAGATTAAGTGTTGTCCAAGGGATTCGAAATAGGCCTTGCCCAAATTCCGTATTGATACATAAGTCATAGTGAATAAATGTTCAAGAATAATGCCACCTACTTAGATCAAAATCCAAGATTTGGCATATATACAAGATACATAAGTTCTGTTATACATTAAATTATGAAATGTAAAGATTCACTTAACGAACTATTGAATGAAGCCTCCCATGCCTTGTATGTATAGACACATAAGTCTAACATACGTTTAAAAGTAAGTGAACCTAAGATTATGAATAAATGATGAACCCTAGAAGGGTTAAGTAGAGTGTAAACAACTAAATGGCCAAGTGCATTGAATAATGAATGACAATGAAATTGAATATGAATGAAATAGATAACCCTAGAAGGGTTAAGTAAGGTGTGAAACACACAAATGGCCAAGGTGCATTGGCATATGATAAAATGAACATTCACGTAAAAAGGTGAAGTAATATGAAAGCAAAGTGCTAATGATATGAATGTGTGACCACATGATATGAGGTCTAATGTAAAAGATGAGAGACAATCTCAAATGACCTAAGTAAATGTTACCAAAACGTACTCACCTATGAGAGTGTAAGATAATGAAGGACCAGTCTCTATGAACACTCTAATGAAGTATTGGATTAACACACTAATAAACGAATGATGAATGAGAAATTATCTAATGAGCTATGATTTCCTCATACTAGAAGCCAGCTTCCATTATAGAATATATAATTAATACTGAGCACCGATAGACTAGCTATGAGCGTGATGCTTCTTTCGGAAGGGCGAGGTTCACGTAACTCTCATAGATGAGACTTCGGCATGCCGGGTATGGGTCTCCTTATATCTCCTAGTCTTCAACCTATACTCCAATATAGGGATCTGGCAAGGGGTTAAATTCCCATGTACGCTAGCATGTTTTTGGGTCACTTTGGCCGGTGATTCCACCTCTTTTCGATGTGGGGGGACACTGGATTTATGATGCTCACATGATCTATGTCGGTTAAAGTTAAAGTTCCCAATGAATGAATGAGGCCAGCCTCAAATGAATGACATAATGAAATGAATGATACCAAAGGTGTTAGGATAGGATAATCAAGAGGGAGTAGATCAAGAATGACATAGGTCATTCTTGTCATTGCACAAGCAAACCAAGAAAGTCTTAAACTACATCCTAGTATAACTGGTTTGTTTCCTAGCCTATGAATGAAATGAAATGGAGTACGTATGAATGAACAAGCAGACTCTGTGTTTGCTAATGAAGATCCCTAGTTGAGGTCCCATCTTGTAGCCCTCAATTTGGGAGCCTTAATGTTAAGTCCCTGATTTCAAGGTCTCATGGTTATAATGAATGGAAATAAAGATTATGTGCTACATCAAGTGTTATATGCTATATGATATGTGCTATGTGTAAATGTTATATGCTGTAACTACACACGAAAGACTGTCTTTGGGATATCTCCATCCCTAACCCTAATCGGATGATACCCTGAACGAAGATCAATCTTAGAGAAGAAACTAGACCCTTGGAGCTGATCGAATAAGTCATCTATTCTGGGAAGTTGATATTTATTCTTTATAGTGACTTTGTTGAGCTGCCGATAATCGATACACATTCTAAGGGTTCCATCCTTCTTTTTCACAAACAACTAGAGCGCCCCAAGGGGATATGCTCAGCTGAATGAAACCCTTAATAGTGAGATCTTTTAACTGCAACTTGAACTCTTTGAGTTCTGTTGGAGCCATTCTGTAAGGAGGAATTGAAATTGGTTTAGTATCGGGTTCTAAGTCGATACCAAAGTCAATCTCTCGAGGGTGATTTTCGAAGATATCTTAACATACTTGAGACTTTACTCTTTGTGAATTTCTGTTTCACACTTACTCTGGATAATGCATATTATTCAAGCTTATCTGAAGCTTCATATTTGATATTAAGAAACTTCCTTCTCAATCGCACTTAACTTGATGCACCTCACAACTCATGCAACACAAAAATCATGTCCACGCTATACAAAAACAGCAACATCACATGCAAACATGAATTCATTTTAACTCTAGCCTATTCGGAAACTTAACCTTACTACCCTGTTTCGATAGTCTATGGTGGTCTAGCATTTATGAAGTAATCCATACCTAAGTCATCTCCTTGAGCTAGTAAGCACCCAACTTAGCCTTCTCCTCTTCATCAATACTCAGAGCAGGCTTTAGAATCTACCGTGCACTCACCTCCATGCGAACAACCACTCTTATCAAACGTCTTTCGTTCACGCTGGACATTTCTATCACTGCCCCTTCTTGGGAGTGCCAGATCTTGAGTCTGGCGCCTTAGACCACTTGGCCATCCTAATTCTTGTGTGTATTCTTCTACGCGCGCACACAAGAAGGAAGTTAGATACTTAGAATGACACAAAGTGTCAAAGCTCTAGATAGCACGATAAAGAGTAGAAGAAGGGAAATTTTCCTACGCATCATGCAATCTCTAATTCAGGATAGTGGTGAACTTCACTACCTTGACTTAGAAACTACTCAATGTGGTTGATGTGAACTTATTATCCTCGAAATTTAACCTAGTGCTCTGATACCAACTTTGTCACATCCGGAATCTAGACCCCAGACGAGACCGGCGTCGTTGACCTCTTAGAGGTCGCAGAAAAGCCTACATACGTCATTCTTACTTCATCTAGGTTAATTTTAGCAAAAAATTTGAACTTTTTGTTTCTTATCATGCATAATGGTCATTCTACTTACATTCATAATGTTCACAATTAACCATCTAACATTAAGATTATCAACTGAAAAAATAGTTCAATACTGCATTAAATGTATAATTGCAAAAATGGCACCAATACAATGTCTGAAATAAAAACGGAAAGAAACACTAGTGGAACATACTCCACTAGCTAAAACCTGCATCTAAGCTAGATAATAACAGTAGACATCCTCGAAAGCATGAGGGCCTACCAAGTCCGGAAGAAATCTCCACGTCCGGATAGCTGCAACGACAACCTGTAAGCTCTAGCGTCCACCTTTGCCTGCACCTAAAAATATAGAGTTGTATGGGATTAGTACATACTTGTACTAAGTATGGGTATATGCAAGCACACACCAAGGACATGCATGAGTAAGAATAGCTCTTTCCTAACAACATGATTATTGAAAGTCAAGTCAGTGGACTTGCCAAATTGGGATTAGGAAAGTTAGTGAGCTTTCCAAATTTGGATTAGGAAAGTCATGCCATGAGAGTAACATGCATCATCATACTTATCATATTGCACACAGCACATAACATCTTACACATAGCACATATTATATTACATATAGCACATAAAATCTTTTATATCATTCATTCATATGCCATGAGACCTTGGAATCAAGGACTTAACATTAAGACTTCCCAAAATGAGGGCTCAACATATGGGACCTCAACTAGGGAACCTTCTTTAACAAACACAGAGTCTGCTTTATTGATTCATACGTACTTCATTTCATTCATTCAAAAGCTAGTGTAAACACCAACTATACCTAGGATGTAGTTTAAGACTCTCATCGGGTTTGCTGTGCAATGATCAAGAATAACCTAGTGTCATTACTTGAGTCTAGCTCTCCTCTTGATTATCCTATCCTAATACCTTTGGTATCGTTCATTTCATTATGTGCATCATTTGAGGCTGTCCTCATTCATTCATTGGGAACTTTAACTTTAACCGACATAGATCATCTGAGCATCATTAAATCCAGTGTCTCCCTCACACCGAAAAGAAAAGAGGTGGAATCACCGGCCAAAGTGACCCAAAACATGCTAGCGTACATGGGAATTGAACCTTGCCAGATCCCTATATTGGTAGTATAGGTTTGAAGACTAGGAGATATAAGGAGACCCATACCCGGCATGCCGTAAAGTCTCATCTTATGAGAGTTACGTGAACCTCTGCCCTTTCCGAAAGAAGGCATCATCGCTCATAGCTAGTCTCTCAGTGCTCAATATAAAGTTCCATTACATTCAACTCATATGTCATGGAAGCTGGCTTCTAGTATGAGGACATCATAGCTCAATAGATGATTTCTCATCTCATCATTAGTATTAAGTGTGTTAATCCCAATACTTTCATTAGAGTGTTCATAGAGACTGGTCTCTTCATTAACCTTACACTCTCATAGGTGAGTACGTTTTGGTAACATTTACTTAGGATCATTTGAGATTGTTCTCATCTTTTACATTAGACTCATATCATGTTGTCACCACATTCATTAACATTAGAACATTTGCTCTTCATAATTACTCACCCCTTTTTACGTGAATGTTCATTTAATCATATGCCAATGCACTTGGCCATTTGTGTGTTTCACATTCTTACTTAACCCTTCTAGTGTTTCATCATTTCATTACATAATATTCATTTCATGTATTCCAATGCACTTGGCCATTTAGTGTGTTTCACACTCTCACTTAACCCTTCTAGGGTTACATCATTTCATTACATATATCTTAGGTTCACTTATTTTTAAACGTATGTTAGACTTATGGGTCTATACATACAAGCCATGAGACTTCATTCATAGTTCATTTAAGTAATTCATATCTTCCTAAGATTATGTGGTACAAGACTTATGCATCTTGCATGTATGCCAAGATCTCGATTTCGATCTAAGTAGGCAACATTATTCTTGAATATTTAATTCACGTATGACTTATGTATCAATACGGAATTTGGTCAAGGGAACCTGGTTTCAAATCCCTTGGACAACACTTACATTTTTCATCTATTTTATTTTTTGTCCACATAATATTGGGACCCTAGATCGAGCCCCAACTTCAATTTTTCCTTTTTATTTATCTCCTTTGAATTTCCTCTTACATGGACGAGGGGTTGTGGGATCGAACAACCACAACCCCTTTTTAAAAAAAAATTTAATTCTCCTTGTTTATTTCGAGTAGACCATGAGGTTGTGGGATCAAACCCCCACAGCCTCTCTTTATTTTTTCTTTTATTTCGCCTACACTGCCTAGAGGTCGTGGGTTCAATTCCCACGCCTCACATTTCTTTTATCTTCATTTTTCTCTTAACTCCCTTCACTGCCTTGAGGTCGTGGGTTCCGTTCCCACCCCTCACATTTCGTTTCTTCTTATTTTCTCTTACTCCCCTCTACTGCCTTGAGGTCGTGGGTTCGATTCCCATGGCTCACATTTATTTTCTCTTCATTTTTTTCTTTAAGTTCTGACCAAGAGGTTGTGAGTTCGAATCCCACTCCTCTCATTCTTAATTTTGTATTTTATATTTCAGCCAAAGACACCCAAGATCGAATCCCCTTAACCCCATTTATTTCACATTTTTAGTGTATCTCAAGGGTGGGGTCGCGGGTTCGAATCCTAGTGACCTCACCTAATTTACACTCCATTAATTTTCCAGATTTATTCATCTACGTTTAGCCAAAAAACCAAACTTATAAGCTGCTGGAAAATTGGTCACATTTCAGCTCACTTTCATCAATATTTTACACTTGAACTCATAGGGTAATTCGTAGATCATTTAACACGTTTTGGGTGCATTTTTCATAGGTTCGTTTAGCCAAGGGAATATCATTCAAATCAGCCACATTTCATCTTATATGAACATCAGGATTTACATAGGTTTATTCACGTAAAATAACAACCATAACATAAAAATTTTTGGAGCATCAAACAGAGAACATTAGTTACTGTTACATCCTTGCACACACATGCACATAGTTTCGAAAACACATAGGTTGTCAATCATACCCAACCTATGAATCATTGGCAGCTAGTGACAGGGACATGCAACGGGGAACAACCCTAGTTTTCGGGCTGAATAATCTGAACCTTAAGGGGTCTCTTGGGAAAGGGACCAAGAGTAAGAAAACCCATACCTTTTTGACGTTAAACCCTTGACTTTCTGCTCAAAAACTTCACCCAAGATCACTTCCAAGTCCCCTCAATGTCAACACCACTCGACGGACAACCTCCATTTGCCTAACGTGTGATTAACGTTCATTTTGTTGTGATTTCGTGTGAGTTCTTCAAGTTTGAAGAACTTGGTTTATTTTTCTGATCTTTTATGTTATTTTGGCAGAGATAACACGTGAGAAAGAAGAGAGAATGGTCGTGGATGTTAGGGAGATAAACGTGAGGGAGTGAGAGTTTTATTAGGCTTAGGAGTCTAGTTTAGGACTTAGACAATTAAGGATTTATTTAATTATTAAAAATCTGATTTCCTTTTATTCTAAATCAGCTAATAAATAATAAATACAAATTAATTACATTAATTTACCAACTTAAATTAAAAAAAACTTTAATTCATTGCTTCCACCTAGGTTCGAACCCGGGTGGAGCAAGACTTCACTTCAAGAGCCCATTTTCGGACCTCTCTCCCCAAAATGCCCCTCAACATTATTAATTAAATTATTAATTATATATTTAGGGTAATTATTATACTACCCTTAGCCTGGAAAAAGACCATTTTACCCCTAGACCCTCCAAACCTAAGATTTCCCCTTTTTAATTCCGATAAAGACTCCTTCGAGTAAATCTTCGTATTCGAGAGCCCTACATGGTTGGACCCAACCTTTCCAAGATCAAATAACTCCCCAAGTTAGTTGGCTTGGCTGTAGCAAGGGTTCCGAGGTCTGGTTCTATGCGCATCAATCCGTGTGAACCCTGGTCTAATCGTAGGCATTCTAGACACATTAAGCATTACTTATCTTATCCATTTTTAGGGTTATTACAGAGGTAATTTCTCAAAAGTTATAAGGGAAATAAGTATTCCTTAAGAGTTGAGTTCATTTGTCAAACGTTATAAGAGAACTAAGAATTCCCTAAATGTTTAAAAATGTTTTTCACATTTAAGTTAAGAGGAAAGTAAGACTTCCCAAGAGAGTTTTGAACAAGAAAAGGGAACATTGATTCCAAGAGAGCTTTTTAAAGATAAAGTGTTGAGCAAATTATCTCAACCCAAAGAAAGGAAGTTAGGTAAAGTATATTTTGGGAGTAGTATTGAACACCGATGTGGGGATGAGAGTTCATATTAACTAAATTCTCCATGTAAACCATGTATCCATCATAGGTACTAACCGGTCATACTTTTTAGATGATCAACTAAGTTAAGGTAGTGGATCCACTAATTTAAGGAGTCCTATGCGATGTTAAAGTATAGGACAGTTCTCGATGCGTGGACAAGACGTTCTATCACCACTTAGGCTCATAGTAGTGGTAATCGTTTAGATAATCTCCCACTATTAATATATTACTTGCTTATATAAGTAAAGTTGAGTTTGTTATTGCATTTTCTTTAACCAACTAAGTTGCTTTTACTGTTTTTTTAAAGTTTTTTTTATGTATAGTATGTGTATTATTGCTTTATATTGAGTTGAGTATCCATAGTCAGTATCATATATTTGAGTTCAGTATTTAACCTCTCAGATAAGTATCTTATCCTTGAGTATGCTGAGTTGAGTAATTTGAGTAGTTTTAGTAATTTTAAGTATTCCTTGGGTTTCATGTTTGAGAAAGGTAAGTATGTTTCCAATTTTTTTTTATCAAGTGTCAATCTTATGTTATGCTTTAGAATTCCTATTACATGATCGTACATTCCACGTACTGAGCTATTTAGCATGCATCTTCTCATGATGTAGACAGAGGTATTCAGGATCATCAACATGAGCTTCGCTGATACATCCGAGATTTGAGTTATCTATGGTGAGCCTCCTTACTTTTAGAGGATTTCATTTACTTGTCCCAATTTCTACCATTATCATTTAGAGACTTTATATATAGTCAGTTTAGTTAAAAAGTTTATATTATTCATTTATTTTTAAAAATGTTTTAAAGAGTTATGTTGCCTATTTATTGCGAGTTAAATAATTTATTTTTATTCAAAGTATTCATTGAACTCAAAGCATTGTATTTTATTTTCATTTAGATTTTAATCTTTGTATACTTGAGTAAGTCTTCCGCGTGTATTCAACAAGGATGAGGATTCGCTTGGTGACCAACAATGGTCTTTGTGTTTAGTTCCGGATTTCTACCATGGGCTTATCCCTAATATGTATGTAAGCTTCCATAGTGTTGGGTTTGTTCACTCACACGCCAAATATGTTATTTTCAGCGTAATTTCATTCTCAAAAAGTTGAAGGATTTAAGTTCTTGATAGGCAATCTTGAGGTTCATTGTCGATCTTGTCTTGTTGGGGTTTTGGTGATTTCTTGACATGAAATTGATTTTTTGGAATGTATTAGTGTTTAATTAGATTGTTTAATGGAATATTAGGAAAATTAGAGAAAAGAAATTGATTAAAAGTGATTTAGGGTCAGAATACGAGAGGCCAAATTCACAGAATGCATGCCTCGGAGATGTTGTCGTGGCGCGCCCAGATGCATTCAAGGGGATGGGGCTCTGCGCCTACAATGCGCCCAAATACATCTCTGATGTTAGGTGTTGGCGCCCTGTGCCCAGAACGCGCCAGGGTCGCCTACCCCCACTCTTTTTCCGTCGCTTGTCCTATTTGAGCTCATTTAAAGTGTATAAGACTCCTTTTGATGCTAAACACTTTACACTACTTATAAGCACTTAGAAACCATTCATAACATTTATATAACCTTGAATTAATAATTTAAATTCAAGGAAAGGTTAAGATATGTTTTGAGAGTTCGTCCGAACATTTTGTGACAGTCCCTTCGAGTCTTTTTGAGGAGTCTTCTACAACTTCTAGTAACCTATTTCCAGACTCAAGTAAGTGAGAATTAGAGTGAGGAGAACGTATTCATGATTCTAATATATCACCTATATCCTTCATATCATGGACCATAACTGTAAGATCCCAAAAATGACTTACGTCAAGATAGAGACTAACATGATTTTCATGGTGGTATAAGGTCCTGAATTGGTCCATAATATGGTATTGAGGCATTAACTAAGAGTTTAGGTGCATTGGAATTCAAACGTCAAGGGACGACTAAGGCGTTCGACTACTAAGTCACCTAAGTGCCTCATATGTGGTTTTATGTGTTTATGTGTGATACATGATATTACATGGTCCTTAAATGAGTTAGTATGATGTTTATATGCAGTGTATCAAGTTTCGAGAAGTTTGGAGGTCAAACGCTCAAGAACGTCCATGACGTTCCAAAAATGTGCCTTGAAATGACCTTGTGTGACTAAGCATGTTTCGTCGAGTTTTGCGTGTTCATTTTGGGTGAAATTCATGTGAGAGGTCCTAAACTCATATACGTACATTTTTGGGTTAGAAACGTCCGGTCAAACATCCCTAAGGACCATCCAAGGGTCCTTGAGTAAGGACCCTTCATAGTGCCCAAGACTGTCAAAGACAGCCCACCTTCGGATGGCAATCGACGCCCAGTGGGTCAGTCGACTCCCCGTAGGTGAGGTGTAGTCTATTGGATATTAGGCGTGGGGGATAGGAAGCCAAAGACCAGCCTCATTCCCCATCCACCGACCAATAGAACGGTCTGTTGGTCAAGGGACGGGTCGTCGATGGTGTTGTGTTTCCTGCGCAGGCCACTGTTAAGTGAGGGGTGAAATTGTAAATTCACCCCACTTCCAAATAAGAGGTTTGGCGGTTCCTTAAGGGTATTTTGGGTATTTTATACATGTATATATGTCTTTAACAATTAGAAGAATTCATTCTTCAAATCAAAACCCCAAAATCCCTTAGAAATTCCTTAAAACTCCATTGAAGCCAAAACTCAAGGAAGAAATTGGATTGGAGATTTGAGTGGTGATTCTTCATAAAATTGGAGTATTATATTAATTAAGGTATAGTTTTTGATCCTTGAAACTCTATTCTTTAAGGAGCCCAAATTCAAAGATGTTTTCTAATGTTTTCAAAAGATGAATTGATTTATTTCATGATCTATCCATGGGTTCTTGCATTAAAGGTTTTTAATCATTGTTTAGTGATTGAATTGTTATTATTAAGATGATTTTAACTCAATTGACATATGAACCCATGGAATTGATGAACCGTAGTTTTTGACTAATTTATAGGTTAAGAGATATTGTCTTAATGCATTATATTCTAATGTAGATTTCTATGGGCTTTCAAATGATGTAATAATTGTATTCAATTGATGTCTAATTATTATTAGATTGATAAATCTATATTGAATTGACTTAGATTTCATTGAGTATTATGATTTATGTATTGATTCGATGTTCATGGCCATGGGTAAGGGTCTTATGGTATTGAGTTGGATGATTTAGACATGGATTGAAGTGGAGAGACTGGATTGGTACTCTGCCCTATTTCTCTTTATTTTAAGTATTATATCTCTTCAATTATGTTGTGATTGGTATGGTCCACTTATGGTGGCGGTGTTATGTGATTGATGTGACCTTGTCGGCACTACTTGAAGTAATGTGATAATTTGTGTAGTTGATTATGTGATGTATGATCATGTATACCTATATGTGTGAAGTAATGTGAAAGTATGTGTTTCTTATTTTGATGCTATTTAGGTGATCATGTTAGACTCATGACTATGTGTTGTGTGTAGTCTTAGAGTTGAATGCATGATTGTTCCTACTTGACTATATAAGTCTATGATGGTTATGTTGATGATGAAATAGTAGTGTATAGGATGACTTAAAGATGATAATGGTTGTTCCTATGTACTTCTAGAATGACATGTAATATGTGCTAAGTAAAGTATGTTGTGTCTTGTTTAGGTAGACTTGTGTCCCTTATTTGATGCATGTATGAATGTGAATTTGTGATGTCTTGACTTAGGAGGCTAAATAATCTTAGTCTAGTATGAATGAATGATAATGTGAGACCTTGAATGATGATAGAGGGCCCTTTTATGTGAAACCTTGAAACTAGTGGTAAGGTTATGAAACTTTAAGTCGAAAGACGTAATGGTATCCTTCATGTAATAAATGATGGACTTAAGGTTGATTGGCTGGAATGACATCATATCAAACCTTAGGAAAGTCATGATGAGATTCTTGTCGCCATTGTAAGGCAGCCCCTAGAGGACCTCTTTTGTAGGGTAAATGTAATTGGGTTATGAACTTGATATGTAACCCTTTTTGTATGAACCTTAATGTGAATTAATCTATGAGAACAAAGGCTAGCACCGAGTGAGTATGGCAAGGGAAGTAGTTCTAGTTAAAGTATGAGGCTAGAATACAAAGTAAGCCCTTCATATTTCTTAACCATGTGCCTACATGGGATGTGTCCAAGTTCTACCATTGGCAAGTAGAACAACCTCATCGGAGTAGGATAGAACTCCGGATTCCATGTTTTTCTACCATGGTCTATGTCGGTTATTGCCTATTCTCATCATGTGGGATACCCATTAATATTAGAAAGGTTCTATGAAGTTTAGGAGGTGGTATGGGACGCTATCTAGACATTGCACAATAGGCTTTGAAGATGTTAGTGAGAGTCCCTAGGTCTTCTCCAAGACCATTGTTTGAATGTCCTTATGTGATGAATGTCTCTTTATTGATCTAATGAATTAATGACTAATGTTAGAAAGTATGCATATGAATGAGTACTAATCTACAGTGACTTAAGGATTCGTTAATTAAAGTGTGAAGAGGGCATAAGGGATGATATTTCATGTCTTATATATGTAAGTCTTTAGAATGACTCTAGTTAGGGAAGTTGGTTGTTATGTTGGACATGATCTAAATTTAGGAAGTCTTAAGGATTATTTAGGTAACCTTGAAGAGGGTGTATGGGTTTTCTCTTCTAGGAGTACTTAAGTAAGTCTTTTGATACCCTTAGTAAAGAGAAGGTCATATTATGTATGTTATGTATTTGGTGTAATGTAAGTGTGTCTCATTCTGAGTAGTCTTATGGATCGTTTAGGCATACTTAGAGAGGGTGTATGGGAGGTCTCTATTTGTGTGACTTAAGTGAATCTTAGGATAGCTTTTAATGAGATAAATACATGCTAGAATGTGTCTCTTATGAAGGAAGGCAACTTCACTGTACAGTGAAGGAATTCACTATAATAGTGAATTGAGTTACTGTAAAGTGACTCCTAAAAATGTGATTTTTGGTTTAAGTGATTTCTTATGTGTTTCTAAGTTTATAAATGTTGTTCTTATGATGATATTATGATATTTAAATGAAAAGATGCATATTTCCAATAAATATCCGTTTTAATGATTTTTATGCATTATGCCATGCTTAGTACATGTGGTTGTACTAATTCAATGCTTTTATCTATCTGTATAGTGGTTGGTAGGTGAGGAGAATTTGGGAAGCAAGACTTCGATCGTAGCATCGTTCAAGTGAAGTTGAAGTATGTCCTCATTTGACTTGAGGGCATGTATATCTTTTATTGTTTTTATTGAAGTATTGTAATCGACTTAGTAGTACTATATTTTCTATTTCGTATGGGTTGTGTCCCAAGTACTCTTATGTCTAAGATAGATGAGATTGAGACTTAGTATTTCCTATTACATTTATATGAAAGAGTTTTTAAAGACTATGATATATTTTGTGAAATTTTTTAATTTCGCACTACTTTTCACTATGTATATGCGATGGATGATATGTAAGGGATTGTATAAGACCTCCGAGAGGTTGTGTACGCCGGTTGCAATTCGAGACTGTGACCTATCTTCTAGGGTATGGTCTTGTGATGTGACAAGATTGGTATCAGAGCATAGGTTGTGAAAGTAGTCTTAGAAATTAAAAAGTCTCATCAAGTCACGTCTAGTATAGTCTTGACCATCGGTGTGAGTCGCGACGCATCTATGGGCGAGAGGCTATAGGACTATAGAGTTTCCCTTCTTTTCTACTCCTGTTTCGTGCCGTAGAGTAAATGTTATGAGTATCCTTCTTAATGTATTTCCTTGTGTTTCTAGGATATTAATACTAGAAGGATGGACGCTAGAAGGTTGGAAGAGGAAAGGGTGGATGAGGAAGTTCCTCCTCAAGTTGAGCAAGTTCAGCAAGTTCCTTAAGATGGGCAAGGTTTCCAAGGTGCTCAAGGTGCTCAAGTGTCTCCCCAAGGTGATCATGTCCCTAATGTGGAAGGAGGTAATGAAGTTTCGGTTGATCCCCCGAAGTTGAGTAATAGAGATATTAGAGAGGCTTTACTTGCTTTAGCCCCAGCCGTGACTACTCAAGCGAATTTGAGATTGGTTCCTAGGGTGAATGTTGTGGAGAGAACTATGACCTCTAGGTTGAGAGACTTTGTGAGGATGAATCCTCCTATCTTTCTTGGCTCTAAGGTAGGTGAAGATCCCCAAGAGTTCCTTGATTGTGTGTACAAGGTGTTGAGTGCTATGGGGGTTACATCTAGGGAAAAGGTGGAGTTGGATTCATATCAATTGAGGGATGTTTCTCAAATATGGTACACTCAATGGAAGGATAATAGGCCCGTGGAGACGGATCCTATTGAGTGGGAAAAATTTAAGGATGCTTTTCTAGGTAAGTACTTTCCCCGTGAGAGGATAAAGGTTAAGGTAGAGGAAATTATCAATATCAAGCAAGGAAATATGGGTGTTGAGGAGTACGCTTTGAAGTTCTCAATGTTGTCTAGATATGCACCATCCCTAGTGTCTAATCCAAGGGCTAAAATGAGCCGTTTTAGAACCGGGGTCGCCGACTTAGTGAGGGAAGAATGTTGTACGGCTATGCTACATGATGATATGATCTTATCTAGACGCATGGTGTATGCACAATCTATTGAAGAGTCTAAACTTTGAAGGATTGCTAGAAACTTGAAAAGAAGTGGTGCAAGTGATCAAGGGCAACCTAGATTCAAAAAGATGGCTCACACTCAAGAAGATTCTAGGGGTGCTAAGTTAAAGATTGAGAAAGGAGGTGGTACTCAAAATGGCAAACCTACATGTGTCACTTGTGGAAAGAAACATTATGGTGAGTGTCTATTGGCTACCGGTAGTTGCTTAGGATGTGGAAAATATGGACACACATTTAGAGATTGTCCTAATAGAGATGGTAAGAAAGTTGCTCCTAATGTTCCAAAGGATGATGCTCAAAAAATGAGGCGTTTCTATGCACTCCGGACTAGAGGAGAAAATTCATATGAGGATGAGGATGATGTCGGTATGTCCTTGTCTTTCTCTTTTCTTAGTGATATGGGTTCCTTCTAAATAGGGGATTATGGCTAGATAGATGTGCTAGATCGCAAGTGCATGGTGTTTAGGAGTTTGGTTGAAATTGAATTTCATTAACTTCTTGCATTGTGTATTCTATGAAGCTATGAGC
The DNA here is from genome assembly GCA_022817965.1 of Solanum lycopersicoides. Classification (NCBI taxonomy): domain Eukaryota; kingdom Viridiplantae; phylum Streptophyta; class Magnoliopsida; order Solanales; family Solanaceae; genus Solanum; species Solanum lycopersicoides. The sequence goes on along the minus strand of CM040618.1, from coordinate 71,921,170 downwards.
ATGTTGTAAAAGGTGTTTATATGATTCTACCTTGCATATTAACATTTCTCTATCATGAATTGCTGAAAAGTTGCATTTTTGAAAAAGTTGATAAAATCAATGTAAAGACTGCCTGCTCACTGTGAAAATTTAGTAAAATTAAATAATTTGTTCTTTGGTCGAAAATTGTTGTAATGTGGTTAGAACTTATATATATGAGCATTCTAATGAATCTAAAATGAGTTTTTGCTATTTTGAATGAAGGATGTGAGTTTTATGGAATGATGAGTTGAGAATTTATTCTAGTTTCTTGTTGTTGTGGATCTCTTAGTTGTGTGAAATTAATGTCTTCTCCTTGATTGTGAGTTATATGGTTTGGTTATGAGATGCTAGTTGATTCTCTATTCTTGGAAGTGCTCGGAGAGTGGCAAGTGTCATTCAAGGACGAATGTTGTCCAAGTGGGGGAGAATGTATGATTCCGAAAATGACTTAGGTGAAGCTAGAATTGTCATGGTGGTCTAAGGTCCTAAATTGGTCTATACTATGGTATTGAGACAGTAGTTAAGAGTTTAGGTGCATTGGAAATCAAACGTCAAGGGACGAGACTAAGTCACCTAAGTGCCTCATATGTGGTTTTATGTGTTTATGTGTGATTAATGAGCTTACATAGTCCTTAAATGAGTTAGTATGATGTTTATAGGCAGTGTGTCAAATTTCGAGAAGTTTTGAGGTCAAACGCTCAAGAACTTCCATGACGTTCGAAAGATGTGCCTTGAAATGACCTTGTGTGTTTAAGCATGTTTCGTCGAGTTTTACGTGTTCGTTTTGGGTGAAATTTATGTGAGAGGTCCTAAACTCGTATACAAACATGTTTGGGTTGAAAAGTCCGCGCAAACATCCCCAAGGACCATCCAAGGGTCCTTGAAGAAGGATCCTTCATAGTGCCCTTGATTGTCCAAGAAAGCCCACCTACGGATGGCAATCGACGCCCAGTGGGTCAATCTATGCCCCGTAGGTGAGGTTTCATCGATTGGAACTTAGGCGTTGGGGAGAGGAAGACAAATACCAGCATCAGTCCCCAACCACGGACCAACAGGACGGTCCGTTGGTCAAGGGACAGGCCGTCGATGGTCTTCCATCGATGGTGATGTGTTTCCTGCGCAGGCCAATGTTAAGTGAGGGGTGAAGTTGTTAGTTCACCCACTTCTAAATAATAGGTTTGGCGGTTCCTTAAGGGTCTTTTGGGTATTTTATACACGTATATAGTCTTTAACACTTAGAAGAATTCATTTTTCCAAATCAAAACCCCAAAATCACTTAGAAATTCTTTAAAACTCCATTGAAGCCAAAACTCAAGGAAGAACTTGGATTGGAGATTTTAGTGGTGTCTTCATCAAATTGGAGGATTAGCTTAATTGAGCTATGGTTTTTGACCCTTGAAACTCTATTCATCAAGGAGCCCCAATTCAAAGATGTTTTCTAATGTTTTCGAAAGATGAATTGACCTATTTCATGATCTATCCATGGGTTCTTGCATTAAAGGTTTTTAATCATTGTTTAGTGATTGAATTGTTATTATTAAAATAATTTTAACTCAATTGACCTATGAACCCATGTAATTGATGAACTCTAGTTTTTGACTAATTTATGGGTTAAGTGATATTGTCTTAATGCTTACGAATTCTAGTGTAGATTTCTATGAGCTTTCTAATGATGTAAGAATTGTATTCAATTGATGTCTAATTAGTCTTAGATTGATAAATCTATATTGAGTTGACTTAGATTTCATTGAGTATTATGATTTATGTATTGAATTGATGTGGCCATGGGTAAGGGCCTTATGGTATTGAATTGGATGATTTAGACATGGATTGAAGTTGAGAGAATGGATTGGTGGTACTTTGCCCTATTTCTCTTTATTTTAAGTATTATATCGATTCAATTATGTTGTGATTGGTATGGTCCACTTATGGTGGCGGTGTTATGTGATTGATGTGGCCTTGTCGGCACTACTTGAAGTAATGTGATGATTTGTGTAGTTAATTATGTGATGTTTGATCATATCTACATATATGTGTGAAGTAATGTGAAAGTATGTGTTTCTTCTATTTATGCTATTTAGGTCGTCCTTTTAGACTAATGAAAATGTGTTGTGCGTAGTCTTAGATTTGAATGCATGATTGTTCCTACTTGACTATATGAGTCTATGATGGTTATGTTGATGATGAAATAGTAGTGTATAGGATGAATTAAAGATGATAATGGTTGTTCCTATGTTCTTCTAGAATGACATGTAATATGTGCTAAGTGAAGTATGTTGTGTCTTGTTTAGGTAGACTTGTGTCCCTTATTTGATGCATGTATGAATGTGAATTTGTGATGTCTTGACTTAGGAAGCTAAAGAATATTAGTCTAGTATGAATGAATGATAATGTGAGACCTTGAATGATGATAAGAGGGTCCTTTTATGTGAAACCTTGAACCTAGTGGAAAGGTTATGAAACTTGAAGTCAAAAGACGTAATGGTATCCTTCATGTAATAAATGATGGACTTAAGGTTGAATGGCTGGAACGAAATCATATCAAACCTTAGGAAAGTCATGATGAGATTCTGGTTGCCATTGTAAGGCAGCCCCTAAGGACCTCATTGGTAGGGTAAATGTAATTGGGTCATGAACTTGATATGGAACCCTTTTTGTATGAACCTTAATGTGAATTAATCTATGAGAACAAAGGCTAGAACCGAGTGAGTATGGCAAGGGAAGTAGTTCTAGTTAAAGGATGAGTCTAGAATACAAAGTAAGCCCTTCATATTCCTTAACCATGTGCCTACATGGGATGTGTCCAAGTTCTACCATTGGCAAGTAGAACAACCTCATCGGAGTAGGATAAAACTCCGGATTCCATATTTTGCTACCATAGTCTATTTCGGTTATTGCCTATTCTCATCATGTGGGATACCCATTAATATTAGAGAGGTTCTATGAAGTTTAGGTGGTGGTATGAGACGCTATCTAGATATTGCACAACAGGCTTTGAAGATGTTAGTGAGAGTCCCTAGGTTTTCTCCAAGACCATTATTTGAATGTCCTTATGTGATGAATGTCTCTTTAATGAACTAATGAATTAATGACTAATGTTAGAAGTTATGTATATGAATGAGTACCTAATCTACAGTGACTTAAGGATTGCTTATTTATAGTGTGAAGAGGGCATAAGGAATGATCTCTTCATGTCTTATCTATCGAAGTATTGAGAATGACTCTGTATAGGGATGTTGGTTGTTATGTTGGACATGATCTAAACTTAGAAAGTCTTAAGGATTATTTAGGTAACCTTGAAGAGGGTGTATGTGTGTTTTCTTCTAGGATTACTTAAGTAAGTCTTTTCATAGCCTTAGTAAAGAGAAGGTCATATTATGTATGTTATGTATTTGGTGTATTGTAAGTGTGTCTCATTCTGAGTAGTCTTAAGGATCGTTTAGGCATACTTAGAGAGGGTGTATGGGCGCTCTCTCTTTGTGTAACTTAAGTGAATCTTAGGATATTTTTTAGTGAGATGAATTACATGCTAGAAGGTGTCTCATATGAAGGAAGCCAACTTCACTATACAGTGAAGGATTTGACTGTAATAGTTAATTGAGTTACTGTAAAGTGATGTAACAACCCTAAAAATGTATAGGATCAAGACTTAGGTTGTCATAAATGCTTGCGATTAGACCAAGGTCTACACGGATGGATACGCGTTGAACCAGACCTCAGAACCCTTACTACGACCAAGCTAACTAACTTGGGGAGTTAATTGAGCTTTGAAAGGTTGGTACCAACCATGTGAGGCTCACGAAAACGAAGATTTAATCGGAAGAGTCTTTACCGGACTTAAAAGAAGAAATTTTAAGTTTTGAGGGTCCAAGGGTAAAATGGTCTTTTACCAGGCTAGGGGTAGTATCGTAATTACCCTAAATATGTAATTAATTAATTATTTAATAAAGTGAAGGGGCAATTTGGGGAGAGAGAGCCAAAATTGGCCCTTTGAGTGAAATCTTGCTCCACCCGGGTTTGAACCTAGGTGGGAGCAATGATTTAACTTGATTTATTTTATTTAGTGAATTAATTTAATTAATTAATATTTAATTGCTGATTTAAGAAAAATGAAAAATCAGATTTTTATTTATTAATTATTATTTAATCCTAATTTGACTAAGTCTCTCCCTTATCTCCTAATCCTAAGCCAACTCTCCCACACGTTTCTGACTCTCTTTACTCTTATTCACGCTCTGCCTCAACCAAAAGAAAAGAAGAACAAACGTGAATGCTTAAGTTCATCAAGAACTTGAAAGCTAAAAACTCAAAAGCAGAATAATCTTAAAAACGAAAGGTAAAAATCAATATCTCGACGGATTTTGCTTGTTCTTCCGGTGGTGAAATTTTGGATATTTGGGGAATAGGCAGCGTGGTTTAGTCATCTTTTGAAGAACTTTAGGTATGGGTTCTTCTCTCTTGGTCCCTTTCCCAAGAGGCCCCTCACTATTCAAGTTATTCAATCCGAAAACTAAGTTGTTCCCCATTGCATGCCCTTGTCCCTAGCTCCCAAATGACTTCGTAGGTTGGGTATTTTGTGCTGGTAGATTTAGGCATGTATGATGTTCTTATGTTGAATGTAAATATGTATGTGCATGATGTTTCGAAATTGATGACCAAGGTGTAATCAAAAAAAAATTTCGTATGTGAGTACACTTGGGCAGTGATGTTTAGTCACTGTTTTGGATATGTTATTGCTTGTGTTTTTGTGCTAAACTTATGCTTAATATGCTGTTCATATGGTGTGTGAAATGGCAAGTTTTGAGTGTAAACGTTGTGTTAAATATACTCCCTAAACCACACCTAAATAACGTACTAAGTAGTTGATGAAATGCCCTAAGAAACTAGCATGAAAAGTTGAGTTACGGAAGGTGAGAATTGTAAAAAAAATTCCAGATTTGTGTACTCAAAAATGAGGATTAAATCTGAGTTTTTAAGAGAAAATAAAATAGGTGAGGTCAATGGGAATTGAACCCAAGACCTCACATGACCAAGGGGCTGAAAAATTTAAAAGAAAATGTAAGGGGGCTAAGGGGAATCGAACCCGTTAGCTGTTGTTGACGCAAGCAAATAAAAAAAAAAAGAGAATGGGGCTGGGGGGAATCGAACACGCAATGCTGGGGAAAGAAAGAAGAGGAAAAATAAAGAAAAAAAAATTTGAGGCATGGCAATCGAACCCACGACCTCAAGGCTGGAAATGGAGAGGGGCGAAAATGATTAACAAAGCAAGTGAGGTTGTGGGGATTCGATCCCACGACCTCACTGTCAAAGACCCTTAGCATAGCGAAAATTAAATAAAAATTAGGAGGCTGTGGGGGTTCGAACCCACCACCTCACAGCCCCTAGCGAAATTGAATTAAAAATAAGGAGGCTGTGGGGGTTCGAACCCACAACCTCCTTATTTCTGCGAATTAAATGACAAAGAAATAAAAGAGGTTGTGGGGATTTGATCCCACAACCTCTTGGTTTAGGCGAGAATGGACAAGATGATGTTAATAAAAATTAAAAGGGGTTGTGGGGGTTCGAACCCACAACCCTTCGGCCAACTTAGGAGTAATATTAAATAGAAAATTAATCATTCGATATTAATATTGAGATTTAATTTAGAGTCATAATATTATGAATATTAGAAATAAAATCAATGAAAAATATAAATGATATCCAATTGATTCAAGACTTGGGTTCCTTTGCCCAAACTTCCGTTTGATACATAAGTCATACGTGAACAAGATATCCAAGAATAATACTACCTATTTAGATCGAAATCAAGATCTTGGCATATATACAAGATACATAAGTCTTCTACTACATAATCTTAGGAATGTATGAATCACTTAACGAATTTTGAATGAAGCCTCATGGCTTGTGTGTATAGACTCATAAGTCTAACATACGTTTAAAAATAAGTGAACCTAAGATATATGTACTGGATGATGATATGATCAATGAAATGATGAAACCCTAGAAGGGTTAACTAAGGATATGAAACACACCAATGGCCAAGTATATTGGCATATGATGAAATGAACTTCCACGTAAAATGAGGCGAGTAAATATGAGAAGTGAGTGTGCTAATGATAATGAATGTGGTGACACCATGATGCGAGGCTAATGCTAATGAGGAGAGAAATCTCAAATAAGCCTAAGTAAATGTTATCAAACCGTACTCATCGATGAGAGTGTAAGATAATGAAGAGACCAGTCTCTATGAACATTCTAATGAAAGTATTGGGATTAACACCCTTAATACTAACGATGAGATGAGAAATCATCTAATGAGCTATGATGTCCTCATACTAGAAGTCAGCTTCCATGACGTATGAGTTAAATGAAATGGAACTTTATACTGAGCACCAATAGACTAGCTATGAGCGGTGATGCCTTCTTTCGGGAAGGGCGAAGGTTCACGTAACTCTCATGAGATGAGACTGTCCGGCTTACCAGGTATGGGTGTCCATACATCTCCTAGTCTTCGAACCTATACTGCCAATATAGGGATCTGGCGGGGTTAACTTCGCATGTACGCTAGCATGTTTTTGGGTCACCTTGGCTGGTGATTCCACCTGTTTTTGGTGTGGGGGAGACACTGGATTTCATGATGCTCACATGATCTATGTCGGTTAAAGTTAAAGTTCCCAATGAATGAATGAGGCCAGCCTCATATGATCCACATAATGAAATGAATAATACCAAAGGTGTTAGGATAGGATAATCAAAGGTGAGTTAGATTCAAGTAATGACATTAGGTCATTCTTGGTCATTGCACAACGAACCTAATGAAAGTCTTAAACTACATCCTAGGTATAGCTGGTGGTTACACTGGCCTATGAATGAAATGAAATGAAGTACGTATGAATGAATGAGGTAGACTGTGTGTCTGCTAATGAAGATTCCCTAGTTGAGGTCCCATCAGTTGAGCCCTCATTTCTGGGATGGCTTAATGTCAGTCCATGATTCCAAGGTCTCATGGCATATGAATGAATGATATGAAAGAAGTTATGTGCTACATGCAAAATGGACTGTATGCTATATGATATGTGCTATGTGTAAATGTTATGTGTTGTGTGCAAGTGTGAAAAGTATGATGAGGTATGTTATTCTCATGGCATCACTTTCGTATTCCAAATCTGGAAAGCTCACTGACTTTCCTAATCCAAATTTGGAAAGCTCATTTACTTTCCTAATCCAAATTAGGAAACTTTCCTAATCCCAATTTGGCAAGTCTACTGACTTGACTTCCAAAAATCACGTTGTTAGGGAAGAGCTATTCTTTCTCATGCATGTCCTTGGTGTGTGCTTGCATATACCCATACTTAGTACAAGTGTGTACTAACCCTATACAAACTCTACTATTTTAGGTGCAGGCACAGGTGGGCGATAGAGCTACAGGATCATTGCTGCAGTTATCCGGACGTCCAGCATTCATCCGGTTTTGGTAGGTCCTCATGATTTCGAGGGTGCTACTGTTTTATATTCTAGCTTAGTTTTAGAGTTGAGCTAGTGGAGCATGTTCCACTAGCATTTCCTTCCTGGTTTTTATTCAGACTATGTATTGGTGCCATTTTGGCAATTATATGCTTTATAAGAATTGAACTATTTCTTTCAGTTGCTTATCTCTTAATGTTAGATGGTTGATGGTGAACAATTACGTATTAATGAGAATGTTAGTATAAGTATGTTAGGAAACAAAAAGTTTTAAATTTTCCGCTAAAATTAACCTATGTAATGTAAGCATGACGTAAGTAGGCTTGTCTGCGACCTCTGAGAGGTCAAAGACGCCGGTCTCGTCTGGGGTCTAGATTCCAGTCGTGAGAAGTGACTCCTAAAAATGTGATTTTTGGTTTAAGTGATTTCTTATGTGTTTCTAAGTTTATAATCGTTGTTCCTATGATGATATTATGATATTTTAATGAAAAGATGCATATTTCCAATAAATGTCCGTTTTCATGATTTTTATGCATTATGTCATACTTAGTACATGTGGTTGTACTAATTCCATGCTTTTATATATCTCTATAGTGGTTGATAGGTGAGGAGCATTCGGGAAGCAAGACTTGGATCTTATCATCGTTCAAGTGAAGTTGAAGTATGTCCTCATTTGACTCGAGGGCATAAATGTCTTTTATTGTTGTTATTGAAGTATTGTAATAGACTTATTAGTACTATATTTTCTATTTCGTATGGGCCATGTCCCAAGTACTCTTATGTCTAAGATTGATGAGATTGAGACTTAGTATTTCCTATTACTTTTATATGAAAGAGTTTTTAAAGACTATGATATCTTTTATGAAAAGTTTTAATTCCTCACTACTTTTTACTATGTATATACCATGAATGATATGCAAGGGCTTGTAAGACCTCTGAGAGGTCTAGTACGCCTGTTGCAATCCGATATTGTGGCCTATCTTCTAGGGTGTGGTCTTGGGATGTGACAAGCTTTGTATCAGAGCTTAGAGTTATGAAAGTAGTCTTAGGAATCAAAAAGTCTCATCAAGTCATATCTAGTAGAGTTTTGAACATCGGTGTGAGTCGCGACACATCTATGGGCGAGAGGCTATAGGACGATAGAGTTTCCCTTATTTTCTACTCCTCTGTCGTGCCGTAGAGTAAATGTTATGAGTATCCTTCTTAATGTGTTTCCTTGTGTTTCTAGGAGATGAATACTAGAAGGATGATCGCTAGAAGGTTGGAAGAGGAAAGGGTGAATGAGGAAGTTCCTCCTCAAATTGAGCAAGTTGAGCAAGTTCCTCAAGATGGGCAAGGTTTCCAAGGTGCTCAAGTGCCTCCCCAAGGTGATCATGTCCCTAATGTGGCAGGAGGTAATGAGGTTCCGGTGGATCCCCCGGAGCTGAGTTATTGAGATATTAGAGATGCTTTACTTTCTTTAGCCCAAGTCGTGACTACTCAAGCGAATTTGAGCTTAGTGCCTAGGGTGAATGTTGTTGATATCACTATGACCTCTAGGTTGAGAGACTTTGTGAGGATGAATCCTCCTATCTTTCTTGGCTCTAAGGTAGGTGAAGATCCCCAAGAGTTCCTTGATTGTGTGTACAAGGTGTGGAGTGCTATGGGGGTTACATCTAGGGAAAAGGCGGAGTTGGCTTCGTATCAATTGAGGGATGTTTCTCAAATATGGAAAAATCAATGGAAGGATAATAGGCCGGTAGAGTCGGATCCTATTGAGTGGGAAGAATTTAAGAAATCTTTTCTAGGTAAGTACTTTCCTCGTGAGAGGAGAGAGCTTAAGGTAGAGGAGTTAATCAATCTCAAGCAAGGCAATATGAGTGTTGAGGAGTACTCTTTGAATTTATCAATGTTGTCTAGATATGCACAATCCCTAGTGTCTAATCCAAGGGCTGAAATGAGCCGTTTTGGGACCGGGGTCGCCGACTTAGTGAGGGAAGAATGTTGTACGGCTATGCTACATGATGATATGATCTTATCTAGACGCATGGTGTATGCACAATCTATTGAAGAGTCTAAACTTTGAAGGATTTATAGAAACTTGAAAAGAAGTGGTGCAAGTGATCAAGGGCAACCTAGATTCAAAAAGATGGCTCACACTCAAGAAGATTCTAGGGGTGCTAAGTTAAAGATTGATAAAGGAGGTGGTACTCAAAATGGCAAACCTACATGTGTCACTTGTGGAAAGAAACATTATGGTGAGTGTCTATTGGCTACCGGTAGTTGCTTAGGATGTGGAAAAGATGGACACACATTTAGAGATTGTCCTAATAGAGATGGTAAGAAAGTTGCTCCTAATGTTCCAAAGGATGATGCTAAAAAAATGAGGCGTTTCTATGCACTCCGGACTAGAGGAGAAAATCCATATTAGGATGAGGATGATGTCGGTATGTCCTTGTCTTTCTCTTTTCTTAGTGATATGGGTTCCTTCTAAATAGGGGATTATGGCTAGATAGATGTGCTAGATTGCAAGTGCATGGTGTTTAGGAGTTTGGTTGAAATTGAATTTCATTAACTTCTTGCATTGTGTATTCTTGTTTATATGATTCTACCTTGCATATTAACATTTCTCTATCATGAATTGCTTAAAAGTTGCATTTTTGAAAAAGTTGCTAAAATCAATGTAAAGACTGCCTGCTCACTGTGAAATTTTAGTAAAATTAAATAATTCGTTCTTTGGTCGAAAATTGTTGTAATGTGGTTAGAACTTATATATATGAGCATTCTAATGAATCTAAAATGAGTTTTTGCTATTTGGAATGAAGGATGTGAGTTTTATAGAATGATGAGTTGTAGAATTTATTCTAGTTTCTTGTTGTTTTGGATCTCTTAGTTGTGTGAAATTTATGTCTTCTCCTTGATTGTGAGTTATATGGTTTGGTTATGAGCTTCTAGTTAAATCTCTCTTCTTGTAAGTGTTCGGAGAGTGGCAAGTGTCATTCGAGGACGAATGTTGTCCAAGTGTGGGAGTATGTATGATCCCGAAAATAATTTAGGTGAAGCTAGAGCCTAACATGGTTGTAATGGTGTTCTAAGGTCCTAAATTGGTCTATAATATGGTATTGAGGCAGTACCTAATAGTTTAGGTGCATTGGAAGTCAAACGCCAAGGGACGACTAAGTCACCTAAGTGCCTCGTATGTGGTTTTATCTGTTTATGTGTGATTCATGAGCTTACATTGTCCTTAAATGAGTTAGTATGATGTTTATAGGCAGTTTTTCAAGTTTCAAGAAGTTTGGAGGTCAAACGCTCAAGAACTTTCATGACATTAGAAAGATGTGCCTTGAAATGACCTTGTGTATCTATGTATGTTTCATCGAGTTTTACTTTTTTTTTTTGGGTGAAATTCATGTGAGAGGTCCTAAACTCGCATACGAACATGTTTGGGTTGGAAACATCCGGGAAAACATCCCCAAGTACCATCCAAGGGTCCTTGAGGAAGGACCCTTCATAGTGCCCAAGACTGTCCAAGACAGCCCACTACGGATGGCAACGACACCCAGTGGGTCAATAAATGCCTTGTGGGTTAATCGACGCCCTGTAGGTGAGGTTTCATCGATTGTCACTTAGGCGTGGAGGAGAGGAAGCCAAAGACCAGCCTCAATCCCCAACCACGGACCAGCAGAACGGTCCGTTGGTCAAGGGACAGGCCGTCGATGGTCTTCCGCCGATGGTGTTGTGTTTCCTGCGCAGGCCAATGTTAAGAGAGGGGTGAAATTGTAAATTCACCCCACTTCCAAATAAGAGGTTTGGCGGTTCCTTAAGGGTATTTTGGGTATTTTATACATGTATATATGTCTTTAACACTTAGAAGAATTCATTCTTCCAAATCAAAACCCCAAAATCCCTTAGAAATTCCTTAAAACTCCATTGAAGCCAAAACTCAAGGAAGAACTTGGATTAGAGATTGGAGTGGTGATTCTTCATCAAATTGGAGTATTAGCTTAACTGAGGTATGTTTTTTGATCCTTGAAACTCTATTCTTTAAGGAGCCCAAATTCAAAGATGTTTTCTAATGTTTTCAAAAGATGAATTGACCTATTTCATGATCTATCCATGGGTTCTTGCATTAAAGGTTTTTAATCATTCTTTAGTTATTGAATTGTTACTATTATTTTGATTTTAACTCAATTGACCTATGAATCCATGTAACTGATGAACCCTAGTTTTTGACTAATTTATGGGTTAAGTGATATTTTCTTAATGCTTATGATTACTAGTTTAGATTTCTATGGGCTTTCTAATGATATAAGAATTATATTCAATTGCTGTCTAATTAGTCTTAGATTGATAAATCTATATTTAATTGACTTAGATTTTATTGAATATTATCATTTATGTATTCAATTGATGTTCATGGCCAGAGGTAAGGGCCTTATGGTATTCAATTGGATGATTTATACATGGATTGAAGTGGAGAGAATGGATTGGTGGTACGCTGTCCTATTTCCCTTTATTTTATGTATTATATCTCTTCAATTATGTTGTAATTTGTATGGTCCACTTATGGTAGCGGTGTTATGTGATTGTTGTGGCCTTTTGGGGTGTTATTTTAAGTATTATGATGATCATGGCCTTGTCGGCACTACTTGAAGTAATGTGATGATCTGTGTAGTTGATTATGTGATGTATGATCATATCTACTATATCTATGAAGTAATGTGAAAGTGTGTGTTTCTACTATTGATGTTATTTAGGTGATCATGTTAGACAAATGACTATATGTTGTGTGTAGTCTTAGAGTTGAATGCATGATTGTTCCTACTTGACTATATGAGTCTAGGATGGTTATGTTGATGATGAAATAGTAGTGTATAGGATGACTTAAAGATGATAATATTTATTCCTATGTGCTTCTAGAATGACATGTAATATGAGCTAAGTGAAGTATGTTGTGTCTTGTTTAGGTAGACTTGTGTCCCTTATTTGATGCATGTATGAATGTGAATTTGTGATGTCTTGACTTAGGAAGCTAAAGCATCTTAGTCTAGTATGAATGAATGATAAAGTGAGACCTTGAATGATGATAAGAGGGTCCTTTTATGTGAAACCTTGAACCTAGTGGTAAGGTTATGAAACTTGAAGTTGAAAGTCGTAATGGTATCCTTCATGTAATGAATGATGGACTTAAGGTTGATTGTCTTGAACGGCATCATATAAAACCTTAGGAAAGTCATGATGAGCTTCTTGTCTCCTTTGTAAGGCAGCCCCTAGAGGACCTCTTGGTAGGGTAAATGTAATTGGGTTATGAACTTGATATGGAACCCTTTTTGTATGAACGTTAATGTGAATTAATATATGAGAACAAAGACTAGCACCGAGTGATTATGGTAAGGGAATTAGTTCTAGTTAATGTATGAGGCTAGAATACAAAGTAAGCCCTTCATATTCGTTAACCATGTGCCTACATGGGATGTGTCCAAGTTCTACCGTTGGCAAGTAGAACAACCTCATCGGAATAGAATTGAACTCCGGATTTTATGTTTTGCTACCATGTTCTATGTCGGTTATTGTCTATTCTCATCATGTGGGATACGCATTGGCATTAGAGAGGTTCTATGAAGTTTAGGTGGTGGTACGGGACGCTATCTAGACATTGCATAATAGGCTTTGAAGATGTTAGTAAGAGTCCCTATGTCTTCTCCAAGACCATTATTTGAATGTGCTTATGTAATAAATGTCTCTTTAATGAACTAATGTTAGAAAGTATGTATATGAATGAGTACCTAATCTAGAGTGACTTAAGGACTCCTTAGTTAAAGTGTGAAGAGGGCATAAGGGATGATCTCTTCATGTCTTATCTATGGATGTCTTGAGAATGACTCTAGTTAGGGAAGTTGGTTGTTATGTTGGACATGATCTAAACTTAGGAAGTCTTAAGGATTATTTAGGTAACCTTGAAGAGGGTGTATGGGCGTTCTCTTCTAGGAGTACTTAAGTAAGTCTTTTGATAGCCTTAGTAAAGAGAAGGTCATATTATGTATGTTATGTATTTGGTGTATTGTAATTGTGTTTGTGTCTCATTCTGAGTAGTCTTAACGATCGTTTAGGCATATTTAGAGAGGGTGTATGTGCGGTCTCTCTTTCTATGACTTAAGTGAATCTTAGGATAACTTTATTGAGATGAATTACATGCTAGAAGGTGTCTCATATGAAAGAAGGCAACTTCATTGTATAGTGAAGGAATTCACTATAATAGTAAATTAGGTTACTGTAAAGTGACTCCTAAAAACGTGATTTTTGGTTGAAGTGATTTCTTATGTGTTTCCAAGTTGATAAATGTTGTTCTTATGATGATATTATGATATTTAAATGAAAAGATGCATATTTATAATAAATGTCCGTTTTTATGATTTTTATGCATTATGTCATACTTAATACATGTGGTTGTACTAATTTCATGCTTGTATCTATCTCTATAGTGGTTGGTAGGTGAGGAGCATTTTTGAAGCAAGATTTGGATCGTAGCATTGTTCTAGTGAAGTTGAAGTATATCCACATTTGACTCGAGGGCATATATGTCTTTTATTGTTCTTATTGAAGTATTGTAATAGACTTAGTAGTACTATATTTTCTATTTTGTATGAGTCGTGTCCCAAGTATTCTTATGTCTTAGATTGATGAGATTGAGACTTAGTGTTTCGTATTACTTTTATATGAAATAGTCTTTAAAGACTATGATATGTTTTGTGAAAAGTTTTAATTCCGCACTACTTTTCACTATGTATATGCGATGAATGATGTGTAAGGGCTTGTATAAGACCTCCGAGAGGTCAAGTACGCCAGTTGCAATCCGAGATAGTGCCCTATCTTCTAGGGTGTGGTCTTGGGATGTGACAATAACTCTTTAATTCATAATTCACATTCAAGAGAGAGTTAAGAGTAGAGTTATAAAAAGCCTTTAAGTTCAATTGTGAATTCTTTGAGATCCATCATTAATTTGAACTATGTTTTGAGGAAGTAAATAAGAAAATGGGAAGATTCATATACATGAGTTTCAGCTAGTTACTTAGACCTTTGAGTCGAGTTGTTCATGCCCATAACTTCCATATGAATTCCATAAACTGAGTATCATTGAGAAATGTAGTATCTCCAAGTTCTAAGTCTTGAGTATTGATTTTTCCTTTGAAGATTATATTTCTAATGATGGGTCTATTACATGATACCCATGAAGTTCTTGAGTTGAATTGTTCATACCCATAATTCCACATGAACCCTTTTAGTCGAACAATCTTGTGATGAGAGGTACCTTTGAGTTCTCGAGTTGAGTAGTTCATGCTCATAATTTTGCATGAACTCTCCAAGTTGAAAATTATAAAATCATCCATAGACATAAGATCATGATCCTTGAATCGATACTTCAATTCAAGGAAGTTAAGAGTTAAGTTTAGAAGTTAAGAATTAAGTCAAATCAAAGTTCTTAAAGTTTCTAGAGTCTTTATTAAACATTTTAAATTCGTTTTAAGGCTCAAGTTTCAAGTTAAGTAAAGAGTAAAGATTTGAATATCTTCCTTCGAAGTAATATAAGGGAACTAAGTATTCCCTAAGATTTGAGTTCATTTCTCAAAATTTAAAAGGGAACTAAGTATTCCCTTAGAGTTGAGTTCATTTCTCAAAACTTATAAGAGACTTAAATATTCCCTAAATGTTTATAAATATTTTTACATTTAAGTTAAGAGGAAAGGAAGACTTCCCAAAACAACTTTGAACAAGAAAATGGAACATTGATTCTAAGAGAGCTTTTTAAAGCTTAAGTGTTTCAGAAAATTATCTCAACCCAAAGAAAGGAAGTTATTTTAAAAGGATGAGGTAAAGTATATTTTGGGAGTAGTATTGAATACCGATGTGTGATGAGAGTTCATATTAACTCAATTATCCGTGTAAACCATGTAGTCATCATGGGTATTAACGGGTTATACTTTTTAGATAATCACCTTAGTTAAGCTAGTGGATCCATTTTGTAAGGAGTTCTATGCGACGGAAAAGTATATGATAGTTCTGGCAGCATGGGCAAGACGTTGTATCACCGCTTAGGCTCATAGTGGTGGTTGTCGGTGAGAGAATATCCTACAGAAACTATATTCCTTTCTTATATAAGTAAAGTTGAGTTTGTTATTGCATTTTCTTTAACGAACTAAGTTGCTTTTACTGTATTTTAAAGTTTTTTTATATATAGCATGCGTATTATTGCTTTATATTCAGTTGAGTATCCATAGACGAGTATCATATCTTTGAGTTGAGTATTTAATCTTTGAGTTAAGTATCTTATCCTTATGTATGTTGAGTTGAGTAAGTTGAGTAGTTTGAGTATTCCTTGGGTTTCAAATTTGAGAAGAGGTAAGTATGTTTCCAATTTTTTTATCAAGTGTCAAGCTTATGTTATGCTTTAGAATTCCCCTTACATGCACGAGTCATTTAGCATGCATCTTCTCATGATGTAGACACATTTATTCAGGATCATCAAAATAAGTTTCGTGGATACATCCGAGATTTGAGTTAGCTATGGTGAGCCTCTTTTCTTCTAGAGGATTTCATTTACCTTTCAATTTAGTTAGAAGGTCGTGGGTCTTGTCCCAATTTCCATCATTATCATTTAGAGGCTTCATAGATAGTCAGTATAGTTAAGAAGGCTGTATTATTCATTTATTTTTTAAAAATTTTTAAAGACATAAGTTTCCTATTTATTGCGAGTTGAATAATTTATTTGGATTGAAAGTAATGATTGAACTTAAAGCTTTGTACTTTAGTTAATTTAGTTTTTAAGCTTTATATGCTTAAGTAAGTCTTCCGCTTGTATTCAAGAAGGATGAGGGTTTGCTTGGGGACGAACAATAGTCTATTAGGAATAATGTCAAACATTGAAAAGTAATCAGGGCATATGAATGACCAATGATTGAACAAGGAGGATGGTAGGGATAATCAACGATAAGTAAATTGTTGTGTATTCCTATGTGGTTTAGCTACTGATTTTCGTGATTAACTTGAATTTAATTTTATAGTCTATGTTTTTTTATATTGAGATAGGTAATTAAATATTTATGCATTCTATTGTATGAAAACTATTGGAATTGTATTATTGGGAGAAATTAATGTTTAACCCTAAGCTTGAAACTTAGGAAATTGATTATAGATTTGGGGTGAGTTATTGGGTGTGGGCTAGAGCTAAAGTAGTATGAGTTTTGTTAGTTTTGGAAACTTATTGTGATTAATTATTTGAATAGATTTGATTGATTTAGAAGTCTGATAAGGAGAGTCTCAAGTCCCGGAGTGATTGTTCGATTATTTGAGGCAAGTGGATTTTTAAACTCTTGTTAAGTGCATGAAATTTGTTTATTTCCCTGCAATATGTTTTTGGGAGTAATGAGAATTGGTGATGAGTTGACTTGTCCAATTTGAGTAATTCTATTGATGGAAAAAGGGTAATATAAATTATTGGTGTGTGATGTTTTAGAATGATTTGTAGACTTATTGCTTATTTGTTGATGTTGTATCACGGTTGCGTTGTTGTGAATTGTGCCTTGTTACGAAAATAGTCCTCTCCTCATTATATGTGTGAACATTTCATTTTCACTATTCTGAGATATGGTTGTTACAAGTGTTATGTGCATTGAGAAAAAATAAGAAATTAAAGAGGATGTACCATTTCGAGGGACGTATCGTGTGCAGCGATGGAAACTATATTTCGAGGCACGTATCACATGTCGCGATAGATACTATATATCGAGGGATGTCTCGCGCTCCATCATGAATACTTTTATCGAGAGACATGTCGTGCGCCCTGACATATACATGGATAGACATGTCCCCATGGGTCCCGGACTGAGAGACAACAGGTGTGTATCGTTACGTCAGATATGCATCACTATACTTGACAATGCATTTCATCGCATTGCACATATTTATCATTGGTTACTTCATCTTGTGAGTGTTTTTTCGGAACTTGTGATTGATGAATACTGAGCTTGTTGTTCAGGATATATAACTTGTTAAAGTGTTGTTGTTGAGGATATGCAATTTGTTTAAGTGTTATTGTTGATAATATGTAATTAGTTTAAGTGTCGTTGTTGAGATATGTGATATGTAATGTATGAGCTATGAGGTTTGATTGGTTTTATGCATGTTGCAGTTATAGAGGTTCGGATGGGTGTAAGGAGTACCTGCATTCTGCTCCCTTAGATTTTGTTTAGAGGATTGCTTGCTGAGTAACGTGTTGTTCGGTACTCACCCCTTGTTTCTATAATTTTTATAGATGACGATCTTGGATTTTTCGGTACTTTCCATTATCTTCTTTTTCGAGGCTTCTTGGAGATTTGTAAGGTAACTGCTTGTCATCTCAGTAGACCTTCTTTCTCCTTATTTATGATTTTGTTGTATTCTAGAAACAACGTCATTGGAGACGTGTATTTTTCATTCAATTTTGTTATAACACATTAGAGACTTGTACACATGACAACCAGGTTTTGGGGTCTTAATTAAGTGGACTTTATTTTCCGCATTTATAATATTGGTTGGATTTTAGGCCGACTTGTCTTGGTGGGATAAGACGAGTGTCATCACATCCATTTTTTGGTTGTGACTCATGTCATTTAGTTTGAGATTTGCATTATATTTTAGATGCTCTTGTATGTATGACACAAAAACTTTGAGTGATATTTTAGCTTTTCAACATTTTATTATGTGAAAGACTTAGGGGTCGTTTGGTATACTAAATCTTGCATTAGTTATACTGTTAATAATGTATTAAGGTGTGCATTATTAATACCATGAATTTCTAGGCATAAGTACTTTGCATGTACTGAACATGCAACATGTATAAGCTAATACAAGGCATAATGAGAAATACTTTAAACTAAGAAAAAATGTTTATACAAAAAATATAACTCAATAGCTAAACTTAATGCAATGACGATGTACTAATCATGAACATTACATTCTAAACTGAATACTTTTATATTTGGAGTATTGTTTAAGCCATGGATAGTATAAACAACCAAAAGTAGGTAGAGAAAAATAATCATGTGATTTTACAATTAATTTTTGGAATGGGGATTTATTATCTAGGTGGGAGGTGGGAAAACGGTTTATGAGGTAAACAGTGTGGTGACACGTGAAAGACCCAAATTGGGTTGGAAGGGACGCCTCATGTAATAGTGTTGTTGCATTTCAATGATATGGTGATGTCGTCGTTCTACAAATGCAGCTCATTGATGCGTATGATGTTGGGTGGAAAGGTGTTCAATGTCGTGAAGTGAAAAATAAGAGGCAAGAGTTTTATGCTCTCATCCGCAATCAGTGTAAAGCGATAAAATTTGGGTGTCAAAATTTTTTTCCATCAGAGGATAGAATTTCCTAAGTATCTCTTTAACTTCACCTTTTTTTGTTAATGTATAGAGCCGAGTATATTTTGTATATTTATAAACAAAAATACAATAATATATCTTCTTATCAAGAGATAAAATCGTTGATGGCACTCATAAATTACTAAAAATAATTTGAAGATGTTTAGAGCTATGCAACGATATTTGGGAAAAAGGATGTCGATGTGCTTTATTAGATAAAGAAGAACTATAATGAAAAGGTTTTCTTCGCTCATGAAACAGTAACAAGAACTTATTTAAAATAAATCTAAGGACACTAGAGTGAGCATGACCAAGACGTTGATGCCAAGTAGTAAGAGGAATAACTGTAGTGGTCGTGTGACCTTAGGGAGGTGGGACATGACACTCATACATTCCATGTTTGGTTAGGCTGGCACCAGCGGTTTTGCGGGTTTCCAAATCTTTCAAGACAAAGTCAAAAGGAAAAAAACCAATCGAGTTTAGTTTTTCTTGACAAAATTTAGAAACAAAGAGAATGTTATGTTTAATAAAAGGAGCATAGAGAGTGTTGGTTAGTTTAAAATTATTATTTTATGCATTTATTTGAGTAGAACCATTTCATAAATTGGATTTTTATTACAATAAACTATGGAGACATACTCGTTACCGTGGGACGGTTGTAGGTTGTGTGGCTCTGTGGTTATGTGATCGGTGGCTCCGAAGTCAACTATCCAAGGGTTGGTGGCAGAAGTATACCAAACTTCATTGTTGGAATTGGCTTCAAAGTGATTGTGACACTTCACACAGAAAATATTGGCGGTGGGGTGTAACGATCGTGTTACGTCGTTATAGAAAAGCCAACGGGGAAATTTTTTGGGTCGAAATACTTTTTCGGAGTAACTTGGATATTTTTAACCTAGTTCAAATTTGGACGAAATCAGAGTCATTAAAGTCTTGGTAAATTCGGTAAAAATTGGATGATTTAATCATGAATCTGATCACATGACTAGATAGATAAGTCGTTTAGGAATTTGTACGTCTTTACAAAATTGAATTCAGACGAGTAGAAGTACTCCCAAAATTAATCTTAGTTAAAAATTATTATTTGATGCATTTAATTGAGTAGAACCGTGTGAGAAATTTTTTTTTATTACTATAACCTATGGAGACATCCTCGTCACCGTGGGACGGTTGTAGGTTGTGTGGCTCTGTGGTTATGTGATGGGTGGCTCCGAAGTCAACTATCCAGGGGTTGGTGGGTGCAGCATACAAAACTTCATAGTTAGCTTTGTCTTCAAAGTGATTGTTAGACTTCTCGCGGAAAACATTGGCGGTGAGGTGTGACGATCGGGTTCCGTCGTTATAGAAAAGCCAATAGGGAAAAAATTTGGGTCGGAAAACATTTTCGTAGTAACTTGAAATTTTCAAAGCTAGTTCAAATTTTGATGAAATCAGAGTCATTAAAGTCTAGGGAAATATGGTAAAAATTGAGTGATTTAATCATGAATCTGGTCACATGACTAGATAGATAAGTCGTTAAGGAATTGGTACGTCTTTACAAAATTGAATTCAGACGAGTAGAATTCGCGAAATTAATCTTAGTATGAACTGGTAGTTTCTGAATGTCGGTTGTTGAAGGTCTGTTGTGAAATAGAAGTTTGGAATTCTTAAATCGACTCACTAGTTCCCTATAAGCCACTGAGATGAGATTTCTGTCGCCAGGGCTGGGCCGTTGTGGTGGGTTGGGCGCCGCCATTGCGGGACAGTCATGATTTAAGTCAGACATAAACCTCAAAATGTCTTTATTTTACAATTTTAAAAATTGAGAGCTAAGGAACGAACTCGGGGATTTTCTTGATATTATTCCACCACTCTTGAGGCTAAAGGTAAGATTTTCACTCCCAGATCCATTTTCAATCTGTAGAACATAATCTAAGGGATAATTATTAATGGGAAGAGTATTGATTCGAGTAATATGGTGGGAAAAACCCTAACTTTGATATTGGGATCATGGGTATGATCCAGGGTTGATAGAATTATTAGTTATTCGGGTAATTAACGATTCTTTATTGCTTTCCATGTTAGTATAAATGTTTGTGTAACGACCCAAAGTACCCCTAGAAGTTAGGGCATTCTTGAGTCGTTACGCGGCGTACTTTACCTCTCGGAGGTCTTGTACAAGCCCTTTGACATCGTGCATTGCATACATGTATGAAAAGTAGTACGAAATTAAAAAATTTCACACGAAATAATATCTTAAAACATCTTTCATATAATACGATAGAAATACTAATTCTCAACATTCACCAATCTTAGACTCAAAATATTTGGGACACGACTCATACATCAAAATATAGAAAACTTAGTCTATTACAATAATTTTAATCAATGAAATCTAAAGATAGTGATGTCCTCGAATCAAGTGAGGACATACCCTAACTTTGTTTGAAAGAGTCCTAGTTTCCAAGATTTTCTTCAAGATGCCTCTCACCTTCTACCTACACCTTTAGATATAGACAAAATGTATGGAATTAGTACATTGCATGTACTAAGTATGACATAATGCATAAAATCATAATAAACAGACCTTTACATGAAACATTCTCTTCTTGAGTATAACTTCATGACATAAGTATAAGAAACCACTTTAACACCAACTACACATACAATTCACATAACAAGTAATCCCACATCATAAAATATAATATGACATTCTCCTCCAAAAGGTTATCCTAAGATTTACTTAAGTAATTCAAGAAGAGACCGCCCATACAACCTCTTCAAGCTTACTTAAATAATCCTTAAGACTACCTAAGTTTAGATGATAGCCATTTCATCAATTAACTTTACTATATAGAAATATTCTTTAGACTCCCCTGAGTAAGACATAAAGAGACCATTCATACACACTCTCCACACCTTAACTAGGCAATCCTTTAAAGCTACTCTATATAACTACTTATTCATTAAAATACTTTTAACTTAAGTCAATATCGTCATTAGTCCATTTAATAGACATTCAACAATTACGGACATTCACGTAATGGTCCTGGAGACCTAGGGAACCTGCATACTAACATCTTCAAAGCCTAATCGTGAAACGTCTAGATAGCGTCCCATTCCACTAATTAAACTTTATAGTACTTCTCTAACACTAGCATGTATCCCACATGATGATAATAGGCAATAACCGACATAGACCATACTATCTAGGCATTGAATCCGGAGTCTACCCTTCTCCGATGGAGGGTGTACTTGCCAATGGTAGAACCAGGACACATCCCATGTAGGCACATGGTTAAGGAATATTGAGGGTTTTTTTGTTCTGTAATGTCATCTTAGTTAGAGAAACTTCCCAAGCATACTCACTCGGTGCTAGCCTTTGTTCTCATAGTGTATTTCGATAAAGGAGCATATGAAGTGGTATCATATATTGTTCACAACCAAATCACAATATAACATACAAAAGAGTGTCCACAAATTCTACATACAATTCCTAAGAGGATAGCTCAATGATTTTCCTAAGGATGATTTCATGCCATTCCAGCCAATCAACCCTAAGTCCACCATTCACACAAGAAGGAAACCATTACGACCTCAACTTCAAGGATATTATAACCTTCCATCTAGGTCGAAGGTTCCACATAGATGACCTTCTTAACTATGTTCAAGGTCACATGTCAATCACACATAAATGACTTATGAGATTTAGCATACTAAGTCAAGAATCCATATTAACATCCACATGTATCAAGTACGGGACACAAGTCTACCAAAACAAGACACACACATACTTTACCTTATCACATATATACTATCATCCAAAAAGCAAATAGGGACAACCAAGTAAACTATAGGTCACCCTATTCACTGCTATAGAAACATCAATATAAGCCATCACAAGTCTCATATAATTCATCAAGAAGGATCATACTTCAACATCAAGCAATACACATAAATACATTACTATAGCTTACTAGAGACACATATAATTAACTAGAAGAACTCATGCTTTGACTTCACATATACAAATAAGTCATTAAGACCTTCACAATACTCATATATTCAAGTTATAACATGATAAAGTCATAATTCATAAAGTAATGTCGACGAGGCCACATTGTTTCACAATTCATAAAGTAATGCCAACGAGGCCACGTTCTTCACAAGTATAGCACATATGATCTGCCACCATTAGGGGACCATACCAAACATCACAATCGAAAAATATATACTACACAATATAAAGAAGGTTAGGTCAACATACCACCAATCCATTCACATCATCTCCAATCCATAGCAAATTCAACCAATTCAATCCATATAGGCTCTTACCAATAACCATAGTAACCAATTCAATACAATAATCACAATATACAATAAATGAAGATAATACAATATTAATTAATCAATTTAGGACAGCCTACATATAATTCTAACATGCTTCTTTCATAATTCAACAGCCCAAAGTAAACTACAGAAAAATCCAAAAGTATAGAGATAAGATCAACTCATCCATAAAATTGTCAAAACTAGGATTGCATAATTTGCATGAGTTCACAAAGATTTTGACTTAGAATCATCAAACTAACATCAATTCAATCACAAATAATTGATTCAAAACGTTTTATGCAAGAACCCATGGCTAGATATCAATATAGGACAATTCATCTTTTGAGAAATATTTGGAAAACACTTTGAAACTTGCCTACTTGAAAAAAGAAGATTCAAGGATGAAGATAATAACTTATATGAATAAAGCCCACGAAATTGATGGAGAAAAACTTGAGAAATCAATCGTCTTCCTTGGAGCTTCAAACCTTAATCAATGGAGGTTTAGGAGAAAATGAATGGAGAGATTTTATTTTGAGTTGAGGGTTTTACATTGATTGGTGAGTTTAGAGTCTGAAAATGACTCAATAACCATCAATAAGTTATCCCCAAATTACCCAAAAGACCCCTGCACTTAATGGACATTTTAACCAATTCAAATATGACTTAAAAATGGAGCGACCAAAACTGGGAGGTTACTGCGCGTCGCGGAGGCTTTTTCAATTCTTGGTTCTTGAAATTTTCGAGACAGAATGGTGCATGATTGCCCCGCGTCGCAGGGAAAAAATTTCCCTTCAAAGTTCAGACTGCGTGATGCGCAGCCACTGCCAATTCTTGGTTGGCGCGGCAGCTTGCTTGGCCCATGTTTGGGTCCTCCTTGGGGACCCTTAGGCTGGTCCCCGGGGGGTCGCTCTAGGAAATTTCGACCGTTTACTTGTCCGTATCTGTATTTGAACTATAGATACTCAATTTCACCCTCAAACCATCCCCAAAATCTCCCCACCAAAACACTACGACACACTAGTTCAACTTCGACTAGTTTCCGGACGTCTTGGACGTCCTTGGACATTTGACATCCAAATATTTCCAAACTTCATAAACTGCCTATAAACACTATTATAAACTAATTTAAGACTTTAATACATCATGACACACATGTTAGTCTCTAGTTTCACCTAAGTCGTTTTAGAGGTCTTACAGTTTTTAGACCAAGAACAAGCGAAACAAATCAAAAAAGGGAAGAATCAAGTTTTTAGGGGATTCAAGGTTGGTTTGAGGTAGATGATGGTTTTGAATTCATTATTGTGTGATGTAGGTTTGTTCTTTCTTCATAATGATACATATATGTATGAAAATGTTGCATTATTGATCACACTTGTTGTGAATGAATAGATGAATAACGAATGTCGTGAATCATGACTTGATTTTATGATCTTTTAGAATATAATTATGATTGTTATTGTGACTTTTTGAATGGATCGGGTTTTGATTTCTGACACACTAACATGGATCTGTTTCCACGTTCTGTCATAATTATGGGACCAGTTGCCACGTTCTGACATAAGCATTGGATGGGGTGCCGCGTTTTAGTTTGCTAACTATCTGTGTTTGATTTCCATAAGAGAACCAATGAGTTGATATAATTGTGTAACTGAGAAATGTGAAATTGTATGTTATTTCATAAATGATGATGATATTGTATATGTTCGTTGTATGCATGTGATTATTATGTTGTGTTAACTTATATATGTTGCACTTAATGGGATAGTCGTGTGATGCTACCATAACACTACGATTGTGTACACATAATGCACTTGCTCTTTCATTGTTTATTATAGGGCATCTTTAGGTGGCCATTGACAGACCTCGTTTAGAACTTAAGTGATCCTCAATCGAATTTAAGGGTGAGCCAGTTCTTACGACTGCCATGAGTTCTCCTTTCATCTATGTCCATATTTCGGACTCACACTTTTCTAGTTAGTTAATGAATTCATTAGTTTGGGTTTGTAACTCTTCTTTCTTGACCGATGGTTGATCTTCATATGTTTTGGTACATTGACTTTTAGGTTCTAGGCATTACTTCCACAATGTTAGTTTGTTATTAGACTTTTGTTTTGAGATTAAGGGAACTCTATATCTTTCCTTAGAATTTAACTTGGTTATGTAGTTTTAGATTTTTTTGGTTGGGTAGTAGTAATGGTTTTTCCACCGGAGGTTTAGTGTGTGTGCAAATCATGAAGGTCTAGGTTTTGACAAAATTTGTATCAGAGGCTAGGTTTGATGATATCGATATACCAAAATGAGTCTAGTAGATTCTTGTGGAACGGTATGGAAATATTTATACTTTTCTTAGAGAGGCTATAAAACATTAGGAAATCTCTCTTTTTTCTCTTGTCTCCTTCGTGCGATAACTTAATTCCAATTAGTTTTCCTGGAGTTGTTCCTTCTTTTCAAGCAACTCAACCTCCCGTAAGTCCTCCTATTGCTATCACTGTCCCCAAAGTGGGAAGTAATGTATGTAATGATGCTCTCTTCTGTCCTTTTTGGGTCCTGTTATGACTGGTAATGAATATGAGATGATGATCATGTTTTTGAAGTTGAAATCGCCTATGTTCCATGGTTCTGAAAGTGAAGATGTATATGAGTTCATCCTAGATTGTTATGAGAGACTTCATAAGTTGGAACTTGTCCATCAGTATGGGGTTGAGTTCATGAATTTTCAGCTTTAAGGTGTGGTTATACAGTGGTGGAGAGCTTATATGGAATGCAGATCTTTTGTTTTACCTCAACTTATTTAGGCCCAGTTTCATGTCAAGTTCTTAGTGAAATATGTACCTAGGACTTTGAGATATCGTATAAAGGATTAGTTAATGGCTCTGGATAAAGGTTGTATGTTTGTCGCTGCTTATCCGACCAAGTTTAAAGCCTTTCCTATATATGCTACGCAGTTTGTGAATACGGAGGAAGAAAGGATCCGTTTATTTATTAAGGAACTAAATTCTTAGTTGTAGGTATTATATGTAAAGATGGCCTCTGTTGGGATGAGCTTTAATGAGTTAACAGACTTTGTTAAGAAAGTGGAGGGGGTTAGGCCATACGGTCAGGCTAAGGCATTGGCTAATAGGGCAAAAGACTCGGGTAACATTGAAGGTTCTTACTCCAAAGGGTAGGGAAGCCAACACTTGAAGACAGGCCAATTTAGGTCGCCATGCTCGCCTCTACAAGTAATTAATCGAGAACTCCATCTCAAATTTTGATTCATGTAGCCAGTGATTTGCTCATTTATTGGGTGGCGGACAATCTTTTGATTGTACTTGATACAATTACGGAGAACCTGGGCATATGAGGAGAGATTGTCCCCTCTCATGTGTGTTAGATTCCGCGTAGTAGTCGTCTAGCAAAGTGGTACTCGTGGGAAATGGTAATAATTGTCGAAGGTGTACAAATGTTGGGCGAGGAGGTAATCTACGAGGTTGTGGAAGTAGAGGAAATGGTAAGAAGACAGGGGTAACGTGCACCCAGGCAGGGAAGTCGCTCGACATGAGGATAGGGCTCAGTGTTAAGCTTTTCGAGGAAAGAATGAGGCATAGGCATCTGACACAATGATCATGGGTACAATTCTTGTCTTTGACCGGATGACTAATGTGTTATCTGATCCAAGTTCCACATATTCTTATATGTCGGTGCGATTTGCCTCAGATTTTGCTATAATTTTTAATATACTTGATGCCCCCACCCATGTTTCTACCCAGTGGAATGTCTGTCATTGTCACCCATGTCTATAATTATTATCCTATTTTGTTTATGGGTTTTTAGACTTGGGTTGATTTAGCGATTTTTATATGACTTAACTCGATATAATCTTAGGTATGACTTGGTCATCCTCTTATTATGATGTGCTTAATTGTAACACTAAGTCTGTAACTCTTGAAATTCCGGGAAGGGATATATAGAGTGGGAAGGGGTGTACAAGCTTAGAAATCTAAGATCATATCCTCCATTCGGGCTAGAAAATTTGTAGGGAAGGGTTGTTTGACTTTTCTGTATAATATCCACGATGTTGAGGTTGATTCTCCATCCATTGAGTCCATTCCTATGGTGTAAGGATTTAGAGAAGTGTTTCCTATCGATTTGAATAGTACGCCTCCGGATAGAGATATAGATTTTCACATTGATTTAGAGCTTGGAACTTGTCCTATTTACACCCTGTTGTATCCATGGCCTCGGCGGAATTAAGAGAGCTTAAGGATTAAATCCAAGAGCTTATTGATAACGGATTTATTCTTGCTAGCACTTCTCCATGGGGTGCTCGGTTCTAGTTTGTTAAGAAAAAAAATTATAGTATAAGAATGTGTATCGATTAACGTCAACTGAACAAGGTCACTATTCGAAACAAATACCCGTTGACTCGAATAGATGTTATTTTTGAACAATTGCAAGGTGCATCAATTTTCTCCAAGACTGATATAAGGTTTGTCTACCATATGTTGAAAATTTCGCGTGAAAATGTGCCCAAGACGGTATTTAGAACCTGCTATGGGATCTTTGAGTTTTTGGTTACTTCATTTTGGTTAACTAATGTGCCCTCCGCTATTGTGAGTTTAATGAAAGGGGTGTTCAAGCCATTTCTTGATTCATTCTTTATAGTCTTTATTGATGATATTTTGGTCCATTCGGAAAGGGAGGAGAGCATGCCTACCATCTTCGTATTGTTCTAGGTTTTCTTGGGAAACAAAGGTAGTATGCTAAATTCCCTAAGTGTGAATTTTGGTTGACATCGGTTGCATTTCTGAGGCATGTAGTTTCAAAAGAAGGGGTTATGGTAGATCCTAAAAGGATTTAGGCGGATGAGAATTGGGTTTGGCCTAGCTCTGTGATGGAAGTTAGAAATTTTTGTGGGGTTCGCTAGGTACTAACATAGATTTGTGAAGAACTTGGCTTCTATTGCCGCTCACTTGAAAAATTTAACCAAAACGCAGATACCATTTCAATGGATTGAAAACTTTGAAGAGAGCTTCCAAAAGATCAAGACTTTTTTTACCACCATACCCATTCTAGCATTACCAGTTGAAGGTAAGGATTTTTCTATTTATTGTGATGCTTATTATGGTGGGTTATAGTAGGTGTCTTCATGACTCAAGAAATCGGGTCGTGACAAGTTTGTAATAGAGCCCTAGGTGCACCGGTCTCACCTGTACAGAGCTAATGTCTAGTAGAGTCTTGCGAATCAGTGCGGAGAAGTCATAACTTATCTTCGAGAGGCTAAATAATGTGTTTAGGAAGATTTTTTGTTTTGTTTCACTTTCATGCAACTTATGTCTTATTGGTTCCTTGAAATCTCATTTGTTTCACTCTAACGCAGGATGGCTCGCATGTGAGGTGGTCCTATCGGGGTGATGTACCCAGTCCTGCAGACAGACCCCTAGCTTCGGCTAGACTCCAAAACCGAGATCGAGGTAGGGACACAACTCCATCACGATATGGACGAAGAGACTCATCCAGCACATGTACAACCAAAACAAGTAGGGCAAGGGCCACCCAGCCACAACCCGCACCAGTTGCAGCTCCTGATCTTCATACTCTTCTTGCTCTTCTGACTCAAATACTAGCAGATATTGGGGAGATGCGACAGGCACAAACCCCACAAGCACCAACACCAAAGCACCAGCTCCTGCTCCCGCTACAGTGCCGCAGGGTCAGCCTCCCGTACTGGCACCAGAGATTCAGCCTCCACTAGTTCTTGGGGCCGCCCCACCGGACTTAGAGGTCAGAGAGATGCCACTGCACGAGCAGAAGATGCTCACGATATTCTAGAGGTTGGAACTGTCGATATTCTCAGCTCAGGGGCAATTGAAGAGGACACCCATGAGTTCCAGGTCATTTGCCAAAAGCACCTACAATCATTAGGCCTCTTCGAAGCAAAAGGAGTCGACTTTACCACTCATTAGTTCAATGGTCCAGCCAGGCAGTGGTGGCGCACGTATTGTGAGTCCAGGCCAGTTAAATCGCCTCTTATATCTTGGAGTCAGTTCTCAGAGGCTTTCTTGGCCTGGTTCATGCCACGGAGCATCAGAGATAGTCTTCATGATCAGTCTTCTAGATAAGAGCAGCCGTAGTAAATGAAGTTGTTCAAACGGCTGCAATGATCGAGAAGTTAGATTCTTTGTGCAACGATTTGAAGGATTATCTAAAGCACAATCGTAAGGAAATAAAGCTTGAAAATCCTGTGATTTGGTACAAGATTGAGGAATATAACAAAATCGCCGAAAAGAAGTCTCGTAAGAGTTATACAATCATTGGAGTCAATATTGTTGAAGAAGTATCTACCAAAAACAAGAAGAGAATGAAGTCTAACATACATAAGTCATAATAGGGAGAGAATAAATTAAAGGGAAACTATTAAAATTGTAGTAAGGTTGGTCAGAAATCTTCTTCTAACATTTGTGCTCCAAGAAATGACAAAGACAAAGACAAAGGCAAAGGCAAAAAGTCAAGCAAACGTTGTGGAAGAGATGGAAGATGCAGATGACTTATGTGCAATGATATGGGAGTGCAACATAGTTGGAAATCCCAAGGAGTGGTTTGTAGACTCAGGTGCCACTCGACATATTTGCTCAGCGAAAGAAGCCTTTGCAATGTACACTCCTGCTGAGTTCGATGAATATTGTTTCATGGGAAACATAACCACAACAAGAATTGAAGGAACTGGGAAAGTAATGTTAATAATGACATCCGCTAAGGTGTTAACTTTTAACATTGTTCTCCATGTCCTACTATTAGGAACATTTTAGTTTCTTTTGCACTGCTCGTTAAGAAAGGGTTTATGTGTGTCCTAGTTAGTGACAAAGCTGCAATAAGTAAGAATGAGATGTTTTTAGGAAAGGCCTACCTCAATGAAGGCCTCTTTAAACTGAATGTAATGGTTGTTGACAGTATTGATAAGAATTCTTCTTCTTTTTATTTATTGGAGTCAAATGATTTATGGCATGCCCGTTTGGGACATAATAATTACAAAACCTTGCGAAAATTGGTTACTTTAGAAGTATTGCTTGATTTTAAATGCGATAAATCGAAATGTGACATTTGTGTGGAAAGTAAGTTTGTTAAATATCCTTATAAGTTTGTTGAAAGAAATTCAAAACCTTTAGACTTAATTCACACAGATATATGCGATATGAAGTCGACACCATCTCGTTGTGGAAAAAAAGTATTTTATCACTTTTATTGAAGATTGCACTCGATTTTGTTATGTATATTTACTTAATAGTAAGGATGAATCAATTTATGCATTTAATGAATACAAAAATGAAGTGGAGAACCAATGGAATTTAAAGACAAAAATTATTCGAAGTGATTCAGGTGGATAATACAAATCTCCTTTTGCATAGATATGTTTTGAATATGGTATTATTTATCAAACTACTACACCCTATAACCTACAGTCAAATGGTTTGGTGGAACGGAAGAACAGGACATTAAAAAAATGATGAATGCCTTGATGATAAATTATGGTTCACCGTGAAACCTTTGAGTTGTAGCCATCCTTACGGCTAATAAGATACTCAATAAGGTACCCGTTAGAAAAACACAATCAATTTCGTATGAGTTGTAGAAAGGAAGGAAACCCAACTTGAAATATTTCAAAGTGTGGGGGTGTCTAGCCAATGTAGAGGTTCCTTTACCCAAAAGGGTGAAAATTGGACCCAAATTGGTGGATTGTGTATTTATTGGATATGTTGTGAACAGTAAGGCCTTCTGGTTTTTGATTCAAAAATATGATAATTCTGAGATTCATGTTAATTCTATAATTGATTCAGATAACACAAAGTTCTTTGAACACATTTATCCGTATAAAATGGAATGTGAGTAGACAAGTGAAAGAACTAAACGACCACGGAAAGAATCAATGGAAAATACCATACCTAGTAAGGATCATAGGCGTAGCACTCGCCAACGAAAACCCACTTCTTTCGGATAATAATTTGTGACACTGTTTTTTGAAAATGAGCCTCAAACATTTAAAGCAGCTATGACTTCATCTTAGTACACATATTGGAAAGAATCTTTCAATAGTAAGATCAAATCAATTTTAAGTAATCATACTTGGGAATTGCCTGATCTTCCTCAAAAAAATAAACCTTTAGGATAAAAGTAAAACTCCAAAAGGAAGATGATAGTTGATGGGACTATTGACAAATATAAGGCTAGACCTGTAATCAAAGGATATAGACAAAAGAAAGGTTTGAACTACTTTTACACATACTCTCCACTAACAAGGATAACATCAATTAGGATGTTAATAGTACTAGCAGCAGTGTATGATCTTGAAATCTACCAAATGGATGTAACGACAACCTTCTTAAATGGAGAATTGGAGGAAGAAATTTAATTGGAACAACCTGAAGGATTTGTAGTTCCCTGTAAAGAAGAAAAAGTGTGCAGACTTGTAAAATCATTTTGATGGGCTCAAGGAAGCACTCAAACAATGTCATGCTAAATTTGACCAAACAATGTTGGCAAATGGATTAAGCTTAACGAATGTGATAAGTGTGTTTACATTAAACATTCTGAATCATAAAATCATTGTTTGTCTGTATGTTGATGACATATTAATAATGAGTAAAGATATTGACGATATAAATGCTACTTAGAGAATTTTGTCGAGCAAGTTCCATATGAAGGACTTAGGAGTTGCTGATTTGATCTTAGAGATCAGGATTCTCAAAACTCGTTAGGTACTAGAATTATCTGTATCTCTTTATATTGAAACAGTATTGGATAAGTTCAAGTTCTTGAATATCAATGTTGTCAAAACTCCAATTGATTTAAGTTTTACATTTCAAATGAGCGAAGGTGAAAGTTACTCTCAATTGGAATATGCCAGAGTATTGTGAAGTTTGATGTATATTATGAATTGTGCGCGACCAGATATAACATGTGCTATTACCAAACGGATTCGGTTCACTAGTAATCTGAATCAAACTCACTAGATGACAATGAAATGTGTGTTGGGGAATCTGAAACATACACACCACTATGCTTTGCATTTTAATAAATATTCTACCGTGATTGAAGGATATAGTGATGCAAATTGGGACACTGGGTCAAATGAAGAAAAATCAACAAGTGGCTATGTGCTTACACTTGGTGGAGGAGCAGTCTCTTGGAAATTGTACAAACAGACATGTATCGATAAGGGAATCTGAATTTATTGTTTTAGATAAGGCTGGTGAAGAAGTTGAATGGCTTCGGAGTTTTCTAGAGGATTTTTCATTTTGACCCAAACCTGTGGGACCTATTTGCACACATTGCGATAGTTAAGCAACAATAGGTAGGGCAGGGAGCACCATGTACAACGGTAAGTCTCGTCATGTACGACGGATACATAACACCATAAGACAACTGCTCAAAAGTGGAATTATCACAATTGACATTATGAAGTCATACGTTAATGTGTCAGATCCACAAATGAAAGGCCTAGTGAGAGAGGTAGTTGAAAGATCATCTAAGGAAATGGGTTTACACCTTAGGACAAGTCAGCATGCAGTAACTCTATCTAGCAGACTGGAGATCCCAAGAGCTTTAAACAAGGAGAAAAACAAAGTTGTGACTCAGATTCGACATTGTCAATCAAATCAATCCATTTTCATGATGAAGACAATGTTGAGGAACAAGGTCAAGACTTTGTTAATGAGTTAATAAAGCTTAAGGTTTTTAATGATTTGCTAAGTTTGGCAGATTTGACCAAATAGTGTATCTACGAGATGACACAGTTAGAAATCACCTATGTGAGTGTGAAATGTAAGCCTCTTCAAAGTGAATTTTATGGCAAAGGCCTATTCTCTCTGAACTCATGAAACCAGGTGTTCATAGCTGAAACGAACACAACTGTAAGAACCATAAACAGTAAAGAGTTAATTGTGTGACACATGGTTGTCTAGGCATACACCAATGTTCGACGGTTCAAAGACATCGCATATACCTTTTGACCGAGTATATACGAAAAATGTTCTCTACGGAAAGTCTAAGAGGAAACCTACTTATCCAGATGCAATTAATCCTTGCTTGCAAAGTACATAGTTGTTCGCACATTCCTATGTTATAACCATTCCCCATTCATGTGGGGGGATTGTTGGGTATGTAGCAAGAGTTAATGGGAAATGGAGGAAACATGAAAAGAGAGGAACTTGAAAAGTGGGAACTTGAAGAGTTGGAAACTTGAAAAGTCCTCTTATGCTTTAGTGAAATGGCATTTGTTCCTCATCTTTGGTGGAAAGAAAACTAGGAGATTTTAAATATAGTAACACTCCTATTAATTGTTAAATGGGTTGGAAAGAGGGCCCCTCCGACAATGGCGTCGGTGCTCTTTCGGCTCATCTTTGGCTTTGGAAAATGATCGATCGAGAGATTTTTTTTTGACAAAGTTTCTTTTAATTATTTATATAATTAAATTAAATTAAATTAAATGGCCAAAATGTTTCATTTAATTAGTTAATTGACCTACCCGACTCGAATCCGCACACGACCCGATTAATTTTACTTTTTTCCCATTTTATTTGAATTTCCCACCATTGGAAGTGATTGTTCTGAAAGGTGGAAACTTTCAGGAACAACCATGACTGTTTGAAAGATTGCAACTTTCATTAATGGTCGTTTGGATTCTGAAAGAGTTACAATCTTTCAGAACTTGTTCCTCTTGCCTTTAAATACATTGTTTCTTTAGATTTTTTCCTTACAATTTTTTCTGACTTCTTCTTCTTCTGCACAAAAATTTCTTCGTTACTTAACAATTGTTGAGTGGTTTGGCGACATCAGAGTTTTGGGTATCAATACGCTTGTGATTGAGATGATTTTATCCTAGGAGGACATATTCTGAATCAAAACTCGGATACTAGAGGGGAATAATATCCTTAAAGAGACACTGTGTATTCAATGGGCTTGATCGTTTTTTGTTCTAATTTTCTAGATTCTGGTACGTTTACAGATTTTAGTTTTTTGTGATTTAATTTTGTTCATCTTTCTTACCGGTTCATAAAACATTGGTAACTTTGTGTTTATGCAAGGTTTTGTCGAAATCGGTAATTTTATTTTTCAAACACAGATTGACAACATATTTCACTGCTCATAGTAACAAAGATCCATGAGAATTTATTAGAGCTGATAAGGACAAAATTGATATAAAAGTGAATGTCTTTAATAGACTAGAGAAATTATCACTTCCTAGCCTAAGCACTTATTATTTCGTATAGTGACAGTTTTCTAACCAATTATTGAGGGAGGGAAATTATACAATCTTAATCGTCCCCAAGTTTAGTTTACATTTCTCAAAGTGCTCTCTACGTAATGCCTTGATAAAAATATTAACAATTTTTTCCTCATTGGGGTAGAACATTATTGATATGTGACCTTTCTCTATATTATCTCACATAAAATGGTTTCTCATCTGTTTTCTTCGTTTATGTTGCACGAGATTCTTTGCTTTTTTAATAGCACTAGTATTGTCACATAAGATAGTACTCCTACAAAAATTAAACAAAACTACAACAGTTGTTGTTTGATTTATAACAATTCTTCACCACATGATCCATCTGCAACATATTCAGCCTCAGCATTAGACAACGCAACAAAATTTTGTTTCTTGGTGGACAAGGATATCAAACATGTTCCAAGGAATTGAACCATACCTGTGGTACATTCCTTGTTGACCAGATATCGAGCATAATTAGCATATGCATAAGCAATGAGATTAAAACTGCACAAGATTCTTTGCTATATTAATAGAACTAATATTTTTCACATAAGATAGGAATCCTACCAACATTTAAAATAATAGCCAACAATTTTTGTTTGATCCATAGAAATTGTGCACAAGATGATCCACCCGCAACATATTCAGCCTTAGCAGTAGACAAGGCTAAAAAAAAATTGTTTCTTAGTGGACCAGTATATAAAACATGCTCCAAGGAAGTGAGCCATACATGTGGTAAATTTCTTATTGACAAGGTATCAAACATAATCAGAATCTGCATAACCAACGAGATTAAAGTTTCTTACTTTGGAGTACCAAAGTCCCAGATTAGTGGTTCCTTTGAGATACCTGAAAATTCTTTAATCAAATTTAAGATGAAATTCTTTAGAATTTGCTTAAAACCTGGCACAAGAACATACACTAAACACGATATCAGGTCTACTTGCAGTAAGGTATAGAGAGAATCATTTGCATGTACACATTTTGCTCAACATATGCACCTGTTTCATCCAAATCCAACTTAGTAGTAGTAGCAATAGGAGTATCAATTTCCCTTGTTTCATTCATGTTGAATTTTTTGAGCAATTCCTTCACATACTTTTGTTGATGAATCAAGTTATCTATGGGTGTTTGCTTGATTTGTAATCAAAGAAAGAAATTAAGTTCACCCATCATGCTCATTACAAACTCTCCACTAATAAGTTTAACAAACTCTTGAGTCATCATACTATTTGTAGATCCAACGATTATGTCATCAACATATACTTGCACAATAAACAAGTCTTTTCCATTTGTTATTTTTAGAAAAAGAGTGTTCTCGATTTACATCTTATATGACCATGGTCTAGTAGAAACTTGGATAGCCTTTCATACCATGCTTTTGGAGCTTGCTTTAGCCCCGTACAAAGCTTAGTCTAATTTATAGTCATGATAAGGGAACTAAGGATTTTGAAAACCAGGTGGCCACTTTACACATTTTTCTTCTCTCAAATATTCATTCAAGAATTCACTTTTCATATCCATTAGATCGAGAGTGAAATTTTTAAAATCAGAAAATGCAATGAGTAATCAAATATCTTCAAGACTTTCTACAGGAGAAGAAGTATCATCATAGTCGATTTCCTCGGCCTGATTGAACCCCTGAACCACCAACCTTGTCTTATTTCTTATGATTGTTCCGTTCTCATGTAGCTTGTTTCTATATACCAATTTAGTTCCAATCACTATTCTCCCTTCTGGTGGTGGAACAAACATTACTGAAAAACTGCCAAAAAGAAACAATTAAAAGCGACGGATATGTGACACAATTTCAATAGTCGCTTTTTGGCACGACAATTTTCCAAAAGCGAAACACGGCATCACAAACTGATTATTTTTTTTCCATTTTTTTTTAGCAAAATTGACGGACTCAGTCAATATGTTTTAATGTTTTTTTTTTTAAATGTCCACAATGCGACGCAGTACGCGCTTTTGTAAAATTTGTTTTTTGAAAATCCCTGAAAAGCGACGGACAAAAGGACATTGTCCATCGCTTTTCTGGAAATTATTGTTTAAAAAACCCAGAAAAGCGACGGACAAAACCACGTTGTCCGTCGCTTTTCTGAAATTTTAGTTTCTGCTGCCCACCTGTAATGCAAATACAATTCAACCCAACAAACACACAATTATATATACCCAAAAACACACTGACATAAACATTATACACAACATTATATACATCGATGTTGTTATATCTCTAATATCACTTTTGTCATGCTTTGAGTTATCACTAGCATTTATTTTTAAATTTTTATTGTGAAACAATATTCCTCTAACAAGATTGATCGAAAGCGTGGGGGAGAGAAAATTGACAGAGCTCTACTAAAGAATGTGCTAGATATATTTGCTGAAATTGTAATGGGGTCAATGGATTATTATGAGAACGATTTTGAAGCTGCAATGCTCTAGGACACTGCAACTTATTATTCTTGCAAAGATTCTAACTGCACATGAATCTTCAAGGATCCAATTAGATTCTTTTCAAGAATAATAAGACGCAGTGACCTCGAGCATTGTAACTTCAGAATCGTTGTCATAATAATCCATTGACCACACTCCAATTTCAACAATTATACATAACATTCTTTAGTAGAGCTGTGTCAATTTTCTCTTCTCCCTCACACTCTTGATCAATCTAGTTAGAGGATTAATGTTGCTCAATAGAAAGATAAAAAGAAACGGTAGTGACAACTCAAACCAAGACTAAAGGGATACCAAAGATATAGCATCTCTGCCTTTTCATTCTACTATTGGTAGATTTTAAATTGGAAACAGTTGCTAGTACGATATTACGTGTGACCCACTTTATGTGATACTCTTTTTTTTAGTCATTCCCCAAAAAAGGACATCTTTCCATATTTAGTAAATATTTAATTTCAAATTTCTTGTTTTACCTTATATCCATAAAGTGTCAATAGTTTAGTTTATACCACAAGTTTCAAACTTCCTTCTCTTTCTCTTTTAATTTAACTTTTTTTTTCTATGATCATCTATTAAAACATATCCACCTGAGTTCAGCTCACGGCTTCTATATTTATTTTTGTAATTATGTTTTCTTGGTTTTGCCTCTTATAGAATTTATTTTTAAGATTGACACTATACTCAACTGCCGCCACATCTTACGAAACTATGCCTAAAACATGATGAAAATTTAAGAGGCTCCTCCGATGCAATCTGATAAAACAAATTATGTGAACGATGCTCAGAACAAATATCAATGATACAGTTTCAAAGGTCAGAATATTTGAATTAATGCATACGACATCCCCAAGATTAGCATAACCAAGGGACCAGGTAGTAGAACTGAGGTAATTATAGTCAAGGTTAATAGGGATACAACAATAACTTATGAAATAAAAGTGAAATTTTTTACATACCTCCTAGAGGGAAGATATGTAACTCAAAATAGTGGTGAATGAAGCTTGAGAATGCTTTACAGAACTAAGAGAACACATATGCAAAAGTTTGCCCCATGTCTAATATTATCAGCCTCAATCCAAAACCATGAAATGCAAATGAGAGACATCACAAGAGAGAAAAAAACCCTCACAGGGAAACTTTCAAGAATCACTATTGAGTATCTATCTCATTTCACGAAAATCATCACTTTGAGTAGCAGGTTTCTCCGAATTGAAGTAGAAAAAGCTTAAGTTGTTGAACAAACTATAGTAATGCTTACCAAGAAAAAGGGAGCCCACAAATAAGAGATAAAATTGACTCGCTGGGTTTGCTTGATTGCTTATGTAGATGAAGTAAAAAATAAGGAAGATTTGAGACATTTCGCCACTGGAAATCACGAGTTTGTTAGTGTCCTCTGTAATAATTGGGATAACATTGACTTGATTTTTTTGGCTATTGATAAACATTCATGTCTATGTAAGACATAGTTTTATCATGTTTAGTAATACTGTATGACTTAAAAAATCATGTGATTAAATACGCTATAAGGGATGATCTTCTTGTTTTTCTTTTTCAGTAGGTTCATTATAAAGACTATCTTTTTGGAAGATTTTCTCCTTTTTAAGGTATTAATTTATTGGATAAAGTAGTACTGGAATGATTTGGATCATGCATGGTTCTCGTCGCTATTATGATTTTTCATCCATTTTTTCCCCTTCTTCTTGTTTTTCCGGCACCTCAATTACTTGTGCATTAACAAAAATAAATAAAATCTTATAAGTACCACATAATAGATATCTCCATTAAATGGATGATGACATGAGCGAACAACAGGGTTGTGGGATTTACAAGATTCAAGAGGACAACATTAATACTATTCCTTATCAGCAAGAGTAGAATGAAGAATTATAATTAGCTACATTAGATGCAGACTACACTAGAAGAGAGGACATGAAGATCAAATACCTGTCCAGGAAACATTTAGTGCATTTCCTCCCTTCTATATTAGAAATCAACTTTAAAGCAGTGTCGGAAGAATGAAATCACTAGATACTTAGTTCATTATTAGCTTTCGAGAAAATTACTTCATTGTATAAACATTCACGACACTTTTCTCAAACATGGATGAAGATTTTCAATTTAATCATAATTTGTTATCTTTTGACTGTTTTGCGAATGGAGGTTCTAGTCCTTCCCTTCATTCTTATAAGAAAAAAACCATAGGGAGGACTAGAGACTCTATTTCCAGAACATTCTAGAGACAAAAAATATTTATGATTAGATTAAAGTACACATCTTTTATTTGATAAAAGTGTCCTTCAAGTTTATGAAATGAAGTGGTTTTCTGCTATGATAATTGTAGACTAACTATTTTATAATATCATCCTTTGGACACTGCTCAGAACATTAATAATGATTTAGAGCGGAGGAAGTTACTACATGTCTATTGTCAACATAACTAATCTTTTTTTCCTCTCTTATAATGTAGTTTTTAGGTAATATAGGTAATTAAGATTCTTCATCACATTCCTACAGATAAGAAACTATTTTAAAGTCATCTTTTGGAAACTTGTGAATCTCACTGCCATGTTATTCAGTCACGTCATCATTCGATTCATCGGATCTATCTATTTATGTTGTAAGCCCATGATTTCTTTTTCTTTTTATTGAAAAGATATAGAGCTACTAGAAAAGAAAGAAGAAGGGAGAAAAATAATTGCAAAACCGTAAAGGCGGAGAGAGAATTATGTGATACTCATATCATTCCAATATTAATTTATTTATAACTTTTTTACCCTACAAATGAAAATTCTTCAAAAAAATTTCAATATTCATAATGAATTTAGTTGAAAAAAGAGAAAATCACATTTACAGTGTATTTGTGGACATATGATTTATCAAGTAATGAAATACCTCTGAGCATGATTTATTTTTCCATCTTCCTTCTTTAAGATCACTGAATCTGTCAACACATTGAAATACTTTTGTTAGTGCAATAACCTAGTGATAGACAACAATACAAAATATACATATCATCAAATCATATCATATCATA
Organism: Solanum lycopersicoides; assembly: GCA_022817965.1. Classification (NCBI taxonomy): domain Eukaryota; kingdom Viridiplantae; phylum Streptophyta; class Magnoliopsida; order Solanales; family Solanaceae; genus Solanum; species Solanum lycopersicoides. Next base: position 71,881,254 of record CM040618.1, on the reverse strand, counting down.
TCATCATATCATATATTACTAAATTTGAGAAACTAAAAAGATGAAAAAATAGATTACCAGTTTACCCCTAGTCTATATTAGACATCTAATTAAGTAAATATTTTATAGTAACATTTTAATTATTTATTGAAGTGTAGGTTATTTAATAGAAAGATAATGAAAGAATTAATAATTAAATTGTAAGTTACAATGAATTGTTGTTTAATTTACTAATTCAATTATCTAGGAAAATCAAAGGGTTCTTTGTGAATTACTTGGTACTTCAAAAATAAATCGGTTAGTATTACTAGAGTTAAAACATGTAAGTTTTAACAATGAAATGAAATCACATTCATGATATATATGTATAGATAATGGTCAATATATAATTAGTTGTTATTCATAATTAACATCTAAGTTAGTTGAAATGTCTTTTCGTTTAAATATTACTAGTGCATATGATTTTTTTAATATAACACATACAATATTTTTAGGAAGAGTGGGGACTACTCACAATTAATTTCTATTTACAACCTTTATTTATCTCATAAATATTAATATTTATGTATCACATACGTGCATGTCTCTTCGTCCTAAAGATAATTAGGAGAATTGAAAAAGTTTTATCTAGCTATAAATATGTAGACTTATTAATTAGGAATAATAAATACATGAAAGGGAAGATTAAAAGAAAGCAAATCAGAAAAGTGAGTTCAATTAGCTATTACAATCTACTTCACTACCTCTTCTTCTAGTTAGGTTTTTAAGAAATTACACTGATTGTATTTGTTGAAAAGTAAAATAATTATATACCAATGTACATGCCTATTATTGCGCTAGCATGTAATATAGCATTTCAATAATATTGTACTTTTAGCAATTGTTTGTACTTTATTTAAAGAAAGAATTAATATTCCTTTAATTTTTATTTTTCTATTATTAGAAACTATTTTTTATTTTAAACATGTTTAAATTTATACCAAAAATATTAAAAGAATATTATGGATCGGAGGAAAAAATATCATGGTATATAACATAGTATTTTGAATTTCAACAATAAAACGTAAAATTTGAAGACAATTTTCAAAATATTCACCCGAAGATGTAAACTTGAATATTCTTTTCAAAATTCATCTCAACAAAAACATCATTGTATCTATCTAACCAATGAGTAGTTGTGTTTTTTTTAGGTTAGATGATAACTTATTATTCAACTTTAACGAAATACACTCACCATTCCGACAAGTTTTGGATTTCAGGTTTTTTTAATTTTTTTTTATTATATCTGAATATTAAAAAAATAGTTTGCACTAATGGAATACACGTGCGACACATGTGTTAAAATACTAATGAATATAAATATAGATACTAAAATCTATAAATGATTCCACACTTTTAATGTAAATCAAAATCGTTACAATTTGATTGACATGTAGTTGATTGAAAAGAAAATTCGTTTTACCCTCCTACCATGAAATTTATTGGAGAAAATTACACATCAAAATAAAGAGTTTGTTGTTCATATATGAAAAAATAAGTGAATGAATCTCTAGTTTATTATGTTGAAGTTTGAATGTGTAAGAAACTATACAACTATAATTATAATAGGGAATATTGCTTGCACATAAATGAAGTCATTAAGTTCATGTCATATACACAAATTTAATTTAGAAAATTTAAAACAAATGGTAATGCTAAAATGTATTAAAATAGTATTTTTCTTATTGGAAGGAGGTTAATAGCTTCTAGTTTCACTCTACCCCTGAGCTAAAAAATACAGATCCTCAATTAAAAATAAATTAGACTCAAATCAAGCTGAAAAACACATATCCTTCAAATAAAAAGAAACTAGACTCAAATAAAGACGAAACACACAAATCCACTAATCAAAAACAAAATAGTCTCAAATAAAGTTAAAAAAACACACAGATTGATCAATCAAAAAGAAACTAGACTCAAATCAAGTTCAAAAATAGAGACCAAATAATTAAATGGAAACTAGACTAAAATTAAGTTGAAAAATACAGATCCACGAATTAAAAATAATCTAGAATCAAATCAAGCTGAAAAACACAGATCCGTCTATTAAAAGAAACTAGACTCAAATCATTTTGAAAAATATAGATCCATCAATTAAAAAGAAACTAGACTCAAATCAAGCTGAAAAGATACATATCCAACACTTAAAAAGAAACTAGATTCAAATCAAGATGAAAAATACAATTCCATCGATTAAAAAGAGTAGACTCAAACCAAGTTGAAAAACATAGATCCATCAAATAAGAAACTTGACTCAAATCGAGACTCAAATCAAGCTAAGAAACACATATCCAATACTTAATACGAAACTACACTCAAATGAAGCAGAAAAAACACGAATCCATCATTAAAAATAAAACTAGACTCAAATCAAGCTAATACAAAACCCAGATCAATCAATCAAAGAGAAACAAGACTCATATGAAACAAAAAAACATAAAACCATCAATAAAAAAAGAAACTAGAATTAAAGTACGCTGAAAAATACACATCCATCAATTAAAAGAAAATAGACTTGAATCATGTTGAAAAATAGAGATCCATCAATTGAAACGAAACTAGACTCATATCAAACAATGAATGAAGATAAACACTAATATAGAGCTAACCCATATGCACCAAGATGACAATCCTCGATTCACTCATAGAGATACACAACATCCTGATCCAATGAACTAATAATCTAAATAGGAAAAAGGCATGAACAAATGCAACTTTTAATCCAAGGTTACAAATACAAAAATAGTTAAAAAGAGAAGGACACAAATCTTACTTCTACAAGCTGAGAAACAACGACGTACACCAAAGAGGTCCATGATTGTTGATCATCCAAAGAAGAATATGAACAAAACTGATATTGTGGAATCGCATCTCTGTTGACTTATTCGATAGAGAGAGAAAGTTGTGAAACGAAATGATGAACGCTCTATTGGAACCCTAGTAATATAGTAGTTGATATAGCAAAAGGCCTCTATTTTGGACTGGGCCATTTTATCTTTTGTTTTTTCCATTCATTATGTTTTTGCCTTTTGGACTTGATAGAGCCTGAACAAATAATTTTGTGCTGATTTTTAGTGCAATCCCCTTGTGCAACTCTATTGAAAAACATATTGTGGAATCAATAGTTATTCCTAATTAGCCTTAATGATAGAAAAAGTAATGTAGAAAATATAAATCTTTAAATATTGTTCTAGATTAGATCATACTTTTTCAATAATATAGGTAGTCTACATGTTAACTCTCTTTATTAACAAACCTTTTTTATAAGAAAATTTGTAGTCGTAAAATTTGTCAACAACGCCAAATTGAAGAATTTATTTATTACCAAAGATACTAATTAGTTTTTTCAATTCACCCATTTCATTTAATGTGTTATACTATTTTATCATAGTTAATATAATTTACTTTCACAATTGTATATTATGATCACCAAGTATGACGAAGTGTAGATAATTCGACTTTAATATTCAATTAAAAGCTTGTTGGTATTGATCAATTAGAAGTGAACAACATTTAAGCATTAGTGGAAGTTAAACTGGTAATAAGCAGTTGACATATTTGACAAAAAACATAGAAAAGTTGGAGTAATGCTAAATGACTAAAATACCTTATATATTTTTTTTCAAAAATTATAATTAAAATTAATTCTTTAGAAAAAAAGGGAATGACCAATACAAATTAGTAAGGGAAAAGTTGGTGTTTTATTTTTGAAAAGATATTTTATATATAATATAAGGGAAAAGAGGTCTTTCACAATTTGGTTTGGACCCGGCCTGTACTTTTAGTGAGCAACCAAACCTCTCTTCTATACCCGAGGAGTTACGTTAGCGCTTAAGAATCTTTATTTCGTAGGTGAATCTCGATGTTTATTCCTAGCTAATCAAGGAAGGGTTGTCTTCCCTCTCAATCAATGTTGTTCTCCCTCTATTTACTGCTTCCGGTGGTTGAGAGAGTCCGCTCTTCATCTTTTTCAGACGTTAGTGCTCAGTTGTTGCCAAACAACCCCAATTCCGTCGGACGGGGGAAGAAGAGGAATCAAATTCAGAATTGGAATCTTGTTCTGAGAAAGGGTTGTAGCAGGGGAATGTAGCCCAGTTCATTAATTGGGTTTTACATAACACGGCCCAAAGTTGAACTCGGTTTCAGACGACTATCCGGCCCTAGCTGAATGGTTTGATTATTCAATAAACGATGGGTTTGAGAACATGTACAAAATTGTCTTGATAAGGTGGGGATGGTTCTGCCCCTTTCCCCAGGAAATTTCTCTAATTGACCGAGATATCGTGCTCTTTCAAGAGTGATATGACACCATGCTAGTCGGACGGGAAGTAAGGCTTAGGTAGGATTCCTAGTCGGAAAAGCCGTAATCAGGTTACCCGAGATAGAATAGGGCTCAGTGCAATAGTAAATCTAGTAAATATAATAATAGAAGTATTAGTGTAAGAAAAGCCTAGCCTCTCCCTTACTGACGAGTGATTACCGTTTTTTCTCTTTTTAGTTGAGTTGGTGTTCAATGTGCCCCGTGGGTACAAACAAGATTTAAAGGGTCAACAATCCCTTACTTTAGTAAGCAACCTCAGTTCCCTTACTTGTTAAAGTAAGCAAGTCAACTCTCTTACTTGTTCTTGTAAGCTATTTCTTTCCCGTACTTTAGTAAGTAAGCATATAAACGACCATCTCTCCGCAGATAAAAGACTAGAGTAGGATCCATAGAGATGTTGACATCTGGGTTCACTGATCTTGAAAAACTAACGGAGATAAGGTCGATAGCTTGCTTTCTCGTGAAAGTACGGAATAAGATCGCTGAGGTAGAGTCCATAGGCAAACTTCATAGGATGTCTTTGCCCCGTTCCTGGTTCCTTTTGAAGACCCATAGTAGCCGCAAAGCACCATTCTGTGCACTCAGAATAAAAGAGTGAATTTCCACTATGAATTTGAAAGTGTCTATGAACATGAAAAATCTCCTTTCTTCAACTTACACCTTTCATCGCCCTTATATTTAGCTCTCCAAAGATCAATTCTTCTCAAAAGGTCTTGACAATTCTAAACGTGGCTACAAAGTAATTCTTTCTAAGTGCGAATTCAGTTGATTAACTGTGTCACCTTCCTTCTACTAGTCGATTTAACCGCATCAACCGTGTCACATCTGGGTTTACCCCCAGACGTAACCGGCGTCTTCGTCCTCTTTGAGGACTAAGACAAGCCCCTTAGCCTCGTCATAGCGTTCATCGATTAAAAATGTGAAGGAATTTAAAACTTTTTATCTATAACTACTCGGAGGTTTACATAGACCTCTACATACACATAATCGTATTTATATCAAGTATACATAGACTTGTTCATATACGAAGATTACATAGTCTTCTACTTTTATTTCATACACTTATACATTTAGGAAATAATAGTTATAAAAGCCATCTCATCTCATAAACCATCTATCAAAGATAACAAATCTTGGGCATAGCCCTACATCAATACAAGAAGCCACTTATAGGCTATATACAACATCGTGTAAAACGAGTAATAGAGTCAATACAGAATTATAGTAACTAAGTAACATAAGAGTAAGATGTCGGCAACGCCCTCGGGAGAATGAGGACCTACCACTTGGATGGTTAGAGATCCAAGTCTTCCTTTCCAGCAATTCAGAGAAAATTCAACGACCCGAACCTAAAATGATTGGGAAAAGGGAAAGAAATGGGGTTACTACTCCACATGTACTAAGTATGGAACCATATATACACTTACCAATCAAATATACGTAGAAAAGGACATTTAAGAAAAATCATATAAAACATGTATACGAGTGAAGCATAGCAAAGCAAAGCATACTAAGTATAACCTTCATAAAGTCACAAGTGCAAAGATCAAGTAAATTCCCATGTCTCTTACTCAATCAAGTAATCTACCAAGACTACAATTAGTAATTTACCTTACCTAACATACTCTACCATTTCATTAAACATTCTTCTTCAACTAAAAGCAACAACCTTATACTCATAAGCATGTTATTCAATGTACCAAGTCATTTATATTACATCACTACTTCACATACATATTATTAACCTCTCAAAGCTCCTATCAAGGCAAACTAGTGCAAGGCGTAGGTAGAGTCCCATACCCCTACCTAAGCTATAGCCAAACCCTTCAAGTTACTTCGATTAGTCTATTTCTTATTAATTCATTTTAGTTTAGGGAAACCCCCTTAACCGACATAGACCACATGAGCTAATGTGAAATCTGGTGTCATGAAACCTTACACCGATGGAAGGTGGTCTACCGGCCAAGGTAGAACCTAACGTAAACGTAGCTATCTAGGTGGATCCACTAGCTAGTATCCTATGGTGGCAACATAGTTCAAGAACTAAGAGGTAGATATCCCTATTCATACCATTTGGTAACATGGGCCGCTCCTCATGGGAATCCCTTAAAGTGACATATCCCATGAACAAGGGAGTTATCATCACATGGGCAACTTTAGGATGAATCTTTCCTTTTATGGACAAGTCATCACCTCCCGTTGTCAAGTTCACTCGGTGCTAAGCTAAGTCCCCATTTTTAGAGAAGTCTTTAAACTTTATTAATCTTCTCAATTTAGTTAGATAATAAGGCCTAGCCTTATTGTATTCACCATTATAGCTCAATAAGGATTATATGAGAAATAGTCCTTTCATTAACAATTCGTATAGGTGAAGTTAACCCTTGTACCTCTCCTCATAGTAGGGCAAATCTCTACACAACAACTTCCCTATATCATGTACTCCTAGGCAACCTCACAACCAATCTAAGCATTTCATTTCAATCATCATACCAACCTATCACCTTAATCAAGGTATACTTCAATACAACATTATCACTTGATGACAATTAATCCACAATTTGAAGTAAGGACTAGGATAATCATGACTTACCAATACTCCTCCATAGTTCATCAATAAAGGGCCTTACCATCAACCCATAGATCAACCCGATTTGGGTCATCACACCAATGTAATTCAATAGTCAACATAAGAACTAATTTAAGAGAAGCACTATGCCACAAAGCAATACTAAATCAAAGCTTGGTAACATGATATCAAAGTCTATCTTCTTACCCTATATTCAATACACAAGAAATAGGCATGAAGAACATTAATTCACCACAATAGATTCATGATTGATGCAATAACAATCATTAAAGATGATTTAAACAATAACTAGATCAATTACTTCAATCCAACCCAAATTCATATCAATCTCATACCTAAGGTTAAGGGTTAGGGGTCATCACCCACAATCTAGACCAAACTACATCAATTCATCATAATCAAGTTGCAATACATGATAATCTATTCATTATAACCCAAATAATACATAAACAACTCAATTCATAACATCAAACTCGAAATTTGATGAAACCCATATGAAACTCAACTTTTAGAAAATCTTTGAAAGAGCCCTTTGAGGAAAGAATATCAAATGTGAATTAGATCCCATACCTTAAGGTTTGATGACGTTTTTATGGTGATTTCGTGCTAAAACCAGCCCCCAAAGATCTTCCCAAGCTATTCTTCAATGGAGTCTTCCAATAGAGAGAGAAAGTAGAGAGAAGGAAGAGAGTTTTGTTTTAAGAATAATGATTAGGCTAATGAGGGTTGGGGTACTTATAGTGGGGTTTAAGTCACTTAATTAGTCTTCCCTTAATCCCCTATTTACCCCTAATACACTAAATAAAATGATTAACCTAAAGCCTAAGTTTTGAAAACATCACAGGCCCTCCATGATGACTCCCCGTTGACGGACCGTCGTGGGCGTGGCGGATTGGCCTCCCTCCGTCCTGCACGTCCGTCACATTGGTCAGAGACTGTGCAGGCGAGGGTTTTCTTCCCAGAAACTAAGGCTGGCACGACGGTGGCCTCGACGCCCCGTCGTGCTCATGACGCCCCTCATGGGATCCGTCGTGGCACAATGTCTCAAGGGTCCTCCTCGAGGGCCCTTGGTTGGTCCTCGGGTAGTCGAACACTGACTTTTCCAACATGAAACCACCCCGCACTATGTGTTACACCTATTGTTACCAATTTTTACTCCATTCCGACTCTTTAACTTGGCCAAACTACAAGGGACACTCTAGCCCTTTCATTAACCAACTTTCCGGACGTCATGGACATTCTTGAACGTTTTGGTTCTAAAACACCTCAATGATTCCATATACGCCTAATTTAGCTCGGAACAATGGTTTAAACCTTAAGGATCCTGTTTAAGTCTTACCACATGGCTTTGGGATTTTGAAATGTTACATTATCCCCCCCACCCCCTTAGGAACATTCGTCCCCGAATAACACTAAACACTCTTTAAATGAGGGAATAGACTCAAGACTAGCAGCTCAACCAATTCACAATATGCAATTAACATGAATCATATCATTTCAATTAAACACTTCAAAACATCAATTTATCACACATAAGCTCGAAGTTTCCTCATGAGATACTTTCTACTCACAACACACATGAGCTCAATCATTTGATACACAAGTCGATTAGCACAAAGTTCATCTTATAAATATGCTTAATATAACATCTACAAGGATTCACTATCTCACAATACACGACTTGACTCAAATATGCAAGAAGCAAAACAAATTTCAAATTTATTTAAGGTCACCTTACAGTGACTTCATTGTGAAATCTCAAAAACTAGGATTTTTGAAGAAACTTCACCAAAACATCAAGGATACACAATGTCTATCATATTTATATCATTAGAGAGAATGAATAACCTTAATCATCAAAAAGATGAGGATAACGGGTTTTCATGTCGGCCTCAGCCTCCCATGTTGCACCCTCAACTAGGTGGTTCTTCCATAACACTTTTACGGAAACCACCTCTTTGTTCCTCAACATTTTCACTTGCCTATCTAGGATTTGAACCGGAACTTCCTCATAAGAGAGGTTATCCTTGACTCCAAGACCTTTAATAGGGAGAATTGAATCGGGATCCCCGACACACTTCTTCAACATAGAGACATGGAAAACCGGATGAACAGAAGCTAAATCGTTAGGTAGTTTTAAGCGATAGGCAACTTTACCAACTTTTTCCAAAATCTCATAGGGACCCACATACCGAGGACTCAACTTCCCTTTCTTGCCAAGTCTTACCACTCCCTTCATAGGAGAAATTTTTAAATATACCTTGTCACCCTCTTCAAACTCCAAATCCCTTCTTCTATTGTCGGAATAGGACTTTTGTCGACTATAGGCTGTTTGCAACCTATTTATTATGATATGCACTTTCTCCAATGTCTTATAAATCAAGTCGGGACCAAAGATCGATGGTTCACAAATTTCAAACCATCCTATAGGAGACCTACACCTCCTACCATACAAGGCTTCATAGGGAGCCATGGAGATGGACGAATGAAAACTATTATTATACGCAAACTCCACCAACGGCAAATGTTTATCCCAACTTCCTTTAAAATCAATAATGCAAGCTCTAAGAATATCTTCAAGAGTTTGAATTGTGCGTTCCACTTGACCATCCGTTTGAGGATGAAAGGCGGTATTCAATTTTACCTTAGTACCCAAACCTTTTTGAAAAGACTTCCAAAACCTAGATGTGAATTGTGCACCCCGATCCGAAATGATGGATAACGGAATACCATGGCGACACACAATCTCATCTATGAAGATCTTTGCATAATCCTCCGCCGAATACATGGATTTGACGGGAATAAAATGAGCGGATTTAGTCAATCTATCAACAATCACCCATATAGAATCATATGACTTTTGAGTTTGATGCAATCCTACCACAAAGTCCATATTAATGTCCTCCCACATCCAAGTAGGAATTTGGATCTCTTCTAGTAAGACACCCGGCTTTTGATGTTCCGCCTTCACTTGTTGGCAATTTGGACACTTAGCAACAAATTCCGTTATGTCCTTCTTCAAACCTGCCCACTAATATATTTCTCGAAGGTCATGATACATCTTAGTAGAACCCGTATGGATGGAATAGTGGGATCCATGGGCTTCTTCAAGGATCTGATCCCTCAATCCATCAACATCAGGAACACATAACCTCCCTTGGTACCTCAACACACCATCTCCTCCTAAGGATAAAGACTCATTCATCTTGACAAGAACAGATTCCTTCAACTCCATCAATAGTTGATCAAGGTGTTGTTTGGACTTCACCTCAACTACCAATGATGATTCAGAGCTATGATGAATCATGTCACCTCTATTTAGAGAACTCTCCAACCGCACCTCTAATCTAGCTATATCATGAACATCCTTCACTAGATCTTTCTTGTCTCCATCTACATGGGACACACTACCCATAGTCATACGGCTTAGAGCATCCGCCACCACATTGGCCTTGCCGGGATGATATAGGACACTCATATCATAATCTTTCAACAATTCTAACCACCTTCTTTGTTGGAGATTTAACTCTTTTTGAGTAAACACATATTCCAGACTCTTATGATCGGTGAAAACATCTACATGAACACCATACAAGTAATGTCTCCATATTTTCAAAGCAAACACCACGGCCGCTAACTCAAGGTCATGAGTGGGGTAATTTCTCTCATGCACCTTAAGTTGCCGTGAAGCATAGGCAATCACCTTCCCATTTTGCATAAGCACACACCCCAAACCTATGCGGGATGCATCACAATACACCATGAACCCTTTAAAACCTTCCGGTAGGGTTAACACTGCAGCGGAAGTAAGCCTGTCTTTCAATAATTGGAAACTCTTCTCGCAGGCCTCCGACCACTCAAACTTTTTACCTTTTTGAGTTATTGAAGTCAATGGAGATGCAATGGATGAAAAACCTTCTACAAACCTTCGATAATAGCCTGCTAAACCCAAGAAACTCCTAATGTCAGTTGGGGTCAAGGGTCTAGGCCAGTTTCTTACCGCATCAGTTTTCATTTGGTCTACCGCAACTCCCTCTCTAGAGATGATGTGCCCAAGAAACGCGACCGACCTCAACCAAAACTCACACTTGCTATACTTGGCGAACAATTGATGCTCTCTAAGGGTTTGCAATACCACCCTTAGATGACCCATGTGATCAACCTCATTCTTCGAATACACCAAGATATCGTTGATAAATACAATAACGAACGAATCAAGGTAACTTCGAAACACTCTATTCATTAGGTCCATAAACGCGGCCGGAGCATTTGTGAGACCGAAGGACATAACCATGAACTCATAATGTCCGTACCGAGTCCGAAAGGCCGTCTTTGGAATATCTTTATTTCTCACCGTAAGCTGGTGATACCCTGACCTCAAGTCAATTTTTGAGAAGTAACTCTACCCTTGGAGTTGGTCAAATAAATCATCAATCCGCGGAAGAGGATATTTGTTCTTGATAGTAACTTTGTTGAGTTGGCGATAGTCAATACATATTCTCAAGGACCCATCCTTCTTTTTCACGAATAATACCGGAGAACCCCATGGAGAAATGCTAGGCCTTATAAAGCCCTTGTCTAGCAAAACTTTAAGTTGTTCCATCAACTCCTTCAATTCGGCTGGAGCCATTCTATAAGGAGGAATAGAGATAGGGTTTGTTTCTGGTAACAAATCGATACCAAAATCGATTTCCCGTTCGGGAGGAATGCCGGGAAGGTCATTGGGAAAAACCTCCGTAAATTCACTCACGACGGGGACCGACTCAATAGGAGAAATTTCGGAATCAACTTCTTGGACTCTCACAATATGATAAAGACACCCCTTTGAGATCATCTTACTCGCTTTTAGACATGATATGAATCGACCTCTAGGAAGAGAATTCCCACCCTTCCACTCAAAAACGGGTTCATTTGGGAAACTAAACCTCACAACTATAGTCCTACAATCAATAGAAGCGAAGCTACATGCAACCAGTCCATACCCAAAATGACACCAAAATCATACATGTCTAGTTCAACTAGATCTAGATGAGAAACTCTATGGGGCATAGAGATAGGACAATTTTGGTAGACTCTTTTTGCTACAACTGACTCACCCACCGGAGTAGACACCAAAATAGGTTCATGCAAACCATCGGGTAAAGTACCAAACTTCTTAGCTACTAAGGGAGTAACGAAAGACAAATTAGCACCCGGATCAAGCAAATCATACACATCAATAGCAAATATTTGTAACATATCGGTCACCACATCGGGAGAGGCCTCCTGGTCATCTCTCGAACGAAAAGCATAAAAGTGGTTCTTCTTAGGAGCCTCACTTGCTTGTTTTTGCACATTCTTTTCTCGGTTCCTTATGTTAGGGCAGTCCCTAGCTTTGTGATCACTCTTCCCACAACTAAAACAATTCCCCGTTCCGATCGAGCATTCACCATAATGTTCCTTTCCACACTTAGCACAAGTAGGCTTCTCATTAGATGAGTTTCCACCCTTTCCCTTTGCAACTTTTGGTCTAGGGGATTTAGAATCCCTAGTCTTGGGAAATTTGGATGGAACTTGATTTGAGAACCTCTTCTTAAATCTAGGCTTGTCTTGAATTCCAAACGTATCTTTAGTAGTTCCACTTTCAAAAGACCTTTTCCTTCTTAAGTCCTTATCCTTATCCTTCCTTTTTGCTCTAGCCTCCTCAACCCTTTTTGCATGCACCATGAGACGACCAATATTCATGTTATCATGAATCATAGCCGATTGACATTCTTCTTGCAAATCATCCGACACACCTGTCACGAATCGACTCATCTCGTCTCTAGGATCGGAGACCAAGGAAGGAGCATAATTAGCCAATTGAATGAACTTCAAAGAGTACTCATGAACACTCATTTCTCCTTGGCGGAGATTGATGAACTCCACCACCTTAGTTTCTCTCATCTCTCTAGGGAAGAACCGATCAAGGAAAGCCCTTTTGAACAACTCCCAAGTCACTGGCCCACTTTGAAATGGCCTATTGTCTTTCCATTGCACATGCCATGTCTGAGCTACATCCTTGAGTTGGTATGAGGCCAACTCGGCATTCTCACTAGAAGACAACCCCATAGCACACAAAATCTTATAAACCTCATCAATGAATTCTTGAGGGTCTTCATCAACCTTAGACCCAAAGAAGATAGGAGGATTCATTCGGGTGAAGTCTCTAAGTTGGAAAGCCATAGTTTGCTCACGAACTATAGGTGCAATGTCCCTATTAGCTTGGGCAGTCATGGCCTGGGCTTGCACCGTTGCGGCTTGAACTTGAGTAGTCATGGCTTGAGCCATTTGAGCAAGAATAGCCCTCATCTGAGCCTCTTTCATAGGTGGAGGATCAATGGGAACCTGATCATCAACAGCAATCTCTTCAAGAGGAGGAACTCGATCACCACGGGGAGGGATTCCCGTAGCAGCAATCTCCTTCTCAAGTCTTCTGGCTGCATTCCTTCTAGTATTCATCTCCTATAACCAAAACACAAGGTTTAGGTGAAAGCATACACGATGCACATTCTAGAGGCACGATATGGACTTCCAACAATGAGAGTGATTCCTAGGCATCAAATAAGTTCCTATTCATAAGTGTGGCGCGCTTCACAATTATGAATACAAACCTATATAACGTGGTTGAGAGAGAAGTTAACATCAAGGATATTCAACCTCATGCTCTGATACCAAGTTTGTCACATCCGGGTTTACCCCTAGACGTAACCGGCGTCGTCGTCCTCTTTGAGGACTAAGACAAGCCCCTTAGCCTCGTCATAGCGTTCATCGATTAAAAATGTGAAGGAATTTAAAACTTTTTATCTATAACTACTCGGAGGTTTACATAGACCTCTACATACACATAATCGTATTTATATCAAGTATACATAGACTTGTTCATATACGAAGATTATATAGTCTTCTACTTTTATTTCATACACTTATACATTTAGGAAATAATAGTTATAAAAGCCGTCTCATCTCATAAACCATCTATCAAAGATAACAAATCTTGGGCATAGCCCTACATCAATACAAGAAGCCACTTATAGGATATATACAACATCGTCTCAAACGAGTAATAGAGTCAATACAAAATTATAGTAACTAAGTAACATAAGAGTAAGATGTTGGCAACGCCCTCGGGAGAATGAGGACCTACCACTTGGATGGTTAGAGATCCAAATCTTCCTTTCCAGCAATTCAGAGCAAATTCAACGACCCGAACCTAAAATGTTTGGGAAAAGGGAAAGAAATGGGGTTAGTACTCCACATGTACTAAGTATGGAACCATATATACACTTACCAATCAAATATATGTAGAAAAGGACATTTAAGAAAAATCATTATAAAACATGTATACGAGTGAAGCATAGCAAAGCAAAGCATACTAAGTATAACCTTCATAAAGTCACAAGTGCAAAGATCAAGTAAATTCCCATGTCTCTTACTCAATCAAGTAATCTACCAAGACTACAATTAGTAATTTACCTTACCTAATATACTCTACTATTTCATTAAACATTCTTCTTCAACCAAAAGCAACAACCTTATACTCATAAGCATGTTATTCAATGTACCAAGTCATTTACATTACATCACTACTTTACATACATAATATTGACCTCTCAAAGATCCTATCAAGGCAAACTAGTGCAAGGCGTAGGTAGAGTCCAATACCCCTACCTAAGCTATAGCCAAACCCTTCAAGTTACTTCGATTAGTCTATTTCTTATTAATTCATTTTAGTGTAGGGAAACCATGCCTTAACCGACATAGACCACATGAGCTAATGTGGAATCCGGTGTCATGAAACATTACACCGATGGAAGGTGGTCTACCGGCCAAGGTAGAACCTAACATAAACGTAGCTATCTAGATGGATCCACTAGCTAGTATCCTATGGTGGAAACATAGTTCAAGAACTAAGAGGTAGATATTCCTATTCATACCATTTGGTAACATGGGCCGCTCCTCATGGGAATCCCTTAAAGTGACATATCCCATGAACAAGGGAGTTATCATCACATGGGCAACTTTAGGATGAATCTTTCCTTTTATGGACAAGTCATCACCTCCCGTTGTCAAGTTCACTCGGTGCTAAGCTAAGTCCCCATTTTTAGAGAAGTCTTTAAACTTTATTAATCTTCTCAATTTAGTTAGATAATAAGGCCTAGCCTTAGTATATTCACCATTATAGCTCAATAAGGATTATATGAGAAATAGTCCATTCATTAACAATTCGTATAGGTGAAGTTAACCTTGTACCTCACCTCATAGTAGGGAAAATATCTACACAACGACTTACCTATATCATGTACTCCTAGGCAACCTCACAACCAATCTAAGCATTTCAATTCAATCATCATACCAACCTATCACCTTAATCAAGGTATACTTCAATACAACATTATCACTTGATGACAATTAATCCACAATTTGAAGTAAGGACTAGGATAATCAAGACTTACCAATACTCCTCCATAGTTCATCAATAAAGGACCTTACCATTAACCCATAGATCAACCCAATTTCGGTCATCACACCAATCTAATTCAATAGTCAACATAAGAACTATTTAAGAGAAGCACTATGCCACAAAGCAATACTACATATAAGCTTGGTAACATGATATCAAAGTCTATCTTCTTACCCTATATTCAATACTCAATAAATAGGCATGAAGAACTTTAATTCACCACAATAGATTCATGATCGATGCAATAACAATCATTAAAGATGATTTAAACAATAACTAGATCAATTACTTCAATACAACCTAAATTCATATCAATCTCATACCTAGGGTTAAGGGTTAGGGGTCATCACCCACAATCTAGACTAAACTACATCAATTCGTCATAATAAAGTTGCAATACATGATAATCTATTCATTATAACCCAAAGAATACATAAACAACTAAATTCATAACAACAAACTCGAAATTTGATGAAACCCATAAGAAACTCAACTTTTAGAAAATCTTTGAAGGAGCCCTTTAAGGAAAGAATCTCAAAGATCTTCCCAAGCTATTCTCCAATGGAGTCTTCCAATAGAGAGAGAAAGTAGAGAGAAGGAAGAGAATTTTGTTTTGAGAATAATGATTAGGCTAATGAGGGTTGGGGTATTTATAGTGGGGTTTAAGTCACTTAATTAGTCTTCCCTTAATCCCCTAATTACCCCTAAGACACTAAATAAAATAATTAACCTAAAGCCTAAGTTCTGAAAACATCACAGGCCCTCCACGATGACTCCCCGTCGACGGGCCGTCGTGGGCGTGACGGATTGGCCTCCCTCCGTCCTGCACGTCCGTCACATTGGTCAGAGACTGTGCAGGCGAGGGTTTTCTTCCCAGAAACTAAGGATGGCACGACGGTGGCCTCGATGCCTTGTCATGGGATCCGTCGTGGCACACTGTCTCAAGGGTCCTCCTCGAGGGCCCTTGGTTGGTCCTCGGGGAGTCCTACCCTGAATTTTCCAACATGAAACCACCCCTCACTATGTGTTACACCTATTGTTACAAACGTTTACTCCATTCCGACTCTTTAACTTGGCCAAACTACAAGGGACACTCTAGCCCTTTCATCAACCAACTTTCTAGACGTCATGGACATTCTTGAACGTTTTGGTTCTAAAATACCTCAATGATTCCATATACGCCCAATTTGGCTAGGAACAACGGTTTAGACCTTAAGGAGCCTGTTTAAGTCTTACCACATGGCTTTGGAATTTCGAAATGTTACAAACCGCAAAGAAAGTGACGACCTATTCTCTAACAGCAGCATGGGCAAGCCTAAACATCTACACCTTCCATTGGAATTTTGCAATAATTCCATTTCCTTAAGAAATCAGTCCCAAGAGCGGCTACGACTACAAGAGCATTTACCCTTCTAACCTTAACACCGGTTACGTCCTTCTTCTGTCATCGGGGATGAGAACCTTGGTAGGAATGTTGGAGGGTTCTCGGCAGGTAGGTTTGATGCTAGCCTTGTTGCCTAGGCATTGGCTGATTTAAGACATCCTCGCAAAGGTGCCATCTTTCTTAAGTGAATTTTATAGACCTCTTTTTCTTAAGTACGATAATTGGGTTTTTGAGACCATTACGATAAATGAGCTTTTAAAACTCCGTATTGTTAACAAAAGGTACTCTTGCTGCCTTATTTTAACAAGTAAGCAATAAACTACTTTACAGGTAAGGATCATCTGCCCTATGAAAATGCATAGCCTCGATAGTGGTCTAAGGCATGAAAGTATGATCCGTCACGTGTGCCAAGGAGATGGCGATTAACATTAAATTCTCTCCTCTTGTTTTTATATGAATTGACTCCGATTCGATCACTATCTTCGTAGGTCCTTAACCAACTCCTCTTGTCACTAGTCACTATGGCCAAAGGTTAGCAAGCATGTCTCTTGATATAAATAGTCATTCCTTTCTTTACTTTGTTAGAGAATCACCTCTCTCTGGTCTGGTAGGAATTACATCTCTTCTGTAGTCATGCCTATAGTCAGCCATGGAGTGAGGAAATCCGCTTTCAAGCTAGTACGATACCACTCTCTCCTCAACTCGGATATTGGACTCTGTTATCGAATAGGTTCTTTCATCTAGGAATGGAGTATAGGTACAAAACCGGTTGAAAGCTCTCCAATGGTTGCTGTCGAACGATCAAATCGGATTTCCTTTGGTCTGTCAATGAACTTCCTTCTCGCCCTTTATTACAAAGCACCACAATCTAAAACTGTCAAAGTGCATTCCTTAATTTCACAATCATAGATATCGTCACACGAGAATATGTGGACTCATTAAAGGCATATCAGGGGAAGAGAAAAAAAGAACTAGCATAGGGTATGAAATCCTTGTTGATCCTTCTCTCCTCTTGCTCGATGAACCAACTTCAGGCCTTGATTCGTTCTCCGCAAGGAAGGAACGAGTTGGTTCCCCTTTCTGTATTTCGGTAGCATAAAGAAAATAGATTCAAATTGACAAAACCACCAAAAGAGTGAGAAAAAAGGGGCAAGTGTACATTAGTCCATGTGCAACAAACAAAGTACAAGGATAGCATTGTACCCTCATAGTCCTCAATCTTTGGCACATCTAGATTGGCGGAAACTCACTCAGTATGTGCATCTACCGGGGCACCATACTGACTTTTATATTTATGATATAAGGAGTGCACTCCACTTCATACACTCTATACCCATATCCCTGGAACAACTGTAAAATAAACTCCATCTTAGTCTACCTGACTTTGACTTTGACTTGAAATAGTAAGTTTTCTCCTCTGTTGTTGAAAAGTCAGGACCCGTTGGGGAATCTATTCTAGACCCGTATGGCGTCCCTAAATCTATCTTACTCTTCCTTGGTCTCTTCCACGGATCGGTAGATATGAAATAGAATGAATTCAAGGACAAAGTCGCCGATATACTTTGATCCAGACCAAGGAAGGGACAGACATGAATCGGAAAGAGTAAATTTCCTCATAGAAGAAAGGGTGCACGCTAAAGCTAGAGCATCTCTTTTTCGTGATATAGGTGTAATTTCATTAATTCAGTACTTAAGGTCTTCCCTCATCAAACGAATCAAAAAAAAGGAGATTGGCTTTTCGCCGTGCTCCTTTTTTTCAATGATAGGGCGGAGAGAGGGAGGAAACTGAAACTTTTAGAGTTGAGTTTATTCTCTTTCCTCCTCTTTCGATAAGCTTTTCATAGACGTAGTCGTACTCAAGTACCCTTGTTGGGAAATCCACTTCTGAGATGGAGAGAATCCCAGTATGCATATGCTCTTTTCAGGGTTGAAGGAAGAAGTAAGCGCAGCTATTGGACTTCTTTGTGGTATGGCAGCAGTAGCAAAGAATGAAGCTGCTCACTCTGCTTTTCCGAGAAAGGGAGAAGTGAGAAAGGGGTGACTATCATACGGAAATGAAACTAGTAAAGTAAGATGCCGGAACTCTTGCTTTCGTGTCTTTACTCTTCCCACATCCTCCCCTCGCCTGTCCGCTCAACTCTGATGCTCCAATCTCCTTTTGTTTGAATTTTATTGGACATGAATGAACCCAAACAGACGTACACGCCGCTTATGCTTTCTGCCATATGGTTTCAGTTTCATAAGGTTATTACCGAACTCCATTTATTGAATTTGGTCTAGCTATATTACAAGCTTCTGTTTTTACGATCTTAATCTAATTATAGTATACAACCTACTTTCTTATACACACACACACATGTATATATATATATATATATATATAAATATATATATATATATATATACATATATATATATATATATATACATATATATAATATATATATATATGTACACACACACAAACATATAATAAAAATTTGAATACAAACTTTTTCCTACAATAAATAAATATATGATAAAATATCTAATGGAACATTAAATACTAATTTGTTATAATCCCTTAGAATACAAACGTCACAAATGAAATGTTACAACTTCTTTGTTTTCCTTCATTTATCAACAACTTATGGCCTTGTCAACATTGTCAAACTCTTTTTTTTCCTTCATTTTTCAATTAAATTTGATAATCAATTTTTATAAAGTTCTAATCATTAAGTAATCTTTTATAAAGACATCAAGAATATGCCAAACCCTAACCATTGCGTAGAAAAAAAATTCATGGGGTATACATTGAATCTCTTTACTAATTCTATGTAAATTTTATCTGATCGGATTTTTATGTCCTCTCAAGCTTATGTTGAATAATATTTACTCCTATATATAAAATTATGCGATCATATATTGTAGAATTATACAATTTCCTACAATAACCTCAAATTGTAGAATTTTCTGTTATGTAAAAAAATCTGAGAATGCTAAAAAATCTTCATTCATCACTGAAGAAAATAACATTTGCAAGATAACTCCAAATAATTTAAATAAATTTTATAATTTTTTGGGATAAGGCACAAGTACCCCCTTAGACTATAACTAGAATTTCAGAGTCTGGTCTTAACTACATTGAGGTCCTATTACACCACAAACCTATTTTTGTAATTTTGTACACATTTTTTTTGCAAATGTGGCATGCAAACATCTCCCACGCGCCTCAAATTAATGGAGTCACAAATTGTTTTACATAAGCCAAAAGGTGTTTAAATTATAAATAAATTAGTTTCATGGGATAAAGAACCTTAGTTTAGTTAAGGTATGTAGCTGAAATTTTGTTCATAGTCTATGGGATACTTGTACCTAATCCCATTTATTTTTTATAAATAGGAAGTGATTTTTGTTAATACTTTGTAATAACATTTTACAACACCTTCTTAGTGCAGCACTAATAGTTTCTTATACAGTATAATTTTGAAATATTGATGGGATTGTTAAAATGTTATATTTGTATTTGTAAAAGTTAAAAAAAGTTACTTCAAAAATAATAATTAAAATGTAGATTATATAGAAATAGTTGTATAGTCAATACTATTCCATTTATCATTTGCTATGAAGAGAACTTTTTGTCTTATAGTTGTTTTACACTTTGTAGTTACTTATTTTTAACTATTATATTTATATATATACACACGCTACCCACACCTCCCTTTATTTTATTTACATTTTGTGTATTTTTAGTATTCAAACATGATATTTTATACGTCTAGACATGCTGTAACAATCCTCTTAGTCAATTAATTTTATCTTGAACTTTTTAATAGTTCTTAGAAATAAATTATGGCTTATAAGAATGAGTGACATGATTTTGAGATATAATAAAGAATTATTTTGTTGGTAATAATAATAGAACAGGAAAATAAATAAATAAATGAATAAATAATAAAATGAAAAAAGAAATAAGGGAAAAGCCCTATATTGTTGAATGTTGCCACGCCCAAAACTAGTGGACGCGTGACTGGCACTCGACACCGTACGCAATCGAGTTAGCCACTAAAACATAATAATTGACTCTACTGAGGGCCTAGAAAGTCGGGCAGCATAACATTTTAAATATAAATCTTGGACCATTAAGATCATAACCTGAATAACAACTCATATAGACAAAGGTTGACAAGACAAAACTAATAAACTACTAGTTGTTCGACGGGGCCGCAACTGAGGACACACACGTACACACATATCTATACATGTCAAGCCTATGTGCATAGAAACTAGAATGCAGAAAGAACCCAGAATACTATGTCCACAATAGCTGTATGAGTTAAATAAGCATTGTCGGGACAAGGCACCGATTATACCCAAACTATACAACAAAAGTAAACACCTTCTTATATCCCCATAATAAGATGGAGTTTATCAACTCAAGTTGAACTTGAATCCTAAAAAGTGGGTCGATTAGAGTCCATGCATGTACCTGCTCACACAAAACAAAATGCAGCGTCCCCTGGCAAAGGGACGTCAGTACGAATAAAAATGTAGTGGTATGTAAAGCGGAAAGTAAAGTTACAAATATTCACAGTCAAAAGGTAATAGAGATACCACCTAAAACTGAATCCCTTGTAGCCTCCTTGGATGACATTTTGACCCTACTATTCATCTGACGTCTTAGTAATTAAATATGCATGATATGCTCGTTTAATCGTATGTTGTGAATACATACAATTTGCATTTAAGAGTTCTGGAGATCGATATAATATTTTAAGGTTTTTCAAAAATATAAATTAGCGAGGAAGGATGAGTGATTTCAAATTCATATATTGTTCATCACTTATATTTTTAAGTTACTACACCTAAAGGAGAGTAAGAATGTGTATACATGGACCTATAGTCAAGAGAATCAACAAAATGACATAAAGACGCCAAATACCCTATCGAACCGAACGAGTTGAATAGAAACATAGTGGAGTAGAAAAAATATGTGACATGCAATATCAATGCCTTTCCAAAAGGTCTTTCTAGTAATACGGTAGTAAAACAATATTTGACGATTTAGGATACAAAAAATTTTGCTCAAAGGATGTACAATGCTTTGGCTTAACAGACCTCAATTAATGGTCTTGTTGTATCAATATGGATTGTAGCCTTCCTTAAAGTATGTAGTCTATAGAAAATCATGTCTCACAACCATTACAGGAAGAATATTAACACGTAAGGTTCAAAGTAGCAATTTAGAGCTCACTAGTACAATTATTTGCTCGCCGAACAATTTTCAAATGTATGCTTCATTACCTTCTCTTCTAAAAATTACAATCCCAAATTAATGGCATAACATACATTTTTGCAGAAGCCATTAACAAGTGGAGGCCTACGCAAAAGGCAACAACAACCAAATAGATTAATCCTGCACAACAATAAAAACTCGGCGAATCGCCACACCCCTATTTTAAGACCCCAAAATAACCTCAACCAAATCCTTACCACGAGTCTTCAAACAATTTTATCTATAAAAATAATATATGTAATGTATTCCTATAATTGTTCAATATACCCATAATAACATGAACTCACCGCTTCCAATGATCATCATATATGTTCGTCCAATAATTAAATTTGAAGTCGTGTCTTTCACTTTATGACCAATGTGAGGTTAAAAGGTCAATTTTAGAGTAAGCTAAATGGCCTGAGGGGTTATGATGTATCTATTTGTATTATAATGTTTTTATAGTTGAGTAATGTGAGAAGTATGTGGAGTTTGATGGGTTGAGTATGTGTAGGATTGTTATGGGGACTAGATTGGTGATTGTGGGTAGCTAGAAAATTAAAAAGATAGAGTCAAATGAAAGAAAATGTTTGATATGAGAACTATGGAAGAAATATCTATTGTTATTCTACTTTGGTTCTGTACATTCTTACGTGGTCATCTACTTCGTTTTGGATATGGTTTGGAGTGAGATTCACTACCTATAACCAGACGTGTTTTCATATCTATGGTTGAATCCGTAGTGGTGGATCGGGTGTACCATTCCTGTGATTTTCATCTCGCTAGGGTGAAATTCTTAGGTATATTTGATCAATTCAATTATGAAAATTTTTGTGTTGTTTGAGATAGTTGAAGTATACCAATAGGTCTACACGCATAAAATTGCTTATAAGAACTTATATAAGAGCTATGAGAGTGTTGCTAGAGGTTTTGCATTTTAAAGTGTATCGCTTGTTCGGTGTTGAATTAATAATTTTCTTCTTTGGGCTATATAACTTTTATCATCTCTTTATGTGTAACTGATGTCTAAAGAATGATTTTTATAACTTAAGTTCGTGGAAATATTGTGTTTTGAGAAAGGAAAATCTTGGTATGATTTGAGATGGTCTGTGCATTATGCTTGGGTGGTGATTGTTTAAAGTTCATTTATGGTTGTAGCCAGTATCAACTAAAAGTATTATCTTGGTTATGTGAGAAACATTTGTCATGGTGGTTGTGTTAAGGTCCGGTGCTTTTCCATTCAGATTGAGTTCATAGGTTAGCATGTGACTTGGTAATCATTCTTGATTTACAAACCTTCCAAAATTTGATTAAAAAAAATTAGTTATTACTAATTGACCTTGATGGAATTGTTTTAACGAGGATCTCACTTAGAGAGATGAACAGCAACTGGAAGGTCATAACTTAGACTTTTGGTAACGTCGATTATTCTTCTTTCTCATTCTTTATATTTGTAACACCCAGTAAGTTTTTTCAAACTAAGGCTTGAGCCGTTAATTGTAGTGGTGAGATTTCACCTAGGAATTAAAACTTTCTTAAGAATTAAGGTCAGTTCACTAGATTTAGCACCTTGAGTTCCAAAAAGAATTAAATTGGAAATAGCAAAATCTGAAATTTTGCAAGTTAAGCTAAGTGTGAGTTTTGGGTCAACTTCAAACGATAATACCTCCTAGGACAGTAGGAGTTATGTATTATACAATATATAATAGGACATATCTTTGAATTATCTTTCCAACTCCACCGAGTTTGCTAAGTTTCGAGTTCGGATGAGTGAGAATGACCTTTTGAAGTTAGGATGTCCACTTAAGGAAAGGTGGCCGAAAATAGTAAGGGGTATTTTGGTCTTTTACTTACCCAATTAGATTTAATTCGTTTTTACTATGGTTTTAAGTGTATAATCCTATTAGGTTCAGATTTATAATCCTAATATACACCTAGGATTTTAGTTGAGCGTACAAGAAGAGACAAGAAAGGAAAAAAACAGAAAAGAGGAGAAAAGAGGAAATGATGATGGCGTTCGTTCACGTTCTTGAGTTTAGTTGCGGATTTCTGCCATGGGCTTAATACCTACGAGGTATGTCAGATTCCATAGTGTTGGGTTTGTCCACCCACACGCCAAACATGTTATTTTTAGCGTAATTTAATTCTCAAAAAATTGAAGGATTTAAGTACTTGATAGGTGTTCTTGAGGTTCATTGTGGATCTTGTCTTGTTGGGGTTTTGGTGATTTCTTGGAGTGTTTTTTTAAGTGTATTAGTGTTTACTTAGATTGGTTAATTGAATCTAGGGAAAACTAGAGAAAAGAAATCAATTAAAAGTGATTTAGGGTAAAAAAACGAGATATGAAATTCGCCAAAAGCATGCATGGGGAGATGCTAGTGTGGTCCGCCCTGATGCGCCCAAGGGGATAGGGCGCCGCGCCTGAAGTGCGCCCAAATGCATCCTATGATGTTAGGTACTGGCGCCTCGCGCCCGGAACGCTCCAGGGTCGCCTGCCCCCACTCCTTTTCCGTCGGTTGTCATGGTTGAGCTCATTAAAAGTGTATCTTCACTCCTTTTGATTCTAAACACTTTAAACTACTTATAAACACTTAGAAATCATTCATAACATTAATAATAACCTTTAATTAATAATTCAAATTCAAGGTAAGGTTAATATTAAGTTTTGAGAGTCCGTCTAAACCTTTTGAGAGAGACCTTTTGTGTCTTTTCGAGGAGTCTTATACAACTTCTAGTAACTTGTTTCAAGACTCAAGTAAGTGAGTATGAGAGTGAGGAGAATGTATTCATGATTCTAAAATATCACCTATGTCCTTCCTATCATAGACCATAACTCTTGAATTCATAATTCACATTCAAGAGAGAGTTAAGATTAGAGTTCAAGAAAACCTTTAAGTTCAAATGTGAATTCTTTGAGATCCATCATTGATTTGAACTAAGTTTAGAGGAAGTAAATATGAAAATGGGAAGAGTCATATACATCAGTTCCATCTAGATACTTTGACCTTTGAGTCGAGTTGTTCATGTCCTTAACTTCCTCATGAATTCCATAAATTGAGTATCATTGAGAGGAGTAGTATCTCCATGTTATAAGTCTTGAGTATTGATTTTTCCTTTGGAGATTATATTTCTAATGATGGGTGTATTACATGATACCCATGAAGTTCTTGAGTTTAATTATTCATGCCCATAATTCCACATGAACCATTTAAGTCGAACAATCTTGAGATGAGAGGTACCTTTGAGTTCTTGAGTTGAGTAGTTCATGCTCATAATTTCGCATGAACCCTCCAAGTTAAAAATTATGAATTATCTATAAAAATGAGATCATGATCGTTGAATTTATACTTCAATTTAAGGAAGTTAAGAGTTAACTTTAGAAGTTAAGAAGTAAGTCAAAGCAAAGTTCTTAAAGTTTCTAGAGACTTTACTAAATGTTTTAAATTTATTTTAAGGCTCAAATTTCAAGTCAAGTACAGAGTAAAGAGATGAAGATCTCCCTTCAAAGTATGATAAGGGAACTAAATATTCCTTAAGATTTGAGTTCATTTCTCAAAAGTTATAAGGGAACTAAGTATTCCCTAAGAGTTGAGTTCATTTGTTAAAAGTTATAAGGGAACTATGTATTACCTAAAAGATTATAAATGTTTTCACATTTAAGTTAAGAGGAAAGTAAGATTTCTCAAAGAGAGTTTTGAACAATAAAAGGGAACATTTATTCCAAGAGAGCTTTTTAAATCTAAAGTGTTGAGCAAATTATCTCAACCCAAAGAAAGTATGTTTTTTCAAAAGTATGAGCTAAACTATAATTTTGGAGTATTATTGAACACCGATGTGGGGATGAGAGTTCATATTAACTCAATTATCTATGTAAACTATGTAGCCCTCATGGGTATTAACTGGCATACTGTTTAAATGATCACGTAAGTTAAGCTAGTTGAATAATTTATTTTAATTCAAAGTTTTCATTGAACTTAAAGCTTTGTATTTTAGTTTCAATGTATTTTTAAGCTTTGTATGTTTAAGTAAGTCTTCCTCTTGTATTTAACCAGGATGAGGGTTCGCTTCGGGAACAACAATGGTCTTTGAGTTTAGTTGCGGATTTCTTCTATGGGTTTATCCTTAAGAGGTATGTAAGCTTCTATAGTGCTGGGTTTGTTCACCCACACGCCAAACATTTTATTTTCAGCGTAATTTCATTCTCAAAAGGTTGAAGGATTTATGTTTTGCAAGGTGTTCTTGAGGTTTATTGTGGATCTTGTCTTGTTGGGTTTTTCGTGATTTCTTGAGATGAAATTAATTGTTTGGACTGTTTTTTAGTATATTGGTGTTTATTTATGTTGGGTAATTCAATATAAGGAAAACTGAAGAAAAAAAATTGATTAAAAGCGATTTAGGATAAAAAAACGAGAGGCCAAATTCGCTGAAAACATGCTTGGGGAGATGCTGGCGTGGCGTGCCCAGATGCGCCCAAGGGGCTGGGTCTCCACGCCTGCAGTGCGCCCAAATGCAGCCTCTAATGTTAGGTGCTGGCGTATCACTCCCAATACGCGCCAGGGTCGCGTAGCCCACCACTCCTTTTCCGTCGATTGTGCTGTTTGAGCTCATTTAAAGTGTATCTTCACTCCTTTTGATTCTAATCACTTTAAACTACTTATAACCACTTAGAAATCATTCATAAAGTTAATAATACCCATGAATTAATAATTCATATTCAAGGTAATGTTAAGATTATGTTTTGAGAGTCGGTGTGAACCTTTTGAGAGAGTCCCTTGGAGTCTTTTCGAAGAGTATTATACAACTTCTAGTAACTTGTTTCAAGACTCAAGTAAGTGAGCATGACAGTGAGGAGAATGATTCATGATTATAAAATATCACCTATATCCTTCATATCATAGACCATAACTCTTGAATTCATAATTCACATTCAAGAGAGAGTTAAGAGTAGAGTTCATGAAAGCCTTTAAGTTAAATTTTGAATTCATTGAGATCCATCATTGATTTGAACTATGTTTTGAGGAAGTAAATAAGAATATGGGAAGATTCATATACATGAGTTCCATCTAGTTACTTATACCTTTGAGTCGAGTTGTTCATGCTCATAACCTCCGCATGAATTCCATAAATTGAGTATTATTTAGAGGAATAGTATCTCCAAGTTCTATGTCTTGAGTATTGAGTTTTCCTTTGGAGATTATATTTGTAATGATGGGTCTATTACATTATACCATGAAGTTCTTGAGTTGAATCGTTCATGCCCATAATACACCTTACAAAAGAGGGTCCACTAAGGCTACCTGCAATGGCTAAGAAGATAGCTCAATGATTTTCCTAACGACGATTTCATGTTGTTCAAGTCAACCAAACCTAAGTCCACCATTCACACAAGAATGATACCATTACAACTTTCATCTTAAAGGATATCAAAACCTTCAATCTAGGTCGAAGGTTCCACATAGATGACCTTCTTAAATATATTCAAGGTAACATGTCAATCACACATACATGAATAAGGAGGTTTAGCATACTAAATAAAGAATCCATATTCACATTCTACATGTATCATGTAAGGGACAAGAGTCTACCAAAACAAGACACACAAATATAATTTATCTTATCACATTTAGCCTATCATCCAAAAAGCACATAGGGACAACCAAGTCAACTATAGGTCACCCTATTCACTACTATAGAAACATAAATATAATAAATTACAAGTCTCATATAATCCATCAAGAAGCATCATACTTCAACTTCAAGTAATACACATAAAAACATCACTATAGCTTACTAGAGACACATATAATCAACTAGAAGAACTCATCCTTTGACTTCACATATACAAATAAGTCATCAAGACCTTCACAATACTCATATATTCAAGTTATAACATGATAATGTAAAAATTCATAAAGTAATGACGACGAGGCCACATTGTCTCACAATTCTTAAAGAAATGCTGACGTCAACATTCTTCACAAATATAGTACATAAGCACCGCCACCATAAGTGGACCATACAAAAAATCACAATTGAAACATCTATACTACACAATATAATGAAGCTTAGGTCAACATACCACCAATCCATTCACAACATCTCCAATCCATAGCCAATTCAACCTATTCAATCCATAAAGGCTCTTACCAATAGCCATAGTCATCAATTCATTCCAATAATTACAATATACAATGAACCAAGATAATAAAATATGAATTCATCAATTTAGTACAGCCTACATATAATTCTAACATGCTTATTTCATAATTTAATAGCTTAAAGTAAACTACAGAAGAATCCATTAGTATAGAGACATGATCAAATCGCTCATAAAATAGTCAAAACTAGGATAACATTATTTGCATGGGTTCATAGATATTTTGACTACTAACATCAATTAAATCATAAAGCACTGATTCAAAATGTTTTATGCAAGAACCCATTGATAGATATCAAAATAGTACAATTCATCTTTTGAGAAATCTTTGGAGAACACTTTGAAGCTTGGATGCTTAAAGAAATAAGATTCAAGGATGAATACCATACCTTATATGAAGAAAAGCCGACGAAATTGATGGAGAAAATCTTGGGAAATCAGTCTTATTCCTTAGAGCTTCAAACCTTCATTAATGGAGGTTTTGGAGAAAAGGAATGGAGATATTTTGTTTTGAGTTGAGGGTTTTGTTTTGATTGGTGAGTTTCGGGGCTTAAAAGGACTCAACAACCCTCAATAATTCATACCCAAATTACCCAAAATACCAATGCACTTAACGGACATTTTAATCAATTCAAATTTGACTTAAAAACGATGCGACCAAAACTAGGAGGTTACTGCGCGTCGAGGAGGCATTTTCAATTCTTGGTTCTGGAAATTTTCAAGACAGAATGGTTCGTGATGGCCCCGCATTTCAAGGAAAAATTTTCCCTTCTCTGTGTAGGATGCGCGACGCACAGCCACTGCCAATTCTTGGGTGGCGCAGCAGCTTGCTTTTCCAATGTTTGGGTCCTCCTCGGGGTCCCTTAGGCTGGTCCCCGGGGCGTCGTACTCGGGCGTTTCCATCCTTTACATGTCCGTCTATGTATAGGAACCATCGATACTAAGTTTTACCCTCAAACCATCCCCTAAATCTCCAATACAAAACACTACGACACACAAGTTAAACTTTGACTAGTTTCCAGACGTCTTGGACATCCTTGGACATTTGACCTCCAAACACTTCCAAAGTTTATAGAGTGCCTTTAAAAATTATTATTAAACATTTTAAGAATTTAAAATATCATGACACACATATTAGACTCTAGTTTCACCTAAGTCATTTTAGAGGTGTTACATTCTCCCCCATTTGGATAACATTCATCCTCGAATGACAGTTGCTTTATTTTAAACACTATCAAGAGATAATAAACTCAATACTATCCACACATAACCATAACATCCAAAACACAATACACATATGTAGGAGGAACACCAATTTATCATAATCAAGAGACTCAAAACACAACAAGAAGAGAGAATCTAATCTACGACTCATTATGCAAATAAGACTCACATTCTTCATTTCAAATAGGAGGAACTCCTTTTTCCCACATTATCATGCTTCATACATAATGTTTTTTATGCCTCATTGCAGCCCACTATAATAAGGATGCTTATTAAGCAAAATCTCAAATAATTCACAATGACATGCTCACTAGATAACTAATGCAACTTTTAAGCAACCTAGAATGAAAGCATGATAATATGAAGGACTAAACCTTAATACCTCATTTTAAAACATAACCATAACTTGATGAAATGCACAATGTAAGGAATCAATGAAATTCAATTTCAACAAGACTCATAAACACAATGCATCATGCAACATGCTACTATGACATTCTATCTCTCAAGAGTGACTAGAATATAAGAGAAGAGACAAGAAATCAAAAATCCACTGCTCACCATACTACCCCACTTAGAAGGAACTCATAACAATTAAAGAGAGAATACTAGAAATTACCAACATCATCATCATCCTGCTTTGATCCCTTAGCTCGGAGGGCATAAAATTGATTTTTTCTTGGAACATCACCTTCCGGAACACTAGGAGGAACTTTCTTGACCTCTCTAACTCTAGTCGCAATAGTAGGACAATCCCTCACCATTGACCATCCTTACCACAAAAAAGCAATTCCCGGTACCAACTACACATTTCCCATAATGCCTCTTCCCACAAGTAACATAAGTAGGCTTACCACCTTGAGAACCACTAGCTCTCTCAAGTTTGACCGTAAGAGCACTAGGTCCATCTTGCATTGGGGCCCTCTTCTTGAACTTAGGTTGGTTTTGCTCACTTGATCCACTCCTATTCAAATGCCTTGAAATTCTATTAAGTTTTGACTCTTCAATGGATTGATCATATCCCATAAGCGTAGAAAAATTCATGTCACCATAAATCATGGCCGTACAACACTCTTATTTCACAAGGTCAGAAACACCAGTCACAAACCTACTCATCTCATTCCTACGGTTAGAGACCAAGGATGGAGCATATCTAGACAATATGGTAAAATTCAATGAATAATCTTCAACACTCATATTACCTTGCTTAAGGTTAATGAACTCTTCAACCTTAACCTCCCTTTTCTCATGGGGAAAGTACTTTTCTAAGAAAGCCTCCTTAAACTCTTTCCACTCTATGGGAACCAACTCAACAAACCTATTATCTTTCCATTGAGTTTACCACACTTGAGTAACATCTCTAAATTGGTACGAAGCTAACTCCTCATTCTCCCTATAAGTCACCCCCATGGCACTCAACACCTTGTACACACCACCAAGAAACTCTTGGGGATCCACACCCACCGTAGAGCCAAGAAACATGGGAGGATTCATCCTTAAAAAGTCTCTCAATCTAGATGCCATGGTACTCTCCAAAGCATTACCCTATGCGAATGTCTCTAGTCATATGAGTGGTCATAGCTCGGGCTAGGACAAGTAGAGTCTAAC
>CM040618.1:71831608-71849505 GCA_022817965.1 Solanum lycopersicoides | reverse complement strand
CTTGTGTCGTGACGTAGAATAAAAGTTATAAGTGTCCTTCTAAATGTGTTTCCTTATGTTATAGAAGATGACTATAGACGTATGTCCGCAAGAAGGGTTGAAGAGGAGAGAGTGAATGAGGAAATTCCTCCCTAAGTTGAGCAAGTTGAATAAGTTCTTCAAGGTGACAAGTTACACAGGTAAAGTTCCTCAATGCGAGCAATTCCTATTGGGGTCAAAGATAATAAGGTTTGGGTGGTTCCCTGGATATGACTAATGGGGAGCATAGACCATACTAGCTAGGCAAGGAATCCGAAGTCTACCGTACTCCGAGGGAGGGTGTTCTATTTGCCAATGGTAAAGTAGAACACATCCATGTAGCACATTGTTAAGGAATATCGAGGGTTTCTTTTTTATCTAATGTCATCTTAGTTAGAGAAACTTCCCAAGGGTACTCACTCGGTGCTAGCCTTTGTTCTCGTAAAGTACTTCAATAAAGGATCATATGAAGAGTTACCATACCTTGTTCATAAACAAATATTAATGCACCTTACCAAAGAGGGTCCAGTAAGGCTACCTACAAAGGCTAAAAAGATAGCTCAATGAATTTTTTAAGGATGATTTCATGTCGTTCCAACCTATCAACTTTAAGTCCACCATTCAAACAAGAAGGATATCATTACGGCTTTCAACTTCAAGAATATCATAACCTTTTATTTAGGTTGAAGGTTCCACATAGATGACCTTATTTACTATGTTAAAGGTCACATGTTAATAACACATACATGACGATGGAGCTTTAGCATACTAAGTCAAGAATCCATATTCACATTCTACATCTGTCAAGTAAGGGACACAAGTCTACCAAAACAAGACACACAAACATACTTTACCTTATCACATATAGCCTATCATCGAAAACGCACATAGCGACAACCAAGTCAACTATAGGTCACCCTATTCACTACTACGAAAACATCAACATAAGCCATCATAAGTCTCATATAATCCGTCAAGAAGCATCATACATCAATATCAAGTAATAAACATAAAGAATTCACTATAGCTTACTAGAGACACATATAATCGACTAGAAGAACTCATGCTTTGACTTCACATATACACATAAGTGATCAATACCTTCACAATAATCACATATTCAAGTTATAACATAATAAATTCAAAATTCATAAAGTAATGTCGATGAGGCAACATTGTTTCATAATTCATAAAGTAATGTCGACGAGGCCACATTCTTCACAAGTATAGCACATAAGCACCACCACTATAAGTTTACCATACCAAACATCACAATTGAAACATATATACTACACAATATAACGAAGCTTATCTCAACATACCACCAATCCATTCACATCATCTCCAATCCATAAGCCATACACCAATATCAAGTAATAAACATAAAGAATTCACTATAGCTTACTAGAGACACATATAATCGACTAGAAGAACTCATGCTTTGACTTCACATATACACATAAGTGATCAATACCTTGACAATAATCACATATTCAAGTTATAACATAATAAATTCAAAATTCATAAAGTAATGTCGACGAGACAACATTTTTTCATAATTCATAAAGTAATGCCGACGAGGCCACATTCTTCACAAGTATAGCACATAAGCACCACCACTATAAGTTTACCATACCAAACATCACAATTAAAACATATATACTACACAATATAACGAAGCTTATCTCAACATACCACCAATCCATTCACATCATCTCCAATCCATAGCCAATTCAACCAATTCAATCCATAAAGGCTCTTACCTATAGCCATAGTAATCAATTCAATCCAATAATCACAATATACAATGATCCAAGATAATTCAATATGAATTAATCAATTTAGGACAGCCTACATATAATTCTAACATGCTTCTTTCATAATTCAATAGCTCAAAGTAAACTACACAAAAATCCAATAATATAGAGACATGATCAAATCCCCATAAAATAGTCAAAACTAAGAGTGCATTAATTTCATGGGTTCATAGAGATTCAAAATGTTTTATGCAAGAACCCATGGCTAGATATAAAAATAGGACAATTCATCTATTGAGAAATCTTTGGAAAACAATTTGAAGCTTGGCTCCTTGAATAAAGAAGATTAAATGATGAACACCATATTTTATATTAAGAAAAGCCCACGTAATTGATGGAGAAAATCTTGGGAAATCAGTATTCTTCCTTGGAGCATCAAACCTTCATCAATGGAGGTTTTGGAGAAAATTAATGGAGAGGTTTTGTTTTGAGTTGATGGTTTTACTTTGATTGGTGAGTTTTGGGGCTTAAAAGGACTCAATAATAGTCAAAAAGTCATCCCCAAAATACCCCTGCACTTAATGGACATTTTAACCAATTCAAATTTGACTTAAAACTGATGCGACCAAAACTAGGAGGTTACTACGCGTCGAGGAGGCATTTTCAATTCTTGGTTCTGGAAATTTTCAAGACAGAATGGTTCGTGATAGCCCCGCGTTTCAAGGAAAAATTTCCCCTTCTCCATGGAGGATGCGCGATGCGCAGTCACTGCCAATTCTTTGCTGGCGCGGCAACTTGCTTTGCAAATGTTTGGGTCTTCCTTGGGGACCCTTAGGCTGGTCCCCAGGGCGTCGTTCTCGCTCGTTTCTACCCTTTACATGTCTGTCTATGTATAGGAAATATCAACACTCAATTTCACCCTCAAACCATACCCCAAATCTCAATTACAAAACACTACGATACACTGGTTCAACTTTGACTAGTTTCCGGATGTCTTGGACGTCCTTGGACGTTTGACCTCCAAACACTTCCATAGTTTATACAGTGACTATAAACATTATTATTAAGAATTTTAAGAATTAAAAACATCATGACACACATACTAGACTCTAGTTTCACCTAAGTCATTTTAGAGGTGTTACATTCTTCCCCATTTGGACAACATTCTTCATCGAGTGACAGTTGCTTTATTTTAATCATTATCAAGAGATAATAAACTCAAGACTAGCAGAACGTAACCATAACACAAAAAACACAATACACATATGTAGGAGGAACACCAATTTCACATAATCAAGAGACTCAAAACACAACAAGAAGATAGAAACTAATCTACGACTCATTATTCAAATAATACTCACATTCTTCATTTCAAATAGGAGGAAATCGTTTTCCCCACATCATCATGCTTAATACATAAATTTTTTATACCTCATTACAGCACACTATAATAAGGATGCTTATTAAGCAAAATCTCAAATAATTCACAATGACATGCTCACTAGATCACTAATGCAAATTTTTAGAAACCTAGAATGAAACTATGATAATATGAAGGAAAACACCTTATTACCTCATTTTACAACATAACCATAACTTCATATAATTCACAATGTAAGGAATCAATGAAATTCAATTTCAACAAGACTCCTAAACACTATGCATCTGCAACATGCTATTATAACATTCTTTCTCTCAAGATTGATTAGAATAGAAGAGAAGAGACAAATAATAACAACTCCACTACTCATCATACTCCCCCACATAGAAAGAACTCATAAACAATAAAGAGAGAATACTAGAACTTACCAACATCATCATCATCCTTCTTTGATCCCTTACCTCGGAGGGCATAAAAGCGATTTTTTCTTGGAACATCACCTCCCGGAATACTAGGAGGAAGTTTCTTGACCTATCTTTCTTAGTCGCAATAGTAGGACAATCCCTCACCATATGACCATACTTACGACAAAAAAAAGCAATTCCCGGTACCAACTACACATTTCCCATAATGCCTCTTCCCACAAGTAACACAAGTAGGCTTACCACCTTGCGAACCACTACCCTTCTTAAGTTTGACCTTAAGATCACTAGGTCCATCTTGCATTGGAGACCTCTTCTTGAACCTAGTTTGGTTTTGATCATTATATCCACTCCTATAAAAATGCCTTGAAACCCTATTAATTTTTTATTCTTCAATGGATTGAGAATATACCATAAGCCTAGACAAGTTCATGTCACCATGAAGCATGGCCGTACGACACTCTTCTTTCACAAGATCGAAAACACCGGTCACAAACCTACTAATCTCATTCGTAGGGTTAGACAACAAAGATGGAGCATATTTAGAAAATATGGTAAAATTTAAAGAATACTCTTCAACACTCATATTACCTTGCTTAAGGTTAATGAACTCTTCAACCTTCAACTCCATTTTCTCACGGGGAAACTACTTTTCTAAGAAAGCCTCCTTAAACTCTTCCCACTCTTTGGGACCCAACTCAACCAACCTATTATCTTTCAATTGATTGTACCACACTTGAGTAACATACCTCAATTGGTACGAAGCTAACTCTGCCTTCTCTCTAGAAGTCACCCCCATGGCACTCAACATCTTGTACACACTATCAAGAAAATCTTGGGGATCCTAACCCACTTTAAAGCCAAGAAAGATGGGAGGATTCATCCTTCAAAAGTCTCTCAATCTAGAGGTCATGGTACTCTCAAAAGCATTCACCCTAGGCCCAATGTCTCTAGTCATATGAGTGGTCATAGATCGGTCTAGGGAAAGTAGAGCCTCTCTAACCTCCCCACTAGTCATATCCATGGGAACCACCCGAACATTATTTCCTTGACCTCCAATAGGAAATTGCTCGCATTAAGGAACTTTACAAACATTGAAGAACTTATTCAAATTGTTCAACTTTGGGAGGAATTTCCTCATTCACTCTCTCCTCTTCGACCCTTCTTGCGGCCATACTTCTAGTAGTCATCATCTATGAAGACAACGAAAAGCATTTTGAACAACACTAATAACTTTTTATTATACGGCACAACACAAGAGTAGAAAAGAAGGAAAACTCTATCGTCCTATAGCCTCTCGCTTATAGATATGTCGCGACTCACACAGATGAAAAAGACTCTACTACACGTGGCTTTTATGAGACTTTGAATCCTATAGACAAGTTCACAACCTTATTCTCTCATACCAACCTTATAACAACCCGAGAGCGCACCCTAGAAGATAGGGCATTCCTCAAGTCGTGGCATGGCATACTTGACCTCCCAGAGGTCTTGTACAAGCCCTTTTGACATTGTTCATTGCATATATGAATAAAAAGTAGTGAGGAATTAAAACTTTTCACAAGAAATAATATCTCAAAACATCTTTCGTGTTATATGATTGAAATACTAAGTCTCAACATTCGCCAATCTTAGACTCAATAATATTTGGGACAAGGCCCATACATCAAAATAAAGAAAACTTAGTTTATTACAATACTTTTAATCAATGAAATCTAAAGATAGTAATGTCCTCGAATCAAGTGAGGACATACCCCAACTTTGCTTGAAAGAGTCCTAGTTTCCAAGCTTTCTTCAAGATGCCTCTCACCTTCAACCTAGACCTTTAGATATAGACAGAATGTATGAAATTAGTACACAGCATGTACTAAGTATGGTATAATGCATAAAATTGTAATAAACGGACATTTACATGAAACTTTCTCTTTTTGAGTAAAACTTGATGAGATAAGTATAAGAAACCACTTTAACACCAACTACATATATAAGTCAAGTACAAAGTAATCCCACATAAAAGCATATAATATGACATTCTCCTACCAAAGGTTATTATAAGACTTACTTAAGTAATTCAAGAAGAGACCGCCCATACACCCTCTTAAAGCTTACCCAAATAATCCTTAAGACTATCTAAGTTTAGATTATGCCCATTTCATCAATTAACTTTTCTATCTAGAGTTACTCTTAAGACTATCTTAAGTAAGACATGAAGACACCATTCATATACCCTCTCCACACATTGACGAGGCAATCCTTTAAAGTTACACTAGATAAGTACTTATTAATTAACATACTTTTAACTTAAGTCAATATCATCATTAGTCTATTTAAGAGACATTCAACAATTAAGGACATTCACATATTTGTCTTGGAGAAGATCTAGGGAACCTACATACTAGCATCTTCAAAGCATAATAGTGCAATATCTAGAAAGCGTCCCATTCCAGTAAATAAACTTCATAGTACTTCTCCAACACTAGCATGTATCCCACATGATGAGAATAGGCAATAACCGACATAGAACATACTAGCTAGGCATGGAATCTGGAGTCTACCATACTTCGAGGGAGGGTGTTCTATTTGCCAATGGTAGAACTAGAACACATCCCAAGTAGGAACATGGTTAAGGAATATCGAGGGTTTCTTTGTTCTCTAATGTCATCTTAGTTAGAGAAACTTCCCAAGTATACTCACTTGGTGCTAGCCTTTGTTCTCGTAGAGTATTTCAATAAAGGAGCATATGTAGAGGTACCATATGTTGTTCATAACCAAATAACAATACACCTTACCAAAGAGGGTCTAGTAAGGCTACCAACAATGGCTAAGAGGATAGCTCAATGATTTTCCTAAGGATGATTTCATGACATTCCACCCAATCAATCCTAAGTCCACCATTCAAACAAGAAGGGTACCATTATGACTTTCAACTTCAAGGATATCATAATCTTCCATCTAGGTCGAAGGTTCCATATAGATGACCTTCTTAACTATGTTCAAGATCACATGTCAATAACAAATACATGACTAAGGGGATTTAACATACTAAGTGAAGTATCCATATTCACATTCTACATGTATCAAGTAAGGGACACAAGTCTACCAAAACAAGACACACATACTTTACCTTATCACATATGGCCTATCATCCAAAAAACACATAGTTATTACTAAGTCAACTATAGGTCACCCTATTCACTACTACAGAAATATCAATATAAGTCATCATAAGTCTCATATAATCCATCAAGAAGCATCATACTTCAACATCAAGTAATACACATAAAGAATTCACTATAGCTTACTAGAGAAACATATAATAAACTAGAAGAAATCATGCTTTGACTTAACATATACACATATTTCATCAAAACCTTTACAATAATCACATATTCAAGTTATAAAATGATAAAGTCATAATTCATAAAGTAATGACGACGAGACCACATTGTTTCACAATTCATAAAGTAATGCTGACGAGGGCACATTCTTCACAAGTATAGCACATAAGCATTGCCACCATAATTGGACCATCCCAAACATCAATTTAAACATATATACTACACAATCTAAAGAAACTTATCTCAACATAGCACCAATCCATTCACAACAACTCCAATCCATAGCCAATTCAACCAATTAAATCCATAAAGGCTCTTACAAATAGCCATAGTCACCAATGCAATACAATAATCACAATATACAATGAGCCAACATAATTAATATGAATTCATAAATTTAGGACAGCCTACATATAATTTTAACATGCTTCTTTCATAATTCAATAGCCCAAAGTAAACTACACAAGAATCCAATAGTATAGAGACATGATCAAGTCACCCATAAAATAATCAAAAATAGGATTGCATGATTTGCATGGTTTCATAGAGAATTTGACTTAGAATCATCAATATTACATCAAATCAATCATAAAGCATTGATTCAAAATGTTTTACGCAAGAACCCATGGCTAGATATAAAAATAGGACAATTCATCTTTTGAAAAATCTTTGTAAAACACTTTGAAGCTTGGATCCTTGAAGAAAGAAGATTCAAGGATGAATACCATACCTTATATGAACAAATGACCACGAAATTGATGGATAAAACTAGGGATATCAATCTTCTTCCTTGGAGCTTCAAACCTTCATCAATGGAGGTTTAAGAGAAAAGGAATGGAGAGGTTTTGTTTTGAGTTGATGGTTTTACTTTGATTTGTCAGTTTAGGGGCTTAAAAGGACTCAATAACCATAAATAAGTCATCCCCAAATTACCCAAAATACACCTGCACTTAATGGACATTTTAACCAATTCAAATTTGACTTAAAAATGACGCGACCAAAACTATGAGGTTACTGTGTGTCGAGGAGGATTTTTCAATTATTGGTTCTGGAAATTTTCTAGATATATTTGTTAGTGATGGCCCCGCGTCGCAGGGAAAATTTTTCCCTTCTCAGTGCAGGTTGCGAGACATGCAGCCACTGCCGATTCTTGGCTGGCGCAGCCGCTTGCTTGGCCCATGTTTGGGTCCTCCTTGGGGACGCTTAGACTGGTTCTCGGGGCGTCGTTCTTAGAAATTTAGACCCTTTACATGTCCGTCTATGTATAGGAACCATGTATACTCAATTTTACCCTCAAAACATCCCCTAAATCTCAACTACAAAACACTACGACACACTAGTTCAACTTCGACTAGTTTCTGGAGGTCTTGGACGTCCTTGGACGTTTGACCTCCAAACAATTCCAAACATTATACACTGCCTATAAACACTACTATTAATAATTTTAAGACATTAAAACATCATGAAACACATGTTAGGCTCTAGTTTCACCTAATTCGTTTTAGAGGTGTTACAATTTGTAGACCAAGAATAAGCGAAATGAATCGAGAAAGCGAAGAATCATGTTTTTAAGGTATTCAAACTTTTTTCGAGGGTAGTTGATGGTTGTGATTTCATGATTGTATGATGTATGTTTGTTCTTTATTCATAATGATACATGTATGTATGCAAATGTTGCATTATTGATCACACTTGTTGTAAATGAAATAGATGAATGACGAAGGCCTTGAATTATGACTTGATTGTATGATCTTTAGAATAGACTTGCAATTGTGATTGTAACTTGTTGAATGGATTGGGTGTTGAATTCAGACACACTAACTTGGATCGGTTTCCACGTTCCGATATAATTATGGGACCAGTTGCCACGTTCAGACATAAGCATTGGATGGGGTACCACGTTTCTGTATGCTTACTGTTTGGGTTTGGGTTCCATAATAGAACCAATGACTTGATATAACTGTGTAATTGAGAAATGTGAAATTGTACGTTGTTTCATAAATGATGATGATAGTATATATGTTCGTTGTATGCATGTGATTAATATGTTGTATTAACTTATATATGTTGCACTTAGTTGGATAACACCGTGATCCTACTAATATATTGCAGTTGTGTACACATACTGCACTTACTCTTTCCTTGTTTGTTACAGGGCATCTTCATGTGTCTATTGACCGACCTCATTTAGAACATAAGTAATCGTCAATCAAAATTAAGGGTGAGCAAGTTCTTCCAGGATGCCATGAGTTCTCCTTTCATATATGTCCACATTTCCGACTGACACTTTTCTAGTTAGTTCATTAGTTTTTGGGTCGTAACTCTTTTTGTTTGACTGATGCTTGATCTTTAGATATTTTGGTACATTGACTTTTACGTTCTAGGCATTACTTTCACAATGGTAGTTTGTTATTAGAATTTTGTTTGGAGTTTAAGAGAACTCTATTTCATTCCTTAGAATTTAACTTGCTTCCGTAGTTTTAGATTTTTTAGTTGGTTGTAGTAATGGTTCTCCCACCGGAGGGTTTGTATGGGTGCAAATCATGATGGTCTAGGTCATGACAAAGTTTGTATCAGAGCCTAGGTTTGATGATATCGATGTACAAAAATGAGTCTAGTAGATTCTTGCGGAATGGTACAGAAATATTTGTACTTTCCTACGACGGACTATAAGACATTAGGAAATCTCTCTTTTTTCTGTTGTCTCCTTCGTGCGATAACATGATTCCAATTGGTATATGTCAATTCAAATTGGTATCTAACCTCCTTCACTCTTTTGTCTTCAGATGGTTAACACTAGATTCAATGGCGTCAGACCCATAACTCTCATCAATGCTCCGACGTCAAAATCTGTAGTGAGAGGTCGCAGTCGAGCTAGGGTACATGCCGAGGAAGAGTGGCGCCTACTATAGATGGTCTATGTCACTACCGGAATCTAGACCCCAGACGAGACCGGTGTCGTTGACCTCTCAGAGGTCGCAGACAAGCCTACATACGTCATTCTTACTTCATCTAGGTTAATTTTAGCGGAAAATTTAAACTTTTTGTTTTTTTATTTCATGCTAAACATTTTAAACTTAACATCATGGGCGTTCACAAATCAACCTTATAGAGATAATAAAATGAAGAAATAGTGCAATACTGTAATAATTGTATAATTGCCAAAATGGCACCAATACAGTGTATGAAATAAAAACAAATAGAAACACTAGTGGAACATGTTCCACTAGCTAAAGCCTATATCTAAGCTAGATAGTAACGGTAGACATCCTCGAAAGCATGAGGGCCTACC
Source organism: Solanum lycopersicoides (assembly GCA_022817965.1). Lineage (NCBI taxonomy): Eukaryota > Viridiplantae > Streptophyta > Magnoliopsida > Solanales > Solanaceae > Solanum > Solanum lycopersicoides. Next base: position 71,839,297 of record CM040618.1, on the reverse strand, counting down.
AAGTCCGGATGAAAGCTCCACATCAGAATAGCTGCAACGTCAACATGTACGCTCTAGCGTCCACCTGTGCCTGCACCTAAAATTGTAGAGTTGTATAGGGTTAGTACACAATTGTACTAAGTATGGGTATATGCAAGCACACACCAAGGACATGCATGAGAAAGTATAGCTCTTTCCTAACAACATGATTATGGAAAGTCAAGTCAGTGGACTTGCCAAATTGGGATTAGGAAAGTTAGTGAACTTTCCAAATTTGGATTACAAAAGTCAGTGAGCTTTCCAAATTGGGATTAGGAAAGTCATGCCATGAGAGTAACATGCATCATCATACTTATCATATTGCACACAACACATAACATCTTACACATAGCACATATTGTAGCATAAAGAAAATAACATCTTTTATAACATTCATTCATATGCCATGAGACCTTGGAATCATGAACTTGACATTAAGGCTTTCCAAAATGAGGGCTCAGCATATGGGACCTCAACTAGGGAGTCTTCATTACCAAACACAGAGTCTGCTTCATTCATTCATACGTACTTCATTTCATTTCGTTCATAGGCTAGTGTGAACACCATCTATACCTAGGGTGTAGTTTAAGACTTTCATCGGGTTTGCTGTGCAATGATCAAGAATAACCTAGTGTCATTACCTGAGTCTAGCTCACCTCTTGATTATCCTATCCTAACACCTTTGGTATCGTTCATTTCATTATGTGCTTCATTTGAGGCTGGCCTCATTCATTCATTGGGAACTTTAACTATAACCGACATAGATCATGTGAGCATCATGAAATCCAGTGTCTCCCCCACACTGAAAAAGAGGTGGAATCACAGGACAAGGTGAACCAAAACATGCTAGCGTACATGGGAATTTAACCCCGCTAGATCCCTATATTGGCAGTATAGATTCGAAGACCAGGAGATATAAGGAGACCCATACCCGGAAAGCCAGACAGTCTCATCTCATGAGAGTTACTTGAACCTCCGCCCTTCCCGAAAGAAGGCATCACCGCTCATAGCTAGTCAATCGGTGATCAGTATAAAGTTCCATTACATTCAACTCATACGTCATGTAAGCTGGCTTCTAGTATGATGACATCATAGCTCAATAGATGATTTCTCATCTCATCATTACTATTAAGTGTGTTAATCTCAATATTTTCATTAGAGTGTTCATAGAGATTGGTCTCTTCATTAACTTTACACTCTCATAGGTGAGTACGTTTTGGTAACAATTACTTAGGCTCATTTGAGATTGTTCTCATATTTTATATTAGCCTCATATCATGTTGTCACCACATTCATTAACATTAGCACAATTGCTCTTCATAATTACTCACCCCATTTTACGTGAATGTTCATTTCATCATATGCCAATATACTTGGCCATTTGTGTGTTTCACATTCTTACTTAACCCTTCTAGGGTTTCGTCATTTCATTACATAATAATCATTTCATCGTATGTCAATGCACTTGCCCATCTAGTGTGTTTTACACTCGTACTTAACCCTTCTAGGGTTACTTCATTTAATTACATACATCTTAGGTTCACTTATCTTTAAACATATGCTAGACTTATGGGTCTATACATACAAGCCATGAGGCTTCATTCATAGTTCGTTAAGTGACTCATATCTTCCTAGGATTATGTAGTACAAGACTTATGTATCTTGTATATATGCTAGGATCTTGATTTCGATCTAAGTAGGTGGCATTATTCTTGAACATTTAATTCAAGTATGATTTATGTATCAATACGGAAATTTTGGGCAAGGGAGCCCAAGTTCGAATCCCTTGGACAACACTTACATTTTTCCTTGATTTTATTTTTAATCCTCATGACATTGGGACCCTAGATCGAACCCCAACATCAACATTCTATCTTTATTTTTCTCCTTGGGTTTTCTCTTAATTTGGGCGAAGGGTTGTGGGATCGAACCCCCACAACCCCTTTTATTTTTCACTTAAGACTTTGTTGTCCCATTTCGCCTAGACCAAGAGGTTGTGGGATCAAACCCCCACAGCCTCTTTTATTTTACTCTTTAATTCGCTAGGAAATTGGGAGGTTGTGGGTTCGAACCCCTACAGCCTCCTTATTTTATTTGTAATTTCGCAAGGCTGTGAGGTTGTGGGTTCGAACCCCCACAACCTCCTTATTTTTTATTTTTAAATTAACTTAGCTAGGCGTTTGGCAGTGCGGTTGTGGGATCGAGCCCCCACAGCCTCACTTTATTTTCTTAATTATTTCGCCCTTCCCCTTTCCAGCCTTGAGGTCGTGGGTTCGATTCCCACGCCTCACATTTTCTTTTCTTTAATTTTTATTCTTTCATTCTCTGCCTGGAGGTCGTGGGTTCGATTCCCACGCCTCCTATTTATTTATTTAAATTATTGCCCTCTCCTTTCCCAACCAGTAGACCCAATTTTGATTACCCCCAACCGCTTTCCTTTTGCGAATTTAAACTGCCACACGGGTGAGGTCACAGGCTCGAATCCTGGTGGCCTCACCCCTTTCAATTCATTAAATTTCCAGATTTCTTCATTAAAGTTTAGCCTAAACTAAAATTGTATTTTTCTTGCTGGAACTTTATCATCTTATTAACTTATTTTCACCAATATTTTCACTTGAAAACTTAGGACAATTCATGGATCGTTTGTTACTTTTTGGGGGAGTATTTCATGGATTCGTTTAGCCAAAATGTTGACACTCAAATCAGCCCCATCTCCATTTTAATGAACATCACGATTACATAGATTTATACACGTAAAATGACAACCAAAACAATATCAAACTTGAAGCCATAAATCGAAACCCCATTCACAGTGAGTTTACAGTAACATTTTGCACATTCACACACACTTGCACAAACGTTCGAATACATGGTTGTCTTTCCTATGATTTCAAGTATACAATCAAAATCATGTTCATCACGAAATAATAACATACCTAAATCTACCAGCAATCATACCCAACCTACGATTCATTGGGAGCTAGTGATAGGGGCATGCAAAAGGGGAAACAATCCTAGTTTTCGAATGAACAATATGAACCTTAAGGGGTCTCTTGGGAAAGGAACCAAGAGAGAAGAAAACCCATACCTTATTTGATGTTCAAACGTTGAACTTGCTGCCCAAAACCTTCTCCAAAATCACGTCCAATACCGAAAGTTTCAACACCAACTCGACGGAAATCTCCCCTTTGCCTTAACGTTTTTGGTTAGCTTGTTTTCTTAAAATTTTTATGTGTGTTCTTTAAGTGTGAAGAACTTTGATATATTTTCTGTTCTTGTAGTTGTTTAGGCAGAGAGCAAACGTGAAAGAGAATGGAGAAACGTGAGAGATGAACGTGATAGAGTGTTAAGCGTGAAAGATAGTTTAGACTTAGGTAAAGACTTAGTCAACTAGGACTATTTGAAACCTTTTAAAAAAATCTGATTTAATTATCTTAGTGAAATGACCATAATGCCCTTACAAAATCAGATTTTAAACCTCAATTTAATTACACTTAATTTGGTGCTTCCGTTGAGGTTCGAACCCGGGTGGAGTGACCACCGCGAAACGGGCCATTTCGGGTTGACCCGACCCGACCCGTCCACTGAATTAAATCAATTAATTAATAAATTAATTACTTAGGGTAATTCGATAATACCCTTGGCCTGGAAAAGACCATTTTACCCCTGGACCCTCAAAACTTAAGATTTCCTCTTTTTAAGTCTTGTAATGACTCATTCGATTAAATTTTCGTATTCGAGAGCCCTACATGGTTGGTCCCAACCTTTCCAAGCTCAACTAACTCCCCAAGTTAGTTGGCTTGGCTGTAGCAAGGGTTCCGAGGTCTGGTTCTACGCGCATCAATCCGTGTGAACCCTGGTCTACTCGTAGGCATTCTTGACACATTAGCATTTCTTATCTTATTCATTTTAGGGTTGTTACATTATCCCCCCTTAGGAACATTCGTCCCCGAATGACACTACCACTATATAGTGTAATTCCAGTCATATCATAACATAACCACTATGCACAGTCAAGTAATATCAACAAAATATTGAGAGATAAGGAAACTTAGACTTAAGAGTAAGAAGTCTAACCTCAAGAGCTGAAAAGATGAGGGTAACGGGATCTCATGTCAGCCTCAGCCTCCCACGTAGCACCCTCAACAAGATGATTTCTCCACAATACCTTCACTGTAGCAATCTCCTTGTTCCTCAGCCGCTTGATCTGTCTGTCTAAGATCTCAACAGCTACCTCCTCAAAGGACAAGTCTTCATCGACCCCCAAACCTTCCACAGGTAGAATCGATATTGGATCACCTAGGCACTTCTTTAACATGGATACATGAAATACTGGATGGACAGAAGCTAGCTCTGCAGGCAATGCCAACTCATAGGCCACCTCACCCACACGCTATAGGATCTCATATGGCCCAACATTCCTCGGACTCAACTTCCCTTTTCTGCCAAACCTCATCACCCCTTTCATAGGTGATATCTTCAAGTAGACCTGGTCACCAACATCAAACTCTAAGGGCCGTTTTTTGTTATCTGCATATGACTTTTGCCGACAGTAAGCAGTAGCCAACCTGTCCCTAATCACTCTGACCTTCTCTAAGGCCTCATGAATGATATCTGGACCCAAAATGGATTACTCTACAACCTCGAACCTCCCAACTGGAGATCTACACCTCCTACCATACAGTGCCATCCCAATGTTGGGTGATAGCTATTATTATACAAGAACTCTATCAAAGGCAGATGGTCATCCTAGCTACCCCTGAAGTCAATCACACACGCTTGCAACATGTCCTCCAATGTCTAGATGGTGCGCTCTGCCTGCCCATCAGTTTGAGGATGAAAGGCAGTACTAAGCTTTACCTGTGTGCCCAAGATCTTCTGGAAAGATCTCCAGAAATGTGAAGTAAACTGAGCTCCTCTATCTAAAATGATAGACAAAGGAATCCCATGCCATCTCACAATCTCATCAACGTAGAGTCTCGCAATCCTCGGCTCTTTAAGTAGACTTCACAGGGATAAAGTGGGCAGACTTAGTCAATCTGTCCACAATAAGCCATATGGAGTCATGCTGCCTCCTAGTCCTCGGAAGACCGACCTCGAAGTCCATATTAATGGCCTCCCACTTCCAAGTCGGTACCTCAATAATTTGAGTCAGACCGCCAGGCTTAAGATGTTCTGCCTTAACCTGCTGACAATTAGGACACTTGGCCACATATTCTGCAATGTCCTTCTTCATGCCATCCCACCAATAAATCTGCTTAAGATCATGATACATCTTTGTGGAACCTGGATGTATGGAATATCTGGAACCATGGGCCTCTGCAACAATCCTGGTCCGCAAATCATCTACATCTGGTACACACAGCCTGTCCTAATACCTAAGTATGCCATCACCTCCCAAAGCGAAGGACTCATTCATCTTTATCAACACTGAGTCCTTTTGCTCCATCAACACAGGATCGAGATGCTGACCCTGCTTGACTTCAACTACCAATGATGATTCAGAACTAGGATGAACTGAAACACCCCCACTAGTACAGTCAACCAGTCTGGACAGTCTGTGTACATCTTTCACCAACTTCTTCTTCTCATCCTCAACGTGGGCTGTACTTCCTATGCTCATCCTGCTCAAAGCATCAGCCACAACATTAGACTTACCTGGATGGTAGTGAACATTCATGTCATAATCCTTCAACAGCTCCAACCATATCCGCTGACGTAGATTCAACTCCCTCTGTGTGAACACGTACTGGAGACTCTTGTGGTCTGTGAATACATCCACATGCACTCCATACAAGTAGTGCCTCCACATCTTCAGTGCAAACACCACAGCTGCCAAGTCCAGGTCATGAGTGGGATAATTCTTCTCATGAACCTTGAGCTGTCTGGACGTATAGGCTATCACCTTACCAACCTGCATAAGAACACAAACCAAACCAACCCTAGATGCATCACAGTAAACAGTGTAATTCTCACCACACTTAGGCAAAGTAAGCCCCGGGGCTGAAGTGAGTCTGTCCTTGAGCTCATGGAAACTCTTCTCACAAGTCTCCGTCCATTCAAACTTGGCTTTCTTCTTAGTCAAAGTTGTCAATGGGGCAGCAATGGAATAAAAGCCCCCCACAAACCTTCGGTAGTAACTAGCCAATCCCAGAAAGCTACGGATGTCAGTGGGAGTAAGAGGCTTTGGCCAGTTCTTCACAGCCTCAGTCTTCCAGGGATCCACCTCCACGCCCTGATCGTACACAACATGACCCAGGAAGGTCACTGATCTAAGCCAAAATTCACACTTGCTGAATTTGGCTTACAGCCGATGTTGTCTAAGTACCTGCAAGGTTAGTCTCAAATGTTGTTCATGCTCTTCCTTGGTCCTAGAGTAGATGAGAATGTCATCAATGAATACTATGACCAAAGAGTCAAGGTATTCACGGAAGACTAGGTTCATGAGGTCCATAAATGCAGCAGGTGCATTCGTAAGACCAAATGACATGACTAAGAACTCATAATGACCATAACGGGTACGAAAGGATGTCTTTGGGATATCTCCATCCCTAACCCTAAGCTGATGATACCCTCAACGAAGATCAATCTTAGAGAAGAAACTAGACCGTTGGAGCTGATCGAACAAATAATCTATTCTGGGAAGTGGATACTTATTCTTTATAGCGACTTTGTTGAGCTGCCGATAATCGATACACATTCTAAGGGTTCCATCCTTCTTTTTCACAAACAACACTGGAGCGCCCCAAGGGGATATGCTCGGCTGAATGAAACCCTTATCAATAAGATCTTTTAACTGCAGCTTCAACTCTTTGAGTTCAGGTGGAGCCATTCTGTAAGGAGGAATTGAAATTGGTTTAGAATCGGGTTCTAAGTCAATACCAAAATCAATCTCTCGAGGGGGAGGGACTCTAGGCAAATCATCAGGAAATACATCTATGAACTCATTCACTATAGGCGCTGAGTCTATGGAAGGAATGTCATGATCTAAATCATTAACACTCACTAGGTGACACAATAACCCCTTGGACATCATTTTATTGGCCTTAAGGTTCGAAATCAAGGGGTTAGGATGACTCGAGTTGTACCCCTCCCAGACTAGCTCCTCTTCATCAGGGAAACGAAATCTCACAACTCTACTACGACAATCCAAACAAGCATAACCATTGTGAAGCCAGTCCATGCCAAGAATAACATCAAAATCATGCATGGGTGACTCAACCAAGTCTGCACACATAGTCTTACCACTTACAAGTATTGGGCAATCCTTGTATACTCTATCAGTTCTTACGTTTTCTCCTAAAGGTGTACTAAACACTGTAGGATCATGTAGAACTTTAGGCAATATCTCAAAAGTGAGAGCAAGCAAAGGAGTTACAAAGGAAAGCGTAGACCCTGGATCAAGTCAAACAGTTGAGAATACCTGCAGCATAAATTGAGAATACCTGCAGCATACCTGTGACCACATCAGCGGACTTCTCCTGCTCCTCCCTGCCTTCTTCTTTAGTATAGCTCTGTCTATTTCTTCTCTCCCCACGCTCTCCGATTAATCTTGTTAGAAATCATTGTTTCAGCAATAGAAATTAAAAAGAATTACTAGTGATATGTCAAAGCAAGAACATCAGTGATACCAGAGATATAACAAACATGCGATGCATATAAATGTTTGTG
>CM040618.1:71758262-71830781 GCA_022817965.1 Solanum lycopersicoides | reverse complement strand
TGCTAGATATATTTGCTGAAATTGGAATGGGGTCAATGGATTATATAGAACAAATTTTGAAGCTGCAATGCTCGAGGACACTGCAACTTATTATTCTTGCAATGCTCGAGGACACTGCAACTATTATTCTTGCAAAGATTCTAACTGCATATGAATCTTCAAGGATCCAATTAGAATCTTTTCAAGAATAATAAGACGTAGTGACCTCGAGCATTGTAACTTCAAAATCGTTGTCATAATAATCCATTGACCACACTCCAATTTCTACAATTATACAATTTTATCTCCCTCAGACTCTTGATCAATCTAGTTAGAGGATTAATGTTGCTCGATAGAAAGATATAAAGAAACGGTAGTGACAACTCAAACCAAGACAAAAGGTATAACAAAGATATAGCATCTCTGGTTTTTCCATTCTACTATTGGTAGATTTTAAATAGGAAACAGTTTCTAGTACGATATTACGTGTGACCCACTTTATGTGATACTCTTTCATTTTTAGTCATTCCCTAAAAAAGGACATCTTTCCATATTTAGTAAAAATTTAACTTCAAATTTCTTGTTTTACCTTATATCCATAAAGTGTCAATAGTTTAGTTTATACCACAAGTTTCAAAATTTCTTCTCTTTCTCTTTTAATCAAACTTTTTTTTCGATGGTCATCTATTAAAACATATGCACCTGAGTTCAGTTCATGGATTCTATATTGATTTTGTAATTATGTTTTCTTTGTTTTGCCTCTTATAGAATTTGTTGTTAAGATTGACACTATACTCAATTGACGCCACATCTTATGAAAAATGATCTAAAATCATTTAAAATAATTAAATATGAGCAAGTTATCACGGCGAAATTATGCCTAGAACATGATTAAAAGTTAAGAGGCTCCTCCGATGAAATCTGATAAAACAAATTATGTGAACGATGCTCAAAACAAATATCAGTGATACAGTTTCAAAGGTCAGAATATCTGAGTTAATGCATACCACAACCCCAAGATTAGCATAACCAAGGGACCAGGTAGTAGAACATAGGTAATTATAGTCAAGATTAATAGGGATACAACAATAACTTATGAAATAAAAGTGAAAATTTTTACATACCTCCTAGAGGGAAGATATGTAACTCAAAATAGTGGTGAATGACGCTTGAGAATGCTTTACAGAATTAAGAGAAGACATATGCAAAAGTTTGCACCATGTCTAAGATTATCAGCCCCCATACTGCCTCATTCCAAAAATATGAAATGCAAATGAGAGACATCACAACAGAGGAAAAAAACCTCACGGGGAAACTTTCAAGAAACACTATTGAGTGTCTATCTCATTTCACGAAAATCATCACTTCGAGTAACAGGTTTCTCCTAATTGAAGTAGAAAAAGTTTAAGTTGTTGAACAGGCTATAGTTATGATTACCAAGAAAAAGGGAACCAACGAAGAAGAGATAAAATTGACTCGCTGGTTTTGCTCGATTGCTTATGTAGATGAAGTAAAAAAAAAGGAAGATTTGGGACCTTTTGCCATTGGCAATCATGAGTTTGTTAGTGTCTTCTGTGATAATTGGGATAACATTGACTTGATTCCTTTGGCTATTGATAAACATTCATGTCTATGTAGACATAGTTCTATCATGTTTAGTGATATTGTATGACGTAAAAAATCATGTGCGTAAATACGCTAAAAGGGATGATCTTCTTATTTTTCTTTTTCAGTAGGTTCGTTATAAAGACTATCTTTTTGGAAGATTTTCTCTTTTTTAAGGTATTAATTTATTGGATAAAGTAGTATTGGAATGATTTATATCATGCATGGTTCTCTTCGCTATTATGATTTTGCATCCATTTTCCCCCCTTCTTCTTGTTTTTCTAGCACCTCAATTACTTGTGCATTAACAAAAATAAATAAAATCTTGTAAGTACCACATAATAGATATCTCCATTAAATGGATGATGACATCAGCGAACAACACGGTTGTGGGATTCATAAGATTCAAGAGGACAACATTAATACTATTCCTTAGCAGCAAGAGTAGAATGAAGAATTATAATTAGCTACATTAGATGTAGACTACATTAGAAGGGAGGACATGAAGATCAAATACATGTCCAGGAAACATTTAGTACATTTCCTCCTTTCTATATCATAAATCAACTTTCAAGCAGTGTCCAAAGAATGAAATCACTAGATACTTAGTTCATTATTAGCATTCGAGAAAAGTACTTCATTGTATAAAAATTCACGACACTTTTCTCAAACATGGATGAAGATTTTCAATTTAATCATAATTTGTTATCTTTTGACTATTTTGTGAATGGAGATTCTAGTCCTTCCCTTCATTCTTACAAGCAAGAAACCATAGAGAAGGACTAGAGACTCTATTTCCAGAACATTCTAGAGACAAAAAAAATTCATGATTAGATTGAAAATACACATTTGTTATTTGATAAAAGTGTCCTGCAAGTTTATGAAATGAAGTGGTTTTCTGATATGATAATAGTAGACTAACTATTTTATAGTATCATCCTTTGGACACTACTTAGAACATTATTAATGATTTAGAGCGGAGGAAGTTACTACATGTCTATTGTGAACATAACTTATCTTTGTCTCATCTCTTATAATGTAGTTTTTAGGTAATATAGGTAATTAAGATTCTTCATCACATTCCTACCGATAAGAAATTGTTTTAAAGTCATCTTTTGGAAACTTGTGAATCTCACTGTCATGTTATTCAGTCATGTCATCATTCGATTCATCAGATCTATCTATTTATGTTGTACGCCCATGATTTCTTTTTCTTTTTAATGAAAAGATATAGAGGTACTAGAAAAGCAAGAAGAAGGGAGAAAATAATTGCAAAACCGTAACGGCGGAGAGAGAATTATGTGATACTCAAATCATTCCAATATGAATTTACTTATAAATTATTTACCCTAAAAAAGATAATTCTTCAAAAAAATTCAATATTAATAATGAATTTAGTTGAAAAAAGAGAAGATCACATTTGCAGTGTATTTGTGGACATATGATTTATCAAGTAATGAAATACCTCCGAGCATGATTTATTTTTCCATCTTTCTTCTTTAAGATCACTGAATCTGTCAACTCATTGAAATACTTTTGTTAGTGCAAAAACCTAGTGATAGACAACAATAAAAAATATACACATCATCAAATCATATCATATCATCATATCATATATTACTAAAATTGAGAAACTAAAAAGATGAAAAAATTGATCACCAGTTTGCCCCTAGTCTATATTAGACATCTAATTAAGTAAATATTAAATAGTAACATTTTAATTATTTATTAAATTGTAGGTTATTTATTAGAAAGACAATGAAAGAATTAATAATTAAATTATAAGTTACAATGAATTGTTGTTTAATTTACTAATTCGATTATCTAGGAAAATCAAAGGGTTCTTTGTGAATTAATTGGTACTTCACAATAAATCGGTTAGTATTACTAGAGTTAAAACATGTAAGTTGTAACAATGAAATGAAATCACATTCATGATATATATGTATAGATAATGGTCTATATATAATTAGTTGTTATTTATAATTAACATCTAAGTTAGTTGAAATGTCTTTTCTTTTAAATATTACTAGATTATGCATATGATTTTTTATATAACACATACAATATTTTTAGGTAAAGTGGAGACTACTAGCAATTAATTTCTATTTACAACCTTCATTTATCTCATAAATATTAATATTTATGTATCACATATGTGTATGTCTCTTCGTCCTAAAGATAATTAGGAGAATTGAAAAAGCTTTATCTAGCTATAAATATATATGTAGACTTATTAATTAGGAATAATAAATACATGAAAGGGAAAATTCAAAAAAAGCAAATCAGAAAAGTGAGTTCAATTAGCTATTACAATCTACTTCACTACCCCTTCTTCTAGTTAGGTTTTTATGAAACTACACTGATTGAATTTGTTGAAAATTAAAATAATTATATACTAATGTACATGTCTATTATTACCCTAGCATGTAATATAGCATTTCAATAATTTTATTGTACTTTTAGCAATTGTTTGTACTTTATATAAAGAAAGAATTAATATTTCTTTAATTTTTATTTTTTTATTATCAGAAACTATTTCTTATTTTAAACATGTTTAAATTTATACCAAAAATATTAAAAGAATATTATGGATCGGAGGAAAATAATCATGGTATATAACATAGTATTTTGAATTTCAACAATAAAAAGTAAAATTTGAAGACAATTTTCAAAATATTCACCTGAAGAGGTAAACTTGAATATTCTTTTCAAAATCCATCTCAACAAAAACATCATTGTATCTATCTAACCAATGAGTAGTTGTGTATTTTTGTAGGTTAGATGATAACTTACTATTAAACTTTAATGAAAAACACTCACCATTCCGACACGTTTTGGATTTCATGTTGTTTTTTTTGTTTTTTTTATTATATCTTAACATTAAAAAAAAAACGTTTGTACTAATGGAATACACGTGCGAAACATGTGTTAGAATACTAATGAATATAAACATAGATACTAAAATCTATAAATGATTCCACACTTTTAATGTAATTCAAAATCGTTAAAATTTGATTGACATGCAGTTGATTGCAAAGAAAATTTGTTTTATCCTCCTACCATGAAATTTATTAGAGAAAATTACACATCAAAAGAAAGAGTTTGTTGTTAATATATGGAAAAATAAGTGAATGAATCTCTAGTTTATTATGTTGTAGTTTGAAAGTGTAAGAAAGTATACTACTATAATTATAATAAGGAATAAGTTCATGTCATATACAAAAATTTGATTTAGAAAATTTTGAAAAAATGGTAATGCTAAAATGTATTAAAATAGTATTTTTCTTATTGGAAGGACGTTAACAGCTTCTAGTTTCACTCTAGCCCCTGAGCTAAAAATACAGATCCTCAATTAAAAATAAATTAGACTCAAATCAAGCTGAAAAACACATATCCTTCAAATAAAAAGAAACTAGACTCAAATAAAGATGAAACACACAAATCCACTAATCAAAAACAAAATAGTCTCAAATAAAGTTTAAAAAAAAAAACATATTGATCAATTAAAAAGAAACTAGACTCAAATCAAGTTCAAAAATAGAGATCCAATAATTAAAGAAAAACTAGACTAAAATTAAGTTGAAAAATACAGATCCACGAATTTAAAATAATCTAGAATCAAATCAAGATGGAAAAACACAGACCCGTCTGTTAAAAGGAAACTAGACTCAAATCAGGTTGAAAAATATAGATCCAACAATTAAAAAGAAACTAGACTCAAATCAAGCTGAAAAGATACATATCCAACAATTAAAAAGAAACTAGATTCAAATCAAGATGAAAAATACAATTCCATCGATTAAAAAGAGTAGACTGAAACCAACTAGACTCAAATCAAGCTAAGAAACATATATACATTACTTAATAAGAAACTACAATCAAATCAAGCAAAAAAACACGAATCCATCATTAAAAAAGAAACTAGACTCAAATCAAACTAAAACAAAACCCTGATCAATCAATCAAAGAGAAATAAGACTCATATCAAACGAAAAAACATAAAACCATCAATAAAAAAGAAACTAGAATTAAAGTAGGCTGAAAAAATACAGATCCATCAATTAAAAAGAATATACACTTGAATCATGTTGAAAAATAGAGATCCATCAATTGAAACGAAACTAGACTAATATCAAACGTTGAATGAAGATAAATACTAACATAGAGCTAACCCATAGGCACCCAAGATGACAATCCTCGGTTCACTCATAGAGATACACAACAACCTGATCCAATGAACTATCATCTAGATAGGAAAAAGGCATGAACAGATACAACTTTTAATCCAAGGTTAGAAATAGAAAATTAGTTTAAAAGAGAAGGAGACAAATCTTACTTCCACAAGCTGAGAAACAACGACGTACACCAAAGAGGGCCATGAGTGTTGATCATCCAAAGAAGAATATGAACAAGACTGATATTGTGGAATCGCATCACCGTCCACTTATTCGGTAGAGAGAGAAAGTTGTGAAATGAAATGATGAACTCTCTATTGGAACACTAGTAATATAGTAGTTGATATAGCTAAAGGCCTCTATTTTGGACTGGGCCATTTTATCTTGGCCATTTTATCTTTTGTATTTTCCATTCATTATGTTTCTGCCTTTTGGGCTTGATAGAGCCTGAACAAATATTTTTGTGCTGATTTTTAGTGCAAGCCCCTTGTGCAACTCTATTGAAAAACATATTGTGGAATTAATAGTTATTCCTAATTAGCCTAGAAAAAGTAATGTAGAAAATACAAATATTTAAATGTTGTTCTAGACTAGATCGTACTTTTTCAATAATATAGCTAGTCTACATGTTAACTCTCTTTATTAACAAACCTTTTTTATAAGAAAATTTGTAGACGTAAAATTTGTCAACAACGCCAAACTGTAAGAATTTATTTATTACCAAAGATACTAATAAATTTTTTTCAATTCACCTTTTTCATTTAATGTGTTACACTATTTTATCATAGTTAAAATAATTTAGTGTCACAAATTTATATTATGATCACCAAGTACGACGAAGTATAGATAATTCAACTTTAAAATTCAATTAAAAGCTTGTTGGGGTTGATCAATTAGAAGTGAACAACATTTAAGCGTTAGTGGAAGTTAAACTGGTAATAAGCAGTTGACGTATTTGACAAAAAACATATAGAAGTTGGAGTAATGCTAAATGACTAAAATACCTTATATATTTTTTTCAAAAAATTATAATTATAATTTATTCTTTAGAAAAAAAAGTGAACGACCAATACAAATTAGTAAAGAAAAAGTTGGTTTTTTATTTTTGAAAAGATATTTTAGAGATAATATAAGGGAAAAGAGGTCTTTCACAATTTGGTTTGGACCCGGCCTGTACTTTTAGTGAGCAACCAAACCTCTCTTCTATACCCGGGAAGTTACGTTAGCGCTTAAGAATCTTTCTTTCGTAGGTGAATCTCGATGTCTATTCCTAGCTAATCAAGAAAGGGTTGTCCTACCTCTCAATCAATGTTGTTCTCCCTCTATTTCCTTATTCAAGTGGTTGAGAGAGTCCATTCTTCGTTCTTTTCAGACGTTAGCGCTTAGTTGTTGCCAAACAAACCCAGTTCCGGTGGACGGGGGAAGAAGAGGAATAAAAGTCAGAATCAGAATCTTGTTCTGAGAAAGGGTTGTTGTAGGGGAATCTGTCCCAGTTAATTAATCGGGTTTTAGATAACATGGACCAAGCCGAAGTCGATTTCAAACTACTATCCGGCTCTAGCTGAATGGTTTGATTTTTCAACAAAATATGGGTTTGAAAACAGGTACAAAATTGTCTTGATAAGGTGGGGATTGTTCTTCCCCTTTCCCCAGTAAATTGCTCTGATTGACCGGGATCTCGTGTTCTTTCAAGAGCTATATGACACTATGCTAGTCGGGCGCGAAGTAAGGCTTAGGTAGGATGCCTAGTCGGAAAAGCCGTAATCTGGGAACCCGATATAGAATAGGGCTCAGTGCAATAGTAAATCTAGTAAATA
Source organism: Solanum lycopersicoides (assembly GCA_022817965.1). NCBI lineage: Eukaryota > Viridiplantae > Streptophyta > Magnoliopsida > Solanales > Solanaceae > Solanum > Solanum lycopersicoides. Next base: position 71,823,202 of record CM040618.1, on the reverse strand, counting down.
TAATAAGAGAAGAATTAGCGTAAGAAAAGCCTAGCCTTTCCCTTACCGACGAGTGAGTACCCTTTTTCTCTTTTTAGTTGAGCAGGTGTTCAATGTGCCCCGTGGGTACAAACAAGATTGAAAGGGTCAACAATCCCTTACTTTAGTAAGTAACCTCAGTTCCCTTACTTGTTAAAGTAATCAAGTCAACTCTCTTACTTGTTCTTGTAAGCTATTTCTTTTCCGTACTTTAGTAAGTAAGCATGTAAACGACCATCTCTCCGCAGATAAAAGACTAGAGTAGGCCCCATAGAGATGTTGACATCTGGGTCCACTGATCTTGAAAAACTAATTAAGATAAGGTCGATAGCTTGCTTTCTCGTGAAAGTGCGGAAAAAGGTCGCTGAGGTAGAGTCCATAGGCAAACTTCATAGGATGTCTTTGCCCCGTTCCCGGTTCCTTTTGAAGACCCATAGTAGCCGCAAAGAAACATTCTGCGCACTCAGAATAAAAGAGTGAATTTCCACAATGAATTTCAAAGTGTCTATGAACATGAAAAATCTCCTTTCTACAGCTTACACCTTTCATCGCCCTTATATTTAGCTCTCCAAAGAGCAATTATTCTCAAAAGGTGCTGACCATTCTAAACCTGGCTTAAAATTTATTCTTTTTAAGCGCGGATTTAGTTGATTAACTGTGCCAACTTCCTTCTACTAGTTGATTTAACCGCATCAACCGCAAAAAAAGTGATGACCTATTCTCTAACAGCAGCATGGGCAAGCCTAAACATCTACACCTTCCATGGGAATTTTGGAAGAATTCCATTTCCTTAAGGAATCAGTCCCAATAGTGGCTACGACTACAACAGAAGTTACCCTTCTAACCTTAACACCGGTTACGTCCTTCTTCTGTCATCGGGGATGGGAACATTAGTAGGAATATTGGAGGGTTATCGGCAGGTAGGTATGATGCTAGCCTTGTTGCCTTGGCATTGGCTGATTTAAGACATCCTCGCAAAGGTGCAATCTTTCTTAAGTGACTTTTATAGACCTCTTTTTCTTAAGTACGATAATTGGGTTTTTGAGACCACTACGATAAATGAGCTTTTGAGACTCCATTTTGTTAACAACAGGTACTCTTTCTGCCTTACTTTAACAAATAAGCAAGTAAACTACCTTCACGGGTGAGGATCATCTGCCCTATGAAAACGCATAGCCTCGATAGTGGTCTAGGCATGAATGTATGATCCGTCACGTGTGCCAAGGAGATGGCGATTAACATTGAATTCTCTTCTATTGTTTTAATATGAATTGACTCCACTTCGGTCACTTTCTTCGTAGGTCCTTAAGCAACTCCTCTTGTCACTAGTCACAATGGCCGAAGGTTAGCAAGCCTGTCTCTTGATATAAATAGTCATTCCTTTCTTTCCTTTGTTATAGAATCACCTCTCTCTGGTCTGGTAGCAACTCCATCTCTTCTGTAGTCATGCATGTAGTCAGCCACGGAGTGAGGAAAGCCGCTTTCAAGCCAGTACAGTACCACTCTCTCCTCAAATTGGATATTGGACCTTGTTATCGAATAGGTTCTTTTAGCTAGGAATGGAGTATAGGTACGAAACCGGTTGAAAGCTCTCCAACGGTAGTTGTCGAACGGTCAAATTGGCTTGTCTTCGGTCTGCTAATGAACTTCCTTCTCGCCCTTGATTACAAAGCACCACAATCTAAGACTGTCAAAAGAAATTGAACATGATTGTTGCAACTGTTCATTCCTTAATTTCACAATCATAGATGTCGTCACACGAGAATAGGTGGAGGACTTATTAAAGGCATATCAAGGGGAGAGAGAAAAAGAACTATCATAGGGTATGAAATCCTTGTTGATCCTTTTCTCCTCTTGCTTGACAAACCAATTTCAGGCCTTCATTCTTCCTCTTCATTGAAGGAACGAGTCGGTTCCCCTTTCCGTTTTTCGGTAGCATAAAGAAAATAGATTCAAATGACAAAACCACCAAAAGAGTGAGAAAAAGCGGGCAAGTTTACATTAGGCCATGTGCAACAAAAAAGTACAAGGACAGCACCGTACCCTCATAGTCCTCAATCTTTGGCACATCTGGATCGGCGGAAACTCACTCGGTCTGGGCGTCTACCGGGGCACCACACTGACTTTTATATTTACGATATAAGGAGTGCACTCCACTTCATAAAGAGTGAATAGAATTCACTCTTTACCCATATCCCTGGAACAACTTTAAAATAAACTCCATCTTAGTCTACCCGACTTTGACTTTGACTTGAAAGAGTAAGTTTTTGCCTCTGTTGTTGAAAAGTGAGGACTTGTTGGGGAATCTATTCTAGACCCGCCTAGCAGCCATAAATCTATCTTACTCTTCCTTGGTCTCTCCACTGATCGGTGGATATGAAATAGAATGAATTCAAGGACAAAGTCGCCAATATACTGTGTTCCAGACCCAGCAAGGGCCAGACATGAATCAGAAAGAGTAAATTTCCTCATAGGAAAAAGGGTGCGCGCTAAAGCTAGAGAAGATCTTTTTCGCGATATAGGTGTTATTTCATTAATTCAGTACTTAAGGTCTTCCCTCGTCAAATGAATAAAAAAAAGAAGGTTGCCTTTTCACCGTGATCCTTTTTTAAGTTATAGGGTGGAGAGAGGGAGGCAACTCAAACTTTTAGAGTCGAATTTACGCTCTTTCCTCCTCTTTCGATAAGCTTTTCATAGCCGTAGTCGTACTCAAGTACCATTGCAGGGAAATCCACTTCTGAGATGGAGAGAATCCCGGGATGCATACGCTCTTTTTAGGGTTGAAGGAAGAAGTAAGCGCAACTATTGGACTTTTTTGTGGTATGGGAGTAGTAGCAAAGAAAGAAGCTGCTCACTCTACTTTACCGAGAAATGGAGCAGTGAGAAAGGGGTGACTATCATACAAAAATGAAACTAGTAAAGCAAGATGCCGGAACTCTTTCTTTCGTCTTGTCTTTACTCTTCCCCCATCCTCCCTTCGCCTGTCTGCTCAACTCTGATACCCGAATCTCCTTTTGTTTGAATTTTATTGGACATGAATGAACCCGAACAGACGTACCCGCCACTTCTACTTTCTGCCATATGGGTTGAGTTTCATAATGTTATTACCGTACTCCATTTATTGAATTTGGTCTAGCTATATTACAAGCTTTTGTTTTTACGATCTTAATCTAATTATAGTAGACAACCTATATATATATATATATATATATATATATATATATATACACACACACATATATATATATATATATATATACATATATAATAAAAATTTGAATACAAAGTTGTTCCTACAATAAATAAATATATGGTAAATTATCTAATGGAACATTAAATAATAATTTGTTATCATCCCTTATAATAGAAACGTCACAAATGAAATGTTACCAACCTCTTTGTTTTCCTTCATTTATAAACAACTTATGGCCTTGTTAACATTGTCAAACTCTTTTTTTCTTCATTTATCAATTAAATTTGATAATAAATTTATATAAAGTTCTAATCATTAAGTAATCTTTTATAAAGACAACAAGAATATGTCAAACCCTAACCATGCGTAGAAAAAAAACTCATGGGGTATACATTGAATCTCTTTACTAATTCTATGTAAATTTTATGTGATCTGATTTTTATGTCCTCTCAAGTTTATGTTGAATAATTTTACTCCTATATATAAAATTATGCGATCATATATTGTAGAATTATACAATTTCCTACAAGAACCTCAAATTGTAGAATTTTCTGTTATGTAAAAAAAATTGAGAATGCTAAAAAATCGTCATCCATCACTGAAGAAAATAACATTTGCAAGATAACTCCAAATAATTTAAATAAATTTTATAACTTTTTTTTGGGATAAGGCACAAGTACCCCCTTAGACTATAACTAGAATTTCAGAGTCACATCTTAACTAGACTGAGGTCTTATTACACCACGAACCTATTTTTGTAATTTTGGTACACATTTTTTTGCAAACGTGGCATGCAAACATCTCCCACGCGCCTCAAATTCATGGAGTCACAGATAGTTTTACATAAGCCAAAAGTTGTTTAAATTATAAATAAATTAGTTTGAGGGGATAAACAACCTTAGTTTAGTTAAGGTATGTACCTGACATTTTGATTATAGTCTAGGGGATACTTGTACATAATCCCATTTATTTGTTATAAATAGGAAGTCATTTTTGTTAATACTTTGTAATAACATTTTACAGCACCTTCTTAGTGCAGCACTAATAGTTTCTTATACACTTTAATTTCGAAATATTGATACGATTGTTAAAATGTTATATTCGTATTTGTAAAAGTTAAAAAAATTCCATTACTTAAAAAAAAAATTAAAATGTAGATTATATCGAAATAGGTTTATAGTCAATACTATTCCATTTATCATTTGTTATGAAGAGAACTTTTTGTCTTATAGTAGTTTTAATAGTCTACTTGATTTAAGGCATTGCAAATTTGGTAACAATTTTACACTTTTGTAGTTACTTATTTTTAACTATTATATATATATACACACGCTACCGACACCTCCCTTTGTTTTATTTACTTATTGTGTATTTTCAGTATTCAAAAATTATATTTTATACGTCCAGACATGCTGTAACAATCCTCTTAGTCATTTTATGAATTTTAACAATTAATTTTATCTTATACTTTTTAATAGTTTTTAGAAATAGATTATGGCTTATAAGAATGAGTGAAATGATTTTGAGATATAATAAAGAATTATTTTGTTGCTAATAAAAATAGAAAAGGAAAATAAATAAATAAATGAATAAATAATAAAGTGATAAAAGAAATAAGGGAAATAACCCTATATTGTTGAATGTTGTCACTCCCCAAACTAGTGGACGCGTGACTGGCACTCAACACCGTATGCAATCGAGTTAGCCACTAAAACATAACAATTGACTCTACTTAGGGCCTAGAAAGTTGGGCAGCATAACATTTTAAATATAAATCTTGGACCATTAAGATCATAACCTGAGTAACAACTTATATATACAAAGGTTGACAAGACAAAACTAATAAACTACTATATGTTCGACGAGGCCGCAACTGAGGACACACACACGTACAAACATATCTAAACATGCCAAGCCTATGTGGCTAGAAACTAGAATGCAGTAATAACCCAGAATACTATGTCCACAATAGTTGTATGAGTGACATAAGCATTGTCGGGACAAGGCCCCGAATATACCCAAATTGTACAACAAAAGTAAACACCTTCTATATCCCCATGATAAGGTGGAGTTTATCAACTCAAGCTGAACTTAAATCCTAAGAAGTGGGTCGATTAGAGTCCATGCATGTACCTGCTCGCACAAAACAAAATGCAGCGTCCCCGAGCAAAGGGATGTCAGTACGAATAAAAATGTAGTGGTATGTAAGAGGAAAGTAGAGTAACAAATATTCACAGTCAAAAGGTAATAGAGATACAACCTGAAACTGAAACCCATGTAGCCTCCTTGGCTTACATTTGGCCCCTACTATTCATCTGACCTCTTAGTAATTAAATATGCATGATATTCTCCTTTAATCATATGTCGTGAATACATACAATTTGCATTTAAGAGTTCTGGAGATCGATATATTCTTTTAAAGTTTTTCAAAAATATAAATTAGCGAGGAAGGATGACTGATTTCAAATTCATATTGTTCATCCCTAATATTTTTAAGTTACTACACCTAAAGCATAGTAAGAACGTGTATACATGGACATATAGTCAAGAGAATCACTAAAATGACATAAAGACGCCAAATACCCTATCGAACCGAACGAGTGGAATAGAAACATTGTGGAGTAGAAAAAATATGCCAGCTGCAATATCGATGCCTTTCCAAAAGGTCTTTCTAGTAATACAATAGTAAAACAATATTTGACGATTTAGGATACAAAAATTCATGCTGAAAGGATGTACAGTCCTTTAGCTTAAACAGACCTCAATTCTTGGTTTTGTTGTATCAATATGGATTGTAGCCCTTCCTTAAAGTATCTAGTCTACATAAAATCATGTCTCAAAACCATTATAGGCAGAATATTAACACGTAAGGGTCAAAGTAGCAATTTAGAGCTCACTAGTACAATTATTTGCTCGCCGAAAATTTTTCAAATGTATGCTTCATTACCTTCTCTTCCAAAAATTACAATCCCAAATTAATGACATAACATACATTTTTGCAAAAGTCATTAACAAGTGAAGGCCTACGCAAAAGGCAACAACAACCAATAGAGTATGCCTGCACAACAATATAAACTCAGCGAATCGCCACACCCCTCTTTTAAAATCTTAAAATAACATCAACAAAATCCTAACCACGAGTCTTCAAACAATTTTATCCATAAAACAATATATGTAATGTAGTCCTATAATTGTTCAATATAACCATAATAACATGAACTCACCGTTTCCAATGATCATCATATACGTTCGTCCAATAATTACATTTGAAGTCGTGTCTTTCTCTTTATGAACAACGGGAGGTTAAAAGGTCAATTTTAGAGTAAGCTAAATCGCCTGAGGGGTTATGATGTATCTATTTGTATTTTAATGTTTTTATTAGTGGAGTATTGTGAGAAGTATGTGGAGTTTGATTAATTGAGTATGTGTACGATTGTTACGGGGGCTAGATTGGTGATTGTGGGTAGCTAGAAAATTAAAGAGATAGAGTCATATGAATAAAAATGTTTGATATGAGAACTATGGAAGAAGTGTCTAGTGTTATTCTACTTTGGTTATGTATATTCTTACGTGGTCAGCTACTTCGTTTTGGATATGGTTTAGAGTGATATTAACTACCTTTACCCACACGTGTTTTCATATATATGGATGAATCCCTATTGCAGGATCGAGTGTACCAATCCTGTGATTTTCATCTCGGTAGGGTGAAATTCTTAGGTAGATTTGATCATTTCAGTTATCAATTTTTTTTTTATTTGAGATAGTTGAAGCATACCAATAGGTTTACACGCATAACATTGCTTATGAGAACTTATATAAGAGCTATGAGAGTGTTGCTAGAGGTTCTGCATTTTAAACTGTATCACTTGCTGAGTGTTTTAATTAATAATTTTCTTCTTTGGGTTCTATAAATTTATTCATCTCATTATGTGTACCTGATGTCTAAAGAATAGATTTTTATAACTTAAGTTCGTGGAAAGATTGTGTTATGAGAAAGGAAAATCTTGGTAAGATTTGAGATGGTTTGTGCATTATGCGTGTGTGGTTGTTGTTTAAAGTTCATTTATGGTTGTAGCCAGTATCAATTCAAAATATTATCTTGGTTATGTGAGAAAAGATTTGTCATGATGGTTGTGTTAAGGTCCGGTGGTTTTCTATTCAGATTGAGTTCATAGGTTAGCATGTGACATGATAATCACTCTTGATTTACAAACCTTCCAAAGTTTGATTTCGAAAAAATTAGTTATTAGTAATTGACCTTGATGGAATTGTGTTAACGAGGATCTCACTTAGAGAGATGAACACCAACTGGTAGGTCATAACTTAGACTGTTGGTAACGTCGATTATTCTTCCTTCTCATTCTTTATATTTGTAATACCCAGAAAGTTTTTCAAATGAATACTTGAGCCGTTAATTGTAGTGAGTGAGATTTCACCTAGGAATTAAAACTTTCTTAAATATTAAGTTCAGTTCACTATATTTAGCACCTTGAGTTCCATAAAAAATTAAATTGGAAATAGCAAAATCTGAAATTTTGCAAGTTAAGCTAAGTGTGAGTTTTAGGTCAACTTCAGACGACAATAAGTCCTAGGACAGGATGATATATGTGTTATATAATATATAATAGGACATATCTTTGAATTATCTTTCCAACTCTGCCAAGTTTGCTGAGTTTCGAGTGTGGATGAGTGAGATATGACCTTTTGAAGTTAGGTTGTCCAGTTAAGGAAAGGTGGCCGAAAATAGTAAGGGATATTTTGGTCTTTTCCTTACCCAATCAAATTTAATTCGTGTTTACTAAGGTTTTAAGGGTATAATATATTAGGTACATATTGATTATCCTAATATACACCTAGGATTTTAGTTGATAGTACAAGAAGAGACAAGAAGGGAAAAGAAGAGAAAAGAGGAGCAAAGAGGAAAGGATGACGACGTTCATTGACGTTCTTGAGTTTATTGCGGATTTCTGCCATGGGTTTAATCCCTAAGAGGTATGTAAGAATCCATAGTGTTGGGTTTGTTCACCCACACACCAAACATGTTATTTTCAGCGTAAATTCATTCTAAAAAAGTTGAAGGATTTAAGTTCTTGATAGGTGTTCTTCAGGTTCATTGTGGATCTTGTCTTTTTGGGGTTTTGGTGATTTCTTGAGATGAAATTGATTGTTTGGCGTTTTTTTTTTAGTGTATTAGTGTTTACTTAGATCAGTTAATTGAATCTAAGGAAAACTAGAGAAAAGAAATCGATTAAAAGCTATTTAGGGTCCGAAAATGAGAGACGAAATTCGCCAAAAGCATGCACGGGTAGATGCTGGCGCAGCGCGCCCAAGGGTCTAGGGATCCGCGCCTGAAGTGCGCCCAAATGCAGCCTCTGATGTTAGGTGCTTGCTCCTCGCGCCCGGAATGCTCCAGGGTCGCCTGCCCCCCACTCCTTTTCCGTGGGTTGTCCTTTTTGAGCTAATTAAAAATGTATCTTCACTCCTTTTGATTCTAAACACTTCAAACTACTTATTAAAACATAGAAATCATTCATAAAATTAATAATTCAAATTCAAGGTAAGGTTAAGATTAAGTTTTGAGAGTCCGTCTGAACCTTTTGAGAGAGACCCTTTGTGTCTTTTTGAGGAGTCTTCTACAACTTCTAGTAACTTGTTTCAAGACTCAAGCAAGTGAGTATGAGAGTGAGGAGAATGTATTCATGATTCTAAAATATCACCTATGTCCTTCATATCATAGACCATAACTCTTGAATTCATAATTCACATTCAAGAGAGAGTTAAGAGTAGAGTTCAAGAAAGCCTTTAAGTTCAATTGTGAATTCTTTGAGATCCATCATTGATTTGAACTAAGTTCTGAGGAAGTAAATAACAAAATGGGAAGAGTTATATACATCAGTTCCATCTAGATACTTTGACCTTTGAGTCGAGTTGTTCATGCCCATAACTTCCGCATGAATTCCATAAATTGAGTATCATTGAGAGGAGTAGTATCTCCATGTTCTAAGTCTTGGGTATTGATTTTTCCTTTGGAGATTATATTTCTAATGATGGGTGTATTACATGATACCCATGAAGTTCTTGAGTTGAATTGTTCATGCCTATAATTCCACATGAACCCTTTAAGTCGAACAATCTGAGATGAGAGGTACTTTTGAGTTCTTGAGTTGAGTAGTTCATGCTCATAATTTCGCATGAACCCTCCAAGTTGAAAATTATGAAATCATCCATAAAAATGAGATCATGATCGTTGAATTCATACTTCAATTTAAGGAAGTTAAGAGTTAACTTTAGAAGTTAAGAAGTAAGTCAAAGCAAAGTTCTTAAAGTTTCTAGAGTCTTTACTAAACCTTTTAAATTTGTTTTAAGGCTCAAATTTCAAGTCAAGTAAAGAGTAAAGAGATGAAGGTCTCCCTTCAAAGTAATATAAGGGAACTAAGTATTCCTTAAGATTTGAGTTCATTTCTCAAAATTTATAAGGGAACTAAGTATTCCCTAAGAGTTGAGTTCATTTGTCAAAAGTTATAAGGGAACTAAGTATTCCCTAAAAGTTTATAAACGTTTTCACATTTAAGTTAAAAGGAAAGTAAGATTTCCCAAAAGTGTTTTGAACAATAAAAAGGAACATTTATTCCAAGAGACCTTTTTAAAGCTAAAGTGTTGAGCAAATTATCTCAACCAAAAGAAAGTAAGTTTTTTCAAAAGGATGAGCTAAAGTATATTTTTGGAGTATCATTGAACACCGATGTGGGGATGAGAGTTAATATTAACTCAATTCTCTATGTAAACTATGTAGCCCTCATGGGTATTAACTTGTCATACTGTTTAGATGATCATGTAAGTAAAGCTACTGAATCCACTACGTTAAGGAGTTCTATGCGACGGAAAAGTATAGGGTAGTTCTGGAAGCATGGGCAAGACGCTGTATCACCATTTAGGATCATAGTGGTGGTTATATTTTTGAGAATATACCACAGAAACTATAGTAGTTTCTTATATAAGTAAAGTTGAGTTTGTTATAACATTTTCTTTAACGAACTAAGTGGTTTTTACTGTTTTTAAAGTTTTTTATATATAGAATGTGTATTATTGCTTTATATTGAGTTGAGTATCCATAGTAGAGTATCATATCTTTGAGTTTAGTATTTAACCTCTGAGTTAAGTATCTTATTTTTAAGTATGCTGAGCTGAGTAAGTTGAGTAGTTTGAGAAGAGGTAAGTATGTTTCCAATATTTTATCAAATTTCAAGCTTACGTTATACTTTAGAATTCCCCTTACATGCTCGTATATTCCATGTAATGAGCCATTTATAATGCATCTTCTCATGATGTAGACACATGTATTCATGATCATCAACATGAGATTCGTTCATACATCCGAGATTCGAGTTAGCTATGGTGAGCCTCCTTGCTTTCGGAGGATTTCATTTACTTTTCAGTTAAGTTAGGAGGTCGTAGGTATTTTCCCGATTTCCAACATTATCAGTTAGAGGCTTCATAGATAGTCAATTTGGTTAATAATTCTGTATTATTCATTTATTTTATAAAATGTTTTAAAGACTTAAGTTATCTATTTATGGCGAGTTGAATAATGTATTTTTATTCAAAGTTCTCATTGAAATTAAAGCTTTGTATTTTAGTTCATTCAATTTTAATCTTTGTATGTTTAAGTAAGTATTCCGCTTGTATTCAACCAGGATGAGGGTTTGCTTCGGGACCAACAATTGTCTTTGAGTTTAGTTGCGGATTTCTGCCATGGGTTTATCCTTAAGAGGTATGTTAGATTCTACAGTGTTGGGTTTGTTCACCCACACGCCAAACATGTTATTTTCAGCGTAATTTCATTCTCAAAAAGTTAAAGGATTTATGTTTTGAAAGGTGTTCTTGAGGTTCATTGTGGATCTTGTCTTGTTGGGTTCTTGGTGATTTCTTGAGATGAAATTGATTGTTTGGAGTGTTTTTTTAGTTTATTGGTGTTTATTTAGGTTGGGTAATTGAATATAAGGAAAACTGAAGAAAATAAATCGATTAAAAGCGATTTAGGATCAGAAAACGAGAGGCGAAATTCACCGAAAGCATGCTTGGGGAGATGTTGGCACGGCGCGCCCAAAGGGCAGGGGAGCCACACCTGCAATGCGCCCAAATGCATCCTCTAATGTTAGTTTTTGGTGTCTCACGCCCAACACGCGCCAGGGTCGCCTAGCCCACCACTCTTTTTCCGTCGGTTGTCCTGTTTGAGCTCTTTTAAATTGTATCTTTACTCCTTTTGATTATAATCACTTTAAAATACTTATAAACACTTAGAAATCATTCATAACATAAATAATAACCATGAATTAATAATTCAAATTCAAGGTAAGGTTAAGATTATGTTTTGAGAGTCCTTCTGAACCTTTTGAGAGAGTTCATTCGAGTCTTTTCGAGTAGTATTCTACAACTTCTAGTAACTTGTTTCAAGACTCAAGTAAGTGAGCATGACAGTAAGGAGAATGTATTCATGATTCTAAAATATCACCTATATCCTTCATATCATGGACCATAACTCTTGAATTCATAATTCACATTCAAGAGAGAGTTAAGAGTAGAGTTCAAGAAAGCCTTTAAGTTCAATTGTGAATTCATTCAGATCCATCATTGATTTGAACTATGTTTTGAGGAAGTAAATAAGAAAATGGGAAGATTCATATACACGAATTCCATCTAGTTACTTAGACCTTTTGAGTCGAGTTGTTCATGCCCATAACTTCCGCATGAATTCCATAAATTGAGTATCATTAAGAGGAGGAGTATCTCCAACTTCTATGTCTTGAGTCTTGAGTATTCCTTTGGAGATTACATTTGTAATGATGGGTCTATTACATTATACCCATGAAATTCTTGAGTTGAATTGTTCATGCCCATAATACACCTTACCAAAGAGGGTCCACTATGGCTACCTACAACGGCTAAGAAGATAGCTCAATGATTTTCCTAAGGATGATTTCATGTCGTTCAAGACAATCAACCCTAAGTCCACCATTCACACAAGAATGATACCATTACAACTTTCATCTTCAAGGATATCAAAACCTTCAATCTAGGTCGAAAGTTCCACATAGATGACCTTCTTAAATATATTCAAGGCAATATGTCAATCACACATATATGAATAAGTAGCTTTAGCATACTAAGTCAAGAATCCATATTCACATTCTACATGTATCAAGTAAGGGACAAAAGTCTACCAAACCAAGACACACACACATAATTTATCTTATCACATATAGCCTATCATCGGCACATAGCGACAACCAAGTCAACTATAGGTCACCCTATTCACTACTATATAAACATAAATATAATCAATCACAAGTCTCATATAATCTATCAAGAAGCATAATACTTCGACATCAAGTAATACACATAAAAACTTCACTATAGCTTACTAGAGACACATATAATCAACTAGAAGAACTCATGCTTTGACTTCACATATACACATAAGTCATCAACACCTTCACAATACTCATATATTCAAGTTATAAAATGATAAAGTAAATATTCATAAAGTAATGCTGACGAGGCCATACTGTCTCACAATTCATAAAAAAATGCCGACAAGTCCACATTCTTCACTAGTATAGTACATAAGAACCACCACTTAAGTGGACAATACCAAACATCACAATTGAAACATCTATATTACACAATATAATGAAGCTTAGGTCAACATACCACCAATCTATTCACAACATCTCCAATCCATAGCCAATTCAACCAATTCAATCCATAAAGGCTCTTACCAATAACCATAGTCATCAATTCATTCCAATAATCACAATATACAATGAACCAAGATATACAATATGAATTCATCAATTTAGGACAGCCTACATATAATTCTAACATGCTTCTTTCATAATTCAATAGCTCAAAGTAAACTACAGAAGAATCCAATAGTATAGAGACATGATCAAATTGCTCATAACATAGTCAAAACTAGGATTACATTATTTGCATGGGTTCATAGATATTTTGACTACTAACATAAATTCAATCATAAACCATTGATTCAAAATGTTTTATGCAAGAACGCATGGCTAGATCAAGATAGTACAGTTCATCTTTTGAGAAATCTTTGGAATACACTTTGAAGCTTGGATCCTTGAAGAAATAAGATGCAAGGATGAATACCACACCTTATATGAAGAAAAGTCCACGAAATTGATGGAGAAAATCTTTGGAAATCATTCTTCTTCCTTGGAGCCTCAAACCTTCATCAATAGAGGTTTTGGAGAAAAGGAATGGAGATGTTTCGTTTTTAGTTGAGGGTTTTACTTTGATTGGTGAGTTTCGGGGCTTAAAAGGACTCAACAACCGTCAATAAGTGATGTACCGTGGTGTCACGGTACTTTTAATGCTTTTTCCTTAAGTTTAGTGTGTGTATAAAGCCTTTTTGTATTGATTTTTTATGTAAGTTTCTCTTTATTTGCAGGAAATCTGTCCAAAGATGAACGCGGGAGTTTTGAGCAGGAAATGCAGAAGAGACCACCTACGGAGCTTACGACGGTCCGTCGAGGCTGTGACGGTCTGTAGGTGGCATCGTAGTGAGGAGAGAAGCTGTTGAAGGAAGATGGGGAAGTCTGACCAAGTGTGGGACTACGGAAGTTCATGACGGACCGTCATAGCCACGACGGTCCGTCCTGCTGGTTCATCGTAATGATCAGAGAGTAGTCCAGTACCTAAATTCCAAGAAGTTTAAGTATTATGGAACGGAGCCCTTCGACGGACCGTCGTGCTTGCAACGGTCTGTCATACCTGTCCGTCGAGGGTAATGAAGAAAGCAGTAGCAGAATTTGTGAAGTATGGGACGACGAAGGCCATGACGGTACGTCGTGCCCACGATGGTCCGTCACGAGGTCCGTCGACTCAGACGCGTTTGGACAGATTTTCATTAATTAGAAACCTTCTTTTATTAGGTTTTGTTTTTATTATAAATAGGTCGAAAAACCTCGTTTTTGGGGTTAGACTCTTGACTATTGTTAGTTCTCTTGTTATAGTATTGAACTCTTGATTTTGGTATTTGATATATTTTTTCCGGAATTGATTGTTGGTGATTTTGTGGATTAATCAAGTTAAATTCTGGAATTTATTCGTTCTCATTAAAGTAAGTGCATGAATTCTTCCATTAAAAATATGAATTATGTAATTATGACCATGGGTAACTAAACTCCATAGCTAGGGTTGTGGGAACCATGGGTAAATAACAAGGTAAAATCTAACTAAAATAACAATTCTAGAATGGTGTCTTGCATGTATTGATAATTCTTTCGTGTAGAAGTCTTTTTAACGGATGGCCAATGTTAGAACTCGCCTTAATGCTACTTGCTGGACCAAGGAGGTAGATAATAGGAAAAGAATTATCAACATAGGTTTAGTTTAGACTATTTAATAGGCTAGTATTGGTTGGTACGAGGTAATAACTTAGTCAAATACAGAATACAATGCTTAATATGAGGTAAAGATAAGGGTAGTATAGCAACACACGTAGCCGGACCAAGGTGCAGAGTGAAATTTTCTAGATGCCGGACCAAGGATTTAGAGATACATAACTTATCACTTTACATGCAAGATACTAGGAAAGAATTGTTATAGTTAGAGTTATCAAGTTGGGAACCTGTGGGGAACCCTTAAGCCCTAGTTACTTTTATTAATTGATTAAACTCCGAGATTTGAATCTGTTAGTTGTTTATTTTAATTTAGTTAATCATTTTTATTAATTTAAAATAAAACCCCCCTTTTAGTTATTTGATTTCTCGGAAAATAGTTGACTAAATAGTAGTAATAATAGAATAAAGTTAAGTCTGAACCATTTTCCTCGTGGGATCGACCCTAACCTCATTAGTTGGGTTCTTTACTTGATACGACCGTTTTTACTTCTTATTTGAGAAGTAAGTTTGAGCGTATCACTCACCCACCGTAGAGCCAAGAAAGATGGGAGGATTCATCCTTAAAAAGTCTCTCAATCTAGAGGCCATGGTATTGTCCAAAGCATTCACCCTAGGCCGAATGTCTCTAGTCACATGAGTGGTTATAGCTCGGTCTAGGGCAAGTAGAGCCTCTCTAACCTCCCCATTAGTCATATCCGGGGGGAACCACCAGAACCTTATCTCTTTGACCCCAATAGGAACTTGCTCGCATTGAGGACCTTTAGCACCTTGTGTAACTTGTCCACCTTGAAGAACTTATTCAACTTGCTCAACTTGGGGATGAGTTTCCTCATTCACTCTCTCCTCTTCAACCCTTCTTGCGGCCATACTTCTAGTAGTCATATCCTATAAGCATAAGGAAAAGCATTTAGAAGGACACTTATAACTTTTTATTCTACTTCACGACACAAGAGTAGAAAAGAAGGGAAACTCTATCATCCTATCGCCTCTCGCTCATAGATATGTCGCGACTCACATCGATGAACAAGACTCTACTAGACATGGCTTTTATGAGACTTTGAATCCTATAGACTACTTCATAACCTTATTCTCTGATACCAAGATTATAACAACCCGAGAGCACACCCTAGATAGGGCATTCCTCAAGTTGTGGCATAGAGTATTTGACCTCTTTGAGGTCTTGTACAAGCTCTTTTGACATTGGTTATTGCATATATGTATGAGAAGTAGTTCGGAATTAAATCTTTTCACATGAAATAATATCTCAAAACATCTTTCATATAATATGATAGAAATACTAAGTCTCAACATTCGCCAATATTAGACTCAAGAATCTTTGGGACACGGCCCATACATCAAAATATGGAAAACTTAGTCTATTACAATACATTTAATCAATGAAATCTAAAGATAGTAATGTCCTCGAATCAAGTGAGGACATACCCCAACTTTGCTTCAAAGAGTCCTAGTTTCCAAGCTTTTCTTAAAGATGCGTCTCACCTTTCACCTACACCTTTAGATATAGACAGAATGTATGGCATTAGTACATTGCATGTATTAAGTATGGTATAATGCATAAAATCATAATAAACGGAAATTTACATGAAACATGCTCTTTTTGAGTAAAACTTCATGACATAAGTATAAGAAACCACTTAAACACCAACTACATATATAACTCACATAACCAGTAATCCCACAATAGCATATAATATGGCATTCTCGTCCCAACGGTTATCCTAAGACTTACTTAAGTAATTCAAGAAGAGACCGCCCATACACCCTCTTCAAGCTTATCTAAATAATCCTTAAAACTACCTATGTTTAGATTATGTCCATTTCATCAATTAACTTTCCTATCTAGAGTTACTCTTAAGACTCCCCTAAGTAATATATGAAGAGACGATTCATATACCCTTTCCACACCTTAACTAGGCAATCCTTTAAAGCTACTCTATATAAGTCCTTATTAATTAACATACTTTTAACTTAAGTCAATATCTTCATTAGTCCATTCAAGAGACATTCAACAATTAAGGAAGTTCACGTATTTGTCTTGGTGAAGACCTAGGGAACCTACATACTAACATCTTCAAAGCCTAATCGTGCAATGTCTAGATAGCATCCCATTCCAGTGAATAAACTTCATTATACTTCTCCAACACTAGCATGTATCCCACATGATGAGAATAGGAAATAACCGACATAGACCATACTAGCTAGGCATGGAATCCGAAGTCTACTCTACTCCGAGGGAGGGTGTTCTATTTGCCAATGGTAGAACTAGAACACATCCCATGTAGGCACATGGTTAAGGAATATCGAGGGTTTCTTTGTTATCTAATGTCCTCTTAGTTAGAGAAACTTCCCAAGGATACTCACTCGGTGCTAGCCTTTGTTTTCGTAGAGTGTTTCAATAAACGAGAATATGAAGAGGTAACATATCTTGTTCATAAACAAATCACAATACACCTTACAAAAGAGGGTCCACTAAGGCTACCTACAATGGCTAAGAGGATAGCTCAATGAATTTTTTAAGGATGATTTCATGTCGTTCCAACCAATCAACTTTAAGTCCACCATTCAAACAAGAAGGATACCATTACGCCTTTCAACTTCAAGGATATCATAACCTTCCATTTAGGTCGAAGGTTCCACATAGATGACCTTCTTAACTATGTTAAAGGTCACATGTCAATAACACATACATGACTAAGGGGCTTTAGCATACTAAGTCAAGAATCCATATTCACATTCTACATGTGTCAATTAAGGGACACAAGTCTACCAAAACAAGACACAAACACATACTTTACCTTATCACATATAGCCTATCATCCAAAAAGCACATAGCGATAACCAAGTCAACTATAGGTCACCCTATTCAGAACTACAGAAACATCAACATAAGCCATCATAGTCTCATATAATCCATCAAGAAGCATCATACTTCAATATCAAGTAATAAACATAAAGAATTCACTATAGCTTACTAGAGACTCGTATAATCAACTAGAAGTACTCATGCTTTGACTTCAATATACACATAAGTCATCAATACCTTCACAATAATCACATATTCAAGTTAAAACATAATAAAGTCAAAATTCATAAAGTAATGTCGACGAGACCACATTGTTTTATAATTCATAAAGTAACGCCGACGAAGCCACATTCTTCACAAGTATAGCACATAAGCACCGCCACCATAAGCGGACCATACCAAACATCACAATTGAAACATATATACTACACAATATAATGAAAATTAGCTTAACATACCACCAATCCATTCACAACATCTCCAATCCATAGCCAATTCAACCAATTCAATCCAAAAAGGCTCTTACCAATAGCCATAGTCATCAATTCAATCCAATAATACCAATATACAATGATCCAAGATAATACAATATGAATGCATCAATTTAGGACAGCCTACATATAATTCTTACATGCTTCTTTCATAATTCAATAGCTGAAAGTAAACTACACAAAAATACAATAGTATAGAGACATGATCAAATCGCCCATACAATAGTCAAAACTAGGATTGCATTATTTGCATGGGTTCATAGAGATTTTGACTACTAACATCAATTCAATCATAAATCACTGATTCAAAATGTTTTATGCAAGAACACATGGCTAGGTATAAAAATAGGACAATTCATCTTTTGAGAAATCTTTGGAAAACAGTTTGAAGCTTGGTTCCCTGAAGAAAGAAGATTCAAGGATGAAGACCATACCTTATATTAATAAAAGCCCACGAAATTGATGGAGAAAATCTTGGGAAATCAGTCTTCTTACTTGGAGCTTAATCCTTCATCAATTGAGGTTTTGGATAAAAGGAATGGAGATGTTTTGTTTTGAGTTGAGGGTTTTACTTTGATTGGTGAGTTTCGGGGCTTAAAAGGACTCAATAACCGTCAATAAGTCATCCCCAAATTAACCAAAATACCCCTGCACTTAATGGACATTTTAACCAATTCAAATTTGACTGGAAAACGACGCGACCAGAACTAGGAGGTTACTACGCGTCGAGGAGGCATTTTCAATTCTTGGTTCTGGAAATTTTCAAGACAGAATGGTTCGTGATAGCGCCATGTTTCAAGGAAAAAATTTCCCTTCTCCATGGAGGATGCGCAACGCGCAGCCACTACCAATTCTTGGCTGGCGCGGCAGCTTGCTTTGCCAATGTTTGGGTCCTCCTTGGGGACCCCTAGGCTGGTCCCCGGGGCGTCGTTCTCGGGCGTTTCCACCCTTTACATGTATGTCTATGTATAGGAACTATCAACACTCAATTTCACCCTTAAAACATCCCCTAAATCTCCACTACAAAACACTATGATACACTAGTTCAAATTTGACTAGTTTCCGGACGTCTTGGACTTCCTTGGACGTTTGACCTCCAAACACTTCCAAAGTTTATACAGTGCCTATAAATATTATTATTAAGCATTTTAAGAATTTAAAACATCATAACACACATACTAGACTCTAGTTTCACCTAAGTCATTTTAGAGGTGTTACATTGTCCCCCACTTGGACAACATTCGTCCTCGAATGACAGTTGCTTTATTTTAAACACTATCAATAGATAATAAACTCAAGACTAGCAGCACATAATCATAACACACAAAACACAATAAACATATGTAGGAGGAACACCAATTTCACATAATCTAGAGACTCAAAACACAACAAGAAGATAGAAACTAATCTACGACTCATTATGCAAATAATACTCACATTCTTCATTTCAAATACAAGGAACTCCTTTTCCCCACATCATCATGCTTAATACATAATTTTTTTATACCTCATTACAGCCACTATAATAAGGATGCTTATTAAGCAAAATCTCAAATAATTCACAATGACATGCTCACTAGATCACTAATGAAACTTTTAAGCAACCTAGAATGAAACTATGATAATATGAAGGACAAAACCTTATTACCTCATTTTACAATATAACCATAACTTCATAAAATGAACAATGTAAGGAATCAATGAAATTCAATTTCAACAAGACTCCTAAATACTATGCATCATGCAACATGCTATTATAACATTCTATCTCTCAAGATTGATTAGAATAGAATAGAAGCCAAAAATAATCACAAATCCACTACTCATCATACTCCGCACTTAGAAGGAACTCACAAAAATTAAAGAGAGAATACTAGACACTACTACAAAAATGATCTTTAGCGGCAATTCTTTTGCAGCAATTAGGTAATTGCCGCTGATGTATTGACGCTGGGCAAATTATCAACGACTAATGTATAATGGCCAACAATAAGTATATTTTTAGTAGCAATTTCAAAGAATAGCCGCAAAAGAGCTTTTTTTTTTCTAATAACAAAACTCCCGCCTTTTTCATAAAACTTTCCTCTCCCACTTTTCTCCAAATCCTGGAGAAAAAAGATTTCCTACACTTTAAGGTAAACATTAATAACCTAAAAAGCTCTCCTACACAAATAAGGAAAACATTACTAAAAACCTCTCCCAGTCAAATAAGGATTCAACAACGTACATCTTATATTAGGACGCATATATGCCATATATCGCTCTCACAAAAGCAGCGTCCAGCAACATAGCGAAGTCCAGCAACAACAAGCTTTGTAGAAAATTATAGGTATGTCGATTCCTCCACTCAACTCCTCTGTTTCTATGATTTTTCTGTAATTTTTGTTGCTCTATAGATCATCATTCAGAATTTAATCTGTATTTGTTTCTATCATGTTTATTAATTAATATGTAAGCATTAACAAGGAAAAATAGAAAATATACCAGGTGAACTAATCTGTTTTTATGCTGGAATTGTGATTTTCAAGTGAATCGACCCGTAAAAGTATGTTTTCCCATTTTTGTGATCTTTGGCCGTTTTGATCATGAGTAAAGATCTGTTCTTTGAAATTTTCAAATTTAGTGATTATATAGACCCTCTGTTTTTACTCCATAAATTATTTGATATTTATACTTTTGTTAAATACTAAAATCATGATTATAAAGTGTTGAAAACATCAGTCATAACAATCTTCTTTTATGTAGATGTGAGCTGCTCAATTAGTTTGTTTTATTATATATCTTTAGGTTAATGATCCATTGTAATGCCAAAGCCAATATTTATAAATCTTTAACTATCGCAAATAACTATTTATGGATTAAATTTTATTCGACGTCTCTCTGTTATAAACACGATATAACTGTAGGTAATGATGTCGTATCACTACCTTGGACTCTCAAATCAGTATCACTACCTTAGACTTTGACGATTTCAGATGTTTTTATGTGAGTTACAGAATTTTTAGATGCTTTGATTATGTTTGGTTTATATTTTGGCCTTCATGCTTGACATTTAAGTTTGTTTTCTCTGAATTCCAAAGTGACTTTTATCCATGAAGAACATTAAAACTGCACCAGTAGCCCCTCTGTTTTGGAAATTAGTTGAAGCCCATTTATATTGACTAAAGCTAGAGCAAGAGTTGTAACGACATATAGTTTCACCATTACTATCTTACTAAGCCTTGAAGTAGTAGTGACATCACTTTGTGATGGATATATTCTCTGTGTTTTGCCTTGAGTAGAAAAAGAATGGGATCGGTGTCATCATGTAAGATCAGCCTGAGAAAGTAATTCAGTTCATTCATGTTAAGGTCTGTGTGAACAAGTAAAGTCGTTAAGTCTTCGTGTCAGCAAGTTTTTCGCATCTACTTCTATGGTCTGTGTGAACAAGTAAAGTCCTTAAATCTTCCTGTCAACAAGTTTTTCTCATCTGCTTCGAAGTGCGGATGGCTTTAATAATTGGAATTTGTGTAATCGACTCACGGTCCTTTAGAGGAAGTGATCTAAAGGAGAATATTTTTTTTCTAGGTAGAGTGAATTCTGAAATCTGTGTTGATTACTAAAGTCTTGATTTAAAGTCCCTCTTGTTTATAAGTTATTGAACTGTTAGCCAAATGTTGCTGGTTGTGTTTTCTATCTGGCATGCATAGTTCCTATTACTCTAGGAGTTTATTAATATTAGGAATATATCAATCTAGATTAGCAAAAGACCATAACAACTGATGGTTTCATCTTTTACTATTTCACGCATCTGCTCTTTGTAAATCTATCCAGCAACTAGACTCACAATTTCCTTGACAAGCTGCTGGATAAGTTGTTGAGATCGAAATTCTTTTTCATATGTGCTACAAATCCTTTTAACCATCCCAAGTTAAAAGACAATCAGAAACTTTCTCGTGGTCCTTTTTTTTTCTTTTTATTGGATGTGTGGTTGTATAATTTGTTTATTTAGTTGGAGAAAAATATTAAATATAAATCAGTTTATTCAAATGTGAAACATCCATGCGAGCATCTTTAATTATTCTTTGTTTAATGTTCGACTTGTACCACCATTACTTCTATACTTTTAGAAATTATTTTTTTTACTAGTTACATTAACTAAAGATCAAGCAAGAGTTGTAACGATGATTGATCTCATTACAACTGAAGGCATTGATCCCTTTAGGACTTCATTGAAAGATACCGAACATGTTGATGACCATCTCCTGTATTCCACCTTATTTACTAATAGGATGAATATTTAATCAGAAATACATTTTTGATTAATTTTATCTTTTTTAACTAACGTATTTTCAGCTCCTAAATAATTGCATAAAGTTAAATCGTTTCTTCAACGTCATGAACAATTCTAGAAATAAAAGATGGATGTCTTTTGATAGACTTAGTAAAGAATACTTGGATGGAGTAGAAGATTTTTTAAACCATGCATTTTCTAAAAAACAAGCAGGAGAGAAAATTTCATGTCCTTGTATCGAATGTGTACTTATCCATCAAGTAAATCGAGCCACTGCTTATGATCATCTTGTTGTTAATGGTATTATGCCATCATATGATAACTAGTTTTGTAACGGAGAATCTCTAGAGGGATTAGACAATACTAAAGTAAATAATCAGAAGCACGCAATTGTAAGTGGTGATGATATGAGAGGAATGATACATGAAGCCTTTGGAGGATGTACAGAGTTCATAGATAGTGATATCAATGAAAGAGGTGAAATGGAACCAAACGTATAAGATAATGCTGATCATTCATCGAAAAAGCAACCTCATCCAGAGATGGATAAGTTTGAACGACTCATGAAAGAGGCAAATGAAGAATTATATCCCGGTTGCAAGAAGTTTAGCAGATTATCCTTTTTGTTTCATATCTATCGTACAAAATGTATGTTCAAATGGTCAAATGAATCCTTTAATTCATTGCTTGGACTACTGAAGGACGTGCTACCTCAAGGATATGAATTGCCTTCTTCTTTCTATGAGACAAAAAAGATAATTGAAGGTTTGGGCTTAAAGTATGAAAATATTCATGATTGTCTAATAATTGTATGCTTTTTAGGAAAGAATTTGCTCATAAGAATGTTAATGAATGCAAAATTTGTGGGGCTCCTAGATGGAAAAATATTGCTAAAAAAATTTCAGCCAAGGTCCTAAGGTATTTTCCTTTAAAACCAAGGTTGAAAATATTATTTATGTCTTCAAATGTTTCTAAAGCAATGAGATGACATCATGAAGAGCGCAACAAAGATGGAGTACTACACTATCCTGCAGATTCTGATGCTTGGAAAACTTTTTGATAGTAAGTATCTAGAATTTGCCAAAGATCCTCGCAAAGTACGTCTAGGATTAGCTTGTGATGGGTTTAATCCATTTTGCACAATGCGAATGGTTCATAGTACATGGCCTGTGATTTTAATGCCATATAATCTTCCACCATGGATGTGCATCAATCATGAGTTCTTCATTCTGTCTTTGTTGATACCTGGACCAAAAGCTCCCGGAAATAATATTGATGTATTTTTGCAGCCTTTAATAGAAGAGTTAAATGAATTTTAGGATGTTGGGATAGAAACATATGATACCTCAGCTAAGGAGATGTTTCGGATGCGAGCAGCTCTAATGTAGACTATAAATAATTTTCCAACATATGGTAATCTTTCTGGATGGAGCACTTTTGGTCCATTTGGATGTCCTTTTTGCAACACAAAAACCATTATAGAAGACTCACATATGGTAACAAGTATTGTTTCATGGGTCATCGACAGTTCTTGAGTTCGAACTACAAGTATCAAATGATTCTAAATTATTTGATGGAACTAAACAAATAAGACTTGCCCCTGTACAATATCTGGTTCACAAGCGTTGAACCAAATGAAAGATATAAAGTTTACTCTTGGAAAGTATGAAGGGGTAAGTGGGGTGAAGAATCACACATGGAAAAAGAGAAGAATTTTCTTTGATCTTCCTTACTGGGAGTATAACTTGGTGCGCCATAATCTTGATGTGATGCATATAGAAAAAAATGTGTGTGACAACATAATTTATACACTATTGGGTATTGATAAAAATCTAAAGACAACTTACATGCTCGATTGGATTTGAAGGATATGAAAATAAGGCCACACTTATGGCCTCAATATCGAGCTAATCGGAGGACATATCTTCCTCCTACTTATTTCACAATGTCTTCAAAGGAGAAAGAGTTGTTTTATGAAGTTTTGGAAAACGCCAAGTTTCCACAAGGCTATTCATCTATTATCGCAAGTTGGATTCGCAAACGAAAGCTATCTGGACTAAAAACTCACGATTGTCATGTTATAATGCAAGAGCTTCTTCCTATTGCCTTACGAAGATCAACAAATAAAAGAGTTAGTTCTGCTTTAATTGAACTTTGCACATTCTTTCGTGTTTTATGTGGCAAAGTGTTAAAACTAGATGAGTTAAAGTTACTTGAAGAAAGAGTTCCAGAAATATTGTCAACTATGGAGAAGCTCTTCCCCCCTGGATTCTTTACTATTATGGTACACTTTGTTACTCACTTAGATCAGAAGCTAGACTTGCGGGGCCTGTACATTATCGTTTGATGTATCCAATGGAGAGGTACAAACAATAGCATTGAATCATCATTGTATTTTTTTAGTTCATGAATCGTAGAATATCAAAATAATAATATTTACCTAATTCTATAGGTACTTGGGTACTTTAAAATCATATGTTCGTAATCGTGCATGCCCAGAAGGTTCAATAGCACAACCATACATAGCGAATGAGTGTTTGACATTTTGTTCACGATATTTGGAGGGTGGAGATACAAGGTCTTATTGTTCTAAAACATTAGATGATCAAATTAAGCATGACACTAATGAAGAAGAATGTATTTTTCCTACTGTCGGGGAGTCAAATGGTGGAATAGATTTATTTAAGTTGGATGAGAAAACGTGGTTACAAGCACATAGACATGTGTTATTCAATTGTGAGTCCGAGGTGGTTGAGAATTATAAAAAGTAAGTTTTTTATCTATCTATTTATCCATCTATCTATATAAAAGTGTTATTTGATAAAAAAAAATGGATGGATATGAGTTATGTTAATAGTGACCATATTTCTGAAATCAAGAGATCACATCGTAAGCGTCGTTTGAATCAACATCAACTTGACTGTCTACATTTTGATACATTTCCAGAATGGTTCAAGGAAAAAGTAAGTAGAACGTCTAAGTCATTGGTCAAGCTAAATTCTTGTCCTTGTACTTATGTTGTATTTATAATTGTATCTTTCAATCATATCAAGTAAATGAGTTAGAGGCTACGTCTAACATCATAAAGGTGTTAGAGTCCTCGCACAAGGGCCATCTTTTATAGCTAGAAGATTCAATGCATTCAATGTAAATAATGGGTATCAATTCCGAACTAAACAAAGTGAAGAGTTCAAGGAGACACAAAATAGTGGTGTTATGGTTGTTTCAAAGACTGAAAGTTATGCAAGTACAAGTGACAATGCTCCAAAGTCAGCAAATATCACATACTACGGTAGAGTAAATGATATTGTGGAGTTAAACTATTATGAAGAATTTAAGGTTGTCTTGTTTAAGTGTCATTGGTTGATGTAACCAAAGGTAGAGGATTTAAGGATGATGAACTGGGTTTCACACTTGTGAATTTCTCACGTCTGGCTGACACTGGAAATCGAGAACGTCATGAGCCTTTTATTTTTTCAGAACAAGCTCGACAAGTAATATTTGTTCAAGATCCTGTAGATGATGAATGGTTTGTCCCCTGGTTAATTAAACCTCGAGACATTTTTGATATGGGAGATGAAAATAGTGTGAAATTTGAGTCATCAATGCAAAGTGATCTCACAGACTTGTCTCTCTTAGAAACTGCTTGTGTTCCAGAGAATGAGTGTGATGATTGGGTTCGAAGTGGTGTTTATGGGATAGAAATTGAAACGGACATACATTCTCTAGCTTCTACGAATGATGGTGAAGCTAATGCTGAGGGAGGAAATGTCATTGAGAATGAAAGTGATTCTTAATAAGATAGGTGGTACCTATAAAATAATGTGTTGGCAAGTTTATTGAAGAACTCCTATTGATCTGTTTGATTTTAATTTAAATAAAATATATTTATTGCATTCAATTTGATTAAAGTGTTTGCAAGTTTATATTTTGTGTATTAGCTCTTGGATTGTGATATGATACGGTGTTCTTATGACCGGTTAACTGATTTTCGTCGCTAAGCTTTTTTTGTGTGCACAATTTACTATTTATGTGTTTTTAATAACTTGATAAGACGAAGCTTTCTCCTATTTTTCACGTTATGTAATATATGTTTGAGTTAATCTGGACCTTATGCTGCTAGATAGTAGCTTCACTTAAGAGAAGGAACAATGCAAACTAGAGTTCGCAGCACCTTAGTTATTGAACAACATGATGAAGCTTTGCGACATTATATTGAGCAGCTAAGTGATGATCAAGATAACTCTGCAGCCCAACCTTATCTTCAGCAATTGGTAGATAATCAGAAAAACTATATAGACCAAGCAGCACATGATAGTGAATCTAATGAGTTCAATAATTCTATTGGTGGCATTGCGGTTCAACCTAATGATGAATCAGGTAATAATATTTTCAATCTGTATTGTTTTAAGATCTTAATTTCTAAGTGTGTGTGATTGTATTATCTCTCTGCCCTTCAGGGATGTTATCTTTCTTGAAATGCTTGAGTCAAAACAGATAGGTGTTGCTTGATTTAAGTGACAATTCCTTTTTACTTTTCTCTATTAACAAAATATATCATGCATTTGGTGTTGGTTTTTAGTGTTTATAGAATCATTTTTTTTAATGGATTGTGTTAAAGCAGCAAAGTCTGCACATACTGCTCAATACCTGGAAGTCCCTTTTTTTCTTTTTTGGATCACATCTAGTTAGTTGTCCACTAACTTTTTGTTGACTAGCTGTACAATAACTGATTGATCCTTCGATAAAAATAACGATAGGAAAGACATAGAAGAAAAGGCTTATCAATATAACTATATCATCCAAATTTGAAGAACATAACCTTCCTTATCCTTATGTTGTTGATTATCTATGTTTATTTTCTTTTCTTCTTCCCCCGCTTCATTAGCAACAGTAAGTGTACCTTCCTCTTCATATCTCTGTTATAATAACTATCTCCGTCTCTATGTCCATAGGCTAGCCAGTGAGTAGTAGAATTTGAGTTGCAAATATGTAGAGAAACATTAAGTACAGAGACAGCAGCAAACTGTAGGACTCAAAGATGGCCAGCAAGTCCAACATATAATGTAAGCAAATTGAGGAAGTGCCATGAACCACCATGATAAATTTAGCACTACAACTACAGCCACTAGCTCCAAATTCATTTTAATCATGAACAACCAGATCAACAGAGTATGGCCAGCTAGCACGCGACGGCTATAATGTCCATAACAATCATTTTGCTTTGGGATTAAAGAAATTTTTGAATTGGAAAGTTCATTGAATATGAATATAGTTGAGAAATCATTCAAATAGAAAATTTACTTGCCCATTAACTTTTCAACTAAATGCCATGCGTTTATTAATCTGGAGCATCTTTCAGGAATTTAACCATATGTGTTTTACCATTTGAAGACTTCCAATTGTTTTTTTCATTATAGGTAACTTAGCGAAAAGAAAGCCTCATGGTCCTACTTTACTAAAAGATGTTTGGAAACTTCCTCCCGGAAAGATAATTGATGTGCCGTTTAATTGTCGTAACCAATCTACTGGGAAAGAGGGGCAAAATCTTGCTAGCTTTCTAGGAATTATTGCGAGAACTCCAGCACTAACACCTCTAAATGTAGATGATTGGACAAATTTTGACAACGAGCAAAAGAAGAAATTGGTGGATTTTGTAAGGGTATGAGTTGCTATTATTACTATGAGAACAAAATCACTTTGTACATGATAATATCTTTTATATATCGACTTTTATCTTGCAGAAGAAGTTCTTTTTTCCAAAATGTGGAGAAGCGTTTGTCTTAAAGTCACTAGGAAAGAAATGGAAAGACTACAAGTGTGAAATTAAAGGTGAGTATATGTCAAAATATAAGACTAAAGCTCTTTGCTGAAAAATAGACCAAATCGCATACCGAGAGATCAATGGAGTGGTTTAGTCTCTTATTGGCTTTCTGATTAAGCAAAGGTATAAAAAAATCTTGACAACACACATACGTTCTTATTTTAACTATGTGTTGATTTTAGTTATGCAACATTTTTTTATAATTTGTAAGATATTATTTAAATATTTCAACAACAGAGGCGTACCCAAGCAAATAGAAACAATAGGGCTAATCAAAAGATGCCTCACACAGGAGGATCCAAAAGTGTTGCTACATTGATGCATGAACAGGTAAATTTGTGAAACATATTTTTAATTTTTTGTCACGCATATCTGTCATCAATTCTATTGCTTAGGCTGAAAATGGAATAGAGCCTACACGAGCAGAAATTTTCTTATTAACTCACAAAAAAACGTGTGGATGGTAGACCACTGGATGATGATTCTGCCAAGGCAATCGTAAGATTTCTTCTCAACATAATCTTTAAATTAAGAAACAATTAATCATAACATTACAAGTGAATAAGACAATTCCATTTTGGATTTATTGTGTATTCTATGACCAGGATATGATAAATGAAAGAATGAACAATAATGAAAGATCTACCGACCAACCTCCTCACAGTGTTGCTTGGGAAGGTGATGTGTATTCTAAAGTGTTGGGAAATGAGAAGAGTGGGTATGTTCATCGTTTAGGACTTGGTCCAACTCCTTCAGTTCTATGGGGTAGGAATCATCCATAAAAAATATTGTTGTAGAAGATTCATCTAATGAGGTTGTACAAAGGTTAGAACAAGTATAACTTATTTAAAGTAAAAACAAAATGAAGAAATGTATCTGATGAAACAAAATCACGAAAGCTTCAATCAAAATTACTCCAAATAAGATAATTCATGCAAAAGTATGCTCTTAATAAATCTCTTCCTCAAGATATCAATGTCACTTAAAATGAAGAGGTAACTAAATGTTACAAGTCTTAGAAATTTTTAATGAAATTTTAATCTATAAGTAACAAATTTCTTAATGCTTATAGGTTCCCAACCATAATAGAGGTCAAGCAGGAAGACCACAATAATTAAGGATATCTAGTAATGCTGAAATTACTCTACCTCCTGGTACTACTCATCTTTATCATTTTATACTATTCATTAAGTTTTCATTACTAGTGTTTCTTTTCTTTATTTTAATAGATTTGTTCACCAATTGAACTCACAATTTGTAGTAGTAGTAGTAGTCTAAATTCTTATACAAGTATGGACTATCTTTCTGGTTACGTTTGTCTTATCATCTGGAATTAATTTGTAGTAGTAGTAGGTAGAGTTCTTCTACAAGTATAGACTATCTTTCTCGTTCCATTTGTCTTATCATCTGAAATCAAATGCATGGAATTTGTTTATTTTTTATCACTGGTCAGGATCGTTTAGATTCAAATGGGAGTTAATGAGAGTTAATGTATTGAATAGTACATGCACGGTCAAGACCTCTGTTAATTAAAAAAAATCAGCAAACTAGTTCACTTCTCTTAAAATGTGTGACACTTGGACACAATAGCTAAGTTTGTATATTTCCGCCTCGTATTTCATCAATTTTTATATGTAGAGTATGTTACATTGGATGAGTATGCCTTGAAGATAAATCATAAGCTCAACTACAGGCTTCTAGTGGTTAACATACTCTCATATTGTTCCATCTTCTTGAACTAGTAATCCTTAGTAATTGCAGTGTGGAAAGGCTCAACTGATCACCTAACCAGACAAACAAAAAAGATGAAAAACAATCCAAATTGTTGTGAATTTTCTTGAAAATAAAAGGAAAATAGGGAGTCAATCAAGCAAGTTTTATTACTCACAAACAAGTTGTTCATTTATGTTTCTTCACCTATCAATGTTCTTGATTCACTGTCTTCTGTTACTTCGAAATGTGGCTGGGAATCTGATTGCATTCTTTTCTTTTTAAATATTGCTTTATTTGTTTTCGTGTTTTCTATTAATCAAAATGTGAAAACTACATCATTCTATTGCCCCTCCTCTAAAAAAATAACTTCTTCGATCTCTTGATTTCGTTGATTTGATGGCATAAAATGAAAATGGATGCTTCATACTTGTAATTTTTCAGATTAGTCACACTAATTGCAATTATACTTTTAATTTCATCTATTGACATATTTCATTATTATTTCAAGTTATACTTTTTGAAGTTCACAAATTTCATATATGGGTGATTTCAAAGACATCATTTGAAGAAGAGTAAAAAAAACTTATTTGAAGACATTATTCAATAGTTTGAACGATATAAGTTTATTTTTTAATGTTTTGACTATCATATTTTTGACAAGTACTTATTTTTGTTTCTCTAGATGTAAAGAGATATATTCTATTTTATGGATTAATAGTAATATATATGTTTTCACAATTAGAGAAAATTGTTGTTACTATGAGGCTCTCTTTTGTGAACATGTTTGTTTGATTTTTATGGACGTTAAAGGGGCATACTTAGAAATTTTTCGAAGGTATATTGTTACCATTACTAACTATAGTAAAACTGTTGATAAACAACTACCTTTTAGCAACTATTTATTTCAATTTATCAACTAAAATATTGGACACTAAAATACCACAGATAGTCGATATAAATTACTTTTAATAGCCAACATAATTGCCGCAAACAATCGCCATTAAAACTACTAACTTTTAGCGGCTATTTATATAGATTTATCGACTAAATAAATGGACGCTAATAGACCATAGTTTGCTGAAATAAATTACCTTTAGCACCCAAGACAATTGCCGCAAACAATTGACATTAAAAGTTCTACCTTTTAGCGGCTATTTATTAAGATTTATCGACTAAATCAATGGACGCTAAAAGATAATAGTTAGACAGTATGAATTACCTTTAGCAGACAATATAACTGTCGCAATCAATTTCCATAAAAGCTAATGGTTTGTAGCGGCAATTCATGCTACCCTTTACGAGCATTTCCAACAATCGCCGCAATAGCCTTTGCCGACCCCAACATTGCCGGCTAAGTTGATTGGCCGATATAGAATATCTCGGCAAATGTTATTTCCGCTAAAGCCATGTTTTATTGACGCTAAAGGGAAAATTTGTAGTAGTCTGAACTTACCAACATCATCATCATCATCCTGCTTTGATCCCTTACCTCGGAGGGCATAGAAGCGATTCTTTCTTGGAACATAACCTTCTGGAACACTAGGAGGAACTTTCTTGACCTCTCTTTCTCTAGTCGCAATAGTAGGACAATCCCTCACCATATGACCATCCTTACCACAAAAAATGCAATTCCCGGTACCAACTACAAATTTCCCATAATGCCTCTTACAAAAAGTAACACAAGTAGGCTTACCACCTTGAGAACCACTTCCTTTCTTAAGTTTGACCTTAAGAGCACTAGGTCCATCTTGCATTGGAGCCCTCTTCTTCAACCTAGTTTGGTTTTGCTCACTTAATCCACTTCTCTTCAAATGCCTTGAAACCCTATTAAGTTTGGACTCTTCAATGGATTGAGCATATTCCATAAGCTTAGACAATTTCATGTCACCATGAAGCATGGCCGTACGACACTCTTCTTTCACAAGGTCGGAAACACCGGTCACAAACCTACTCATCTCATTCCTAGGGTTAGACAACAAGGATGGAGCATATCTAGAAAATATGGTAAAATTTAATGAATACTCTTCAACACTCATATTACCTTGCTTAAGGTTAATGAACTCTTGAACCTTCACCTCCCTTTTCTCACGGGGAAAGTACTTTTCTAAGAAAGCCTCCTTAAACTCTTCCCACTCTATGGGACCCCACTCAACCAACCAATTATCTTTCCATTGAGTATACTACACTTGAGTAACATACCTTAATTGGTACGAAGCGAACTCCGCCTTCTCCCTAGAAGTCACCCCATGGCACTCAACACCTTGTACACACTATCAAGAAAATCTTGGGGATCCTCACCCACCGTAGAGCCAAGAAAGATGGGAGGATTCATCCTTAAAAAATATCTCAATCTAAAGGTCATGGTACTCTCCAAAGAATTCACCCTAGGCCCAATGTCTCTAGTCACATGAGTGGTCATAGCTCGGGCTAGAGAAAGTAGAGCCTCTCGAACCTCCCCATTAGTCATATCCGTGGAAACCACCAGAACCTTATCTCTTTGACCTCCAATAGGAACTTTCTCGCATTGAGGAACTTTATAAACCTTGAAGAACTTATTCAACTTGCTCAACTTGGGGAGGAATTTCCTCATTCACTCTCTCCTCTTCAACCCTCCTGTCGGCCGTACTTCGAGTAGTCATCTTCTATAAACACAAGTAAAAGCATTTAGAAGGACACTAATAACATTTTATTCTACGGCACAAAACATGAGTACAAATAAAGGTAAACTCTATCGTCCTATAGACTCTCGCTTATAGATATGTTGCGACTCACACCGATCAACAAAACTCTACTACACGTGACTTTTATGAGACTTTGAATCCTATAGACTAGTTCATGACCTTATTCTCTCATACCAACCTTATAACAACCCGAGAGCACACCCTAGAATATAGGGAATTCTCAAGACGTGGCATGGCATACTTGAACTCCCGGAGGTCTTGTACAAGCCCTTTTGACATCGTTCATTGCATATATGTATGAAAAGTAGTGCGGAATTAAAACTTTTCAGAAGAAATAATATCACAAAACATCTTTCATATTATATGATAGAAATACTAAGTCTCAACATTCGCCAATCTTAGACTCAAGAGTAGTTGGGACACGACCCATACATCAAAATATAGAAAACTTAGTCTATAAAAATAATTTAATCAAAGAAATCTAAAGATAGTAATCTCCTCGAATCAAGTGAGGACATACCCCAACTTTGCTTGAAAGAGTCCTAGTTTCCAAGCTTTTCTTCAAGATTCCTCTCACCTTCAACCTACACCTTTAGATATAGAAAGAATGTATGGAATTAGTTCACTGCATGTATTAGGAATGGTATAATGCATAAAATCGTTATAAACAGACATTTACATGAAACTTGCTCTTCTTGAGTAAAACTTCATGGCATAAGTATAAGAAACCACTTCAACACCAACTACATATGTAAGTCACATAACAAGTAATCCCACATAAAAGCATATAATATGACATTCTCCACCCAAAGGTAATTATAAGACTTATTTAAGTAATTCAAGAAGAGACCGCCCATACACCCTCTTCAAGCTTACCTAAATAATCCTTAAGACTATCTAAGTTTAGATTATGCCCATTTCATCAATTAACTTTCCTATCTAGAGTTACTCTTAAGACTACCCTATGTAAGACATGAAGAGACATTCATATACCCTCTCCACACCTTAACTAGGCAATCCTTTAAAGCTACTGTAGATAAGTACTTATTAATTAACATACTTTTAACTTAAGTCAATATCTTCATTAGTCTATTTATGAGAAATTAAACAATTAAGGACATTCACGTATTTGTCTTGGAGAAGATCTAGGAACCTACATACTAACATCTTCAAAGCATAATTGTGTAATGTTTAGATAGCGTCCCATTCCAGTAAATAAACTTCATAGTACTTATCCAACACTAGCATGTATCCCACATGATGAGAATAGGCAATAACCTACATGGACCATACTAGCTAGGCATGGAATTCGGAGTCTACCTTACTCCGAGGGAGGGTGTTCTATTTGCCAATGATAGAACTAGCACACATCCTATGCAGGAACATGGTTAACAAATATCGAGGGTTTCTTTGTTCTCTAATG
Source organism: Solanum lycopersicoides (assembly GCA_022817965.1). Classification (NCBI taxonomy): domain Eukaryota; kingdom Viridiplantae; phylum Streptophyta; class Magnoliopsida; order Solanales; family Solanaceae; genus Solanum; species Solanum lycopersicoides. The sequence goes on along the minus strand of CM040618.1, from coordinate 71,789,336 downwards.
TCATCTTAGTTAGACAAACTTCCTAAGTATACTCACTCGGTGCTAGCCTTTGTTCTCGTAGAGTATTTCAATAAAGGAGCATATGAAGAGGTACCATATCTTGTTCATAACTAAATCACAATACACCTTACAAAAGAGGGTCCACTAAGGCTACCAAAAATGGCTAAGAGGATAGCTCAATGATTTTCCTAAGTATGATTTCATGACATTCCACCCAATTAACCATAAGTCCACCATTAAAACAAGAATTGTACCATTACGACTTTCAACTGCAAGGATATCATAATTTCCATCTAGGTCGAAGGTTCGAAATAGATGACCTTCTTAACTATGTTCAAGGTCACATATCAATAAAACATACATGACTAAGGGTATTTAGTATACTAAGTCAAGAATCCATATTCACATTCTACATGTACCAAGTAAGGGACACAAGTCTACCAAAACAAGACACACACACATACTTTACCTTATCACATATAGCCTATCATCCATAAAACACATAGTGATAACCAAGTCAACTATAGGTCACCCTATTCACTACTACAGAAACATCAATATAAGCCATCATCAGTCTCATATAATCCATCAAGAAGCATCATACTTCAACATCAAGTAATACATAAAAAGAATTCACTATAGCTTACTAGAGACACATATAATAAAGTAGAATAACTCATGCTTTGACTTCACATATACACATAAGTCATCAAGACCTTCACATTAATCACATATTCAAGTTATAAAACGATAAAGTCATAATTCATAAATTAATGCCGACGAGACCACATTGTTTCACAATTCATAAAGTAATGCTGACAAGGCCACATTCTTCACAAGTATAGCACATAAGCACTACCACCATAATTGGGCCATCCCAAACATCACAATTGAAACATCTATACTACACAATATAAAGAAGGTTAGGTCAACATACCACCAATCCATTCACAACAGCTCCAATCCATAGCCAAATTAACCAATTCAATCCATAAAAACTCTTACAAATAGCCATAGTCACCAATGCAATGCAATAATCACAATATACAAAGATCCAAGATAATAAATATGAATTCATCAATTTAGGACCAGCCTACATATAATTTTAACATGCTTCTTTCATAATTCAATAGCCCAAAGTAAACTACACAAGAATCCAATAGTATAGACACATGATCAAGTCACCCATATAATAATCAAAACTAGGATTGCATGATTTGCATGGGTTCATAGAGAATTTGACTTAGAATCATCAAAATAACATCAAATCAATCGTAATGCATTCATTCAAAATGTTTTACGCAAGAACCCATGGCTAGATATAAAAATAGGACAATTCATCTTTTGAGAAATCTTTGTAAAACACTTTGAAGCTTGGATCCTTGAAGAAAGAAGATTCAAGAATAAATAACAAACCTTATATGAACAAAATACCACGAAATTGATGGAGAAAACTTGGGATATCAGTCTTCTTCCTTGGAGCTTCAAACCTTCATCAATGTAGGTTTAAGAGAAAAGGAATGGAGAGGTTTTGTTTTGAGTAGATGGTTTTACTTTTATTTGTGAGTTTAGGGGATTAAAAGGACTCATTAACCATCAATAATTCATCCCAAAATTACCCAAAAGACACCTGCATTTAATGGACATTTTAACCAATTCAAATTTGACTTAAAAACGACGCGACCAAAACTATGAGGTTACTGCGTGTCGAGGAGGATTTTTAAATTCTTGGTTCTGGAAATTTTCTAGACATAATGGTTCATGATGTCCCCGTGTCGCAGGGAAAAATTTCCCCTTCTCAGTGTAGGCTGCGCGACACGCAGCCACTGCCAATTCTTGGCTGGTGCGGCAGCTTGCTTGGCCCTTGTTTGGGTCCTTCTTGGGGACCCTTAGGCTGGTCCCCGGGGCGTCGTTCTCAAATATTTAGACCCTTTACGTGTCCTTATATGTATAGGAACCATGGATACTCAATTTTACCCTCAAAACATCCCCTAAATCTCAACTACAAAACACTACGACACACTAGTTCAACTTCGACTAGTTTCCGGAGGTCTTGGACGTTTGACCGCCAACCAATTCCAAACTTTATACAATGCCTATAAATACTATTATTAATAATTTTAAGACTTTAAAACATCATTAAACACATGTTAGGCTCTAGTTTCACCTAAGTCGTTTTAGAGGTGTTATAGTTTATAAACCAAGAACAAGCTAAATGAATCCAGAAAGCGAAGAATCATGTTTTTTAAGGTATTCAAACATGTTTCGAGGGTAGGTGATGGTTGTGATTTCATAATTCTGTGTGTATGTTTGTTCTTTATTCATAATGATACATGTATGTATGCAAATGTTGCATTATTGATCACACTTGTTGTAAATGAGATAGATTAATGATGAAGCAGTGAGTTATGACTTGATTGTATGATCTTTAGAATATACTTGCGAATGTGATTGTAACTTGTTGAATGGATTGGGTGTTGAATTTTGATACACTAACCTGGATCGGTTTCAACGTTCCGACATAATTATGGGACCAGTTGCCACGTTCCGACATAATCATTGGATGGGTACCACGTTTCGATATGCTAATTATTTGGGTTTGGGTTGCATAAGAGAACCAATGACTTGATATAACTGTGTAATTGAGAATTGTGAAATTGTACGTTATTTCATAAATGATGATGATATTGTATACGTTCGCTGTATGCATGTGATTATTATGTTGTATTAACTTATATATGTTGCACTTAGTCGGATAGTCGTGTGATCCTACCAATACGCTGCGGTTGTTAATACATACTGTACTTGCTCTTTCCTTTTTGATTATACGGCATCTTCATGAGGCAATTGACATACCTCGTTTAGAACATAAATGATCGTCAATCAAATTTAAGGGTGAGCAAGTTCTTCCGGGATGCCATGAGTTCTCCTTTCATCTATGTCCACATTTTCGACAGACACTTTTCTAGTTAGTTCATTAGTGTTGGGTCGTAACTCTTCATGTTTGACTGATGGTTGATCTTTAGATATTTTGGTACATTGACTTTTATGTTCTAGGCATTAATTCCACAATGTTAGTTTGTTATTAGACTTTTGTTTGGAGTTTAAGGGAACTCTATTTCTTTCCTTAGAATTTAACTTGCTTCCATAGTTTTAGATTTTTTAGTTGGGTTGTAGTAATGGTTCTCCTACCGGAGGGTTAGTGTGGGTGCAAATCATGATAGTCTAGGTCGTGACAAAGTTTGTAACAAAGCCTAGGTTTGATGATATCGATGTACCAAAATGAGTCTAGTGGATTCTTGCGGAACGGTATGGAAATGTTTGTACTTTTCTTCAAGAGACTATACGAAATTAAGAAATCTCTCCTTTATCTCTTGTTTCCTTCGTGCGATAACTTGATTCCAATTGGTATATGTCGATTCAAATTGGTATCTAACCTCCTTCACTCTTTTGTCTTCATATGGGTAACACTAGATTCAATGGCGCCAGCCCCATAGCTTTCATCAGTGCTCCGGCGTCAAAATCTGTACTGAGAGGTCACAGTCGAGCTAGGGTACAGGCCGAGGAAGAGTGGCGCCTACTAGAGATGGTCTACTGGACAAAACTGCTCCGCAAAATGAGGCCCGCATGTACATTATGACGATATAGAAGAGAAAGTTACGGTTAAAAATGTTGAGGAGGTTAGGAAAGAGAAAGAGGTGCACGCTGAGACTATAGGCATTCCTCCCACTGACCCTGTGTTAGCTCAGCAGATTATGTCGTTCTTGAAAGGGTTGGTATTTCCTAGAGTGCTTCATTATTTTCAAGCAACTCAACCTCCCGTCGGTCCTCCCATTGCTATCACTATACCCAAAGTGGGAAGAAATGTATGTAATGATGCTTTCATCTATCCTTTTTGGGTCCTATAATGACTGGTAATGAACATGAGATGTTGACCTAGTTTTTGAAGTTGAAACCGCATCTGTTCCATGGTTCTAAGAGTGAAGATGCATATGAGTTCATCCTAGATTGTTATGAGAGGCTTCATAAGAATGAAATTGTCCATAAACATGGGGTTGAGTTAATGATTTTTCAGCTTGAAGGTGTGGCTAAACAGTGGTGGAGAGCTTATATGGAATGTATATCTTCATTTTTACCTCCACTTATTTATACCCAGTTTCATGCCATGTTTTTAGTTAAATAAGTACCTAGGACTTTTAGAGATCACAAGAAGGATTAGTTCATTGCTCTGGATCAAGGTTGTATGTTTGTGGATGCTTAACAGACCAAGTTTCAGGACTTGTCTAGATATGCTATGTAGTTGGTGACTACGGAGGAAGAGAGGATCCGTTTATTTATTAAGGAACTAAATTTTGAGTTGCAAGTATTATCTATTCATATATCCTCTGTAGGGAGGAGCTTTAATGAGGTAACAGACTTTGTTAAGAAAGTGGAGGGGCGAGGCCATACGTTCAGGCTACATCATTGGCTAATAGGGCCAAGGACTGGGTAACTTTCAAGGTTCTTACTCCAAAGGGGCAGGGAGGCAAAAACTTGTAGCCAAGCCAATTTAGTTCGCCATGCCCACCTCTACAAGTAATCACTCCGGAACTCCACCTCAAAATTTGATTCACGATAGTCAGGGATTCGCTCCTTTGTTGGGTGGCGGACCATCTTTTTATAAAACTTTCTACAATTACGGAGAACCTGGGCAGCATATGAGGAGAGATTTTTCCCTGTCATGTGTGTTGGATTACGCATAGTAATCGTCTAACGAGGTGGTACTCGTGGGAAATGATAATAATGGTCGAAGGTGTCCAAATAGTGGGCAACGAGGTAATCAACAATGTTGTGGAAGTAGAGGAAATGGTAATAAGATAGGGGTAACGTGCACCCAGGAAAGGAAGTAGCTTGACATGAGGATAGGGCTCAGTGTTACGCCTTTCCAAACAAGAATAAGGCAGAGGTGTCTGACGCAATGATCACGGGTACTATTCTTGTCTGTGATCGGATGACTAATGTGTTATCTGATCCGAGTTCTACATATTCTTATGTGTCCGTGTGATTTGCCTTAGATTTTGCTATAATTTTTTATATACTTGATGCCCCCATCCATGTTTCTACCTAGTTGAAAGTTTGTCATTGTCAACCATGTCTATCATTATTGTCCTATTTTGTGTATGGGTTTTCAGACTTGGGTTGATTTAGTGATTTTTTATATGACTGACTTAGATATGATCTTAGGTATGACTTGTTTGTCCTCTTATTATGATGTGATTAATTGTAACACTAAGTCTTTAACTCTAGAAATTGTGGGAAGGGATACATAGAGCGGGAAGGGGTGTACAAGCCTAGAAAGCTAAGATCATATACTCCATTCGGGCTAGAAAATTTTTAGGGATAGGTTGTTTGACTTATTTGGCTTATATCCGAGATGTTGAGGTTGATTCTCCATCCATTGAGTACATTCCTATGTCTACCATCTGTTGAAAATTCAGCCTGAAGATGTGCCCTAGACGGTATTTAGAACCCGCTATAGGCACTATGAGTTTTTGGTTATGTCATTTGGGTTAACTACTGTGCCTTCCGCTATTATGAGTTTAATGAAAGGAGTGTTCAAGCAATTTATTGATTCATTCGTTATAGTCTTTATTGATGATATTTTGGTCTATTCGAAAAACGAGGAGAGCATGCTTACCATCTTCGTATGTTCTAGGTGTTCTTGGGAAACAAAAGTAGTATGATAAATTCTCTAAGTGTGAATTTTGGTTGACTTCGGTTGCATTTCTGAGGCATGCAGTTTCAAAAGAAGGGTTTATGGTAGATCCTAAAAAGATTGAGGCGGATGAGAATTGGGTTCGGCCTAACTCTGTGATGGAAGTTAGGAGTTTTTGGGGCTTGCTAGCTACTAACATAGATTTGTGAAGAACTTTGCTTTTATTGCCGCTCCCTTGAAAAATTTGACAAAACGGAGATACCATTTGAATGGACTGAAAAATTTGAAGAGAGCTTCCAAAAGGTCAAGACTCTTTTGAGAACCATACCCATTCTAGCATTACTAGTTGAAGGTAAGGATTTTACTATTTATTGTGATGCTTATTCTGGTGGGTTATAGAAGGTGACATCATGACTCAAGAAATCGGGTCGTGACAAGTTTGTATTAGAGCCACAGGTACACCGGTCTCACTTGTACAGAGCTAATGTCTAGTAGAGTCTTGTGAATCGGTGCGGAGACGTCATAACTTATCTTCGAGAGGCTACATAATATGTTGAGGAAGATTTTTTGTTTTGTTTCACTTTCATGCAACTTGTGTCTTATTGGTTCCTTGAAATCTCACAGGTTTCACTCTAACGCAAGATGGCTCGCATGCGAGGCGGTCCGGCCAGGGGTTGTGTACCCGGACTTGCAGATATACCCCCAGCTTGGGCTAGACGCCGACACCGAGATAGAGGTAGGGCCACAACACCAGCCCATAATAAGGACGATGAGCCTCATGCAGCACATGTACCACCACAACAGTGAGGCCAGGGCCAGCCGATCCACCACCCGCACCAGTTGCAGCACCTGATCTTCATGCTCTTCTCACTCAAATACTAGCAGATATTGGGGAGATGCGCCAAGCACCAGCCCCAAAAGCACCAGCACCTTCTCCTTCTCCCGCTACAGCGGCGTAGGGTTAGTCTCCCGCAGTGGCACAGGAGATTCAGCCGCCACTTATTCCTGTGGCTACCCCGCAAGACTTAGTGGTCAGTGAGATGCCACTACTCGAGAAAAAGATGCTCGGTGTATTCAAAAGGTTGGAAATGCCGATATTCTCAACTCAGGGGTAATAGAGGAGGACACCCATGAGTTCCAGCTCACTTTCCAAAAGCAGCCACACTCATTAGGCCTCTTGGAGTTGAAAGGATCCAACTTTATCGCTCATCAGTTACGTGGTCCAGCCAGACAGTGGTGACACACGTACCGTGAATCGAGGACAGTTAGATCGCCTCTTATATCTTTGAGTCAGTTTTGAGAGGCTTTCTTAGCCTGGTTCATGCCACGGAGCGTCAGAGATAGGCTTCGTGTCAATCCTCTAGATTAGGGAAGCCGTAGTAAATAAAGCTTTTCTAGTGGCTGCAATGATAGAGAAGTTACCTCCTTTGTGGAACGATTACAAGGATTATCTAAAGTACAAGCCTAAGGAAATGAAGCATGAAGATCCTGTGATTCCGCTCAAGATTGAGGAAGATAATAAAACCGCCGAAAAGAATTCTCGTAAGAGTTATACAATCATTGGAGTCAATATTGTTGAAAAAGCTTCTACCAAAAATAAGAAGAGAAAGAAGTCCAACGGACAGAAATCAGAACACGCCTAGAAGAAATTCAAGGGCAACTGTTACAATTGTGGTAAGGTTGGTCATAAGTCTTTTGACTTTTATGCTTCAAGAAATTGCAAAAAAAAGAAAGAAAGGCAAAGGCAAAAGGTCAAGCAAACTTTGTGGAAGAGATGGAAGATGCAGATGACTTATGTGTAATGATCTCGGAGTGCAACTTAGTTGGAAATTCCAAGAAGTGGTTTCTCCACTCAGGTGCCACTCGACATATTTCCTCAGCGAAAGAAGCCTTTTCAATGTACACTCCTAGTGGGTTCGATGAAAATTGTTTCATGGGAAACATAACAACAACAAGGATTGCAGGAACTGGAAAAGTAATGTTAAAAATGACATTCGGCAAGGTATTGACTTTGAACATTGTTCTGTATGTCCTACTATTAGAAATATTTTATTCTATGTTGCACTGCTCGTTAAGAACAGGTTAGGTGTGTCCGAGTTAGTGACAAAGCTGTAATATGTAAGAATGAGATGTTCTTAGGAAAGGGCTACCTCAATGAAAGCCTCTTCAAATTGAATGTAATGGTTGTTGACAGTTTTGATAAGAATTCTTCTTTTGTTTACCTATTGGAGTAAAATGATTTATGGCATGCCCGTTTGGGACATCAAAATTACAAATCCTTGCGAAAATTAGTTAGTTTAGTAGTCTTGCGTGAATTTAAATGCGAAAAATCTAAAGGCGACATTTGTGTGGAAAGTAAGTTTTTTAAATATCCTTACAATTCTGTTTAAAGAAATTCAAAACCTCTAGACATAATTCACACAGATTTATGCGATATGAAGTCGACACCATCTCGTGGTGGGAAAAATTATTTTATAACTTTTATTGATTATTGCACTCGATTTTGTTATGTATATTTGCTTAATAGTAAGGATGAAACAATTGATGCATTTAAGAAATACAAAAATAATGTGGAGAACCAATTGAATTGAAAGATAAAAATGATTCGAAGTTATAGGGATGGAGAATATGAATCTCCTTTTGTAGAGATATGTTTGGAATATGGTATTATTTATCAAACTACTGCACCCTATACACCATATCAAATGTTTTGGCGGAAGGGAAGAACAAAACATTAAAGGAAATGATGAATGCCTTGATGATCAATTATGGTTCACTATGACACTTTTGAGAGGTAGCCATCCTTACGGCTAATAAGATACTCAATATGGTACCCCGTAGCAAAACACAATCAATTCTATATGAGTTGTGGAAAGGAAGGAAACCCAACTTGAAATATTTTAAAATGTGGGGTGTCTAGCCAAGGTAGAGGTTCCTTTACCCAAAAGGGCGAAAATTGGACCCAAAATTGTGGATTATGTATTTATTGGATATGTTTTGAACAGTAAGGCCTTCTGGTTTTTGGTTCACAAATTTGATAATTCTGAGATTCATGTTAAATCGATAATTGAGTAAGATAGCACAGAGTTCTTTGAACACATTTAGCCGCATAAAATTGAAGAATCAACAGAAAATACTCTACCTAGTAAGGATCCTAGGCGTAACACTCGCCAAGGAAACCTACTTCTTTCAGACCAAAATTTGTGGCACTGTTGTTTGAAAATGATTCTCACACATTTAAAGTAGTTATGCCTTCATCTGAGTCAACTTATTTGAATGAAGCTTTCAATAGTGAGATCGAATCCATTTTTAGTAATCATGCGTGGGAATTGGCTGGTCTTCCTAAAGAAATAAACCTTTAGGATTAAAGTGGATTTCAAAAGGAAAATCAAACCACATGGAACTATTGACAAATATAAGGCTGAACTTGTTGTCAAAGGATACAGACAAAAGGAAGGTCTGAACAACTTTTACACATACTCTCCAGTCACAAGGATAACATCAATTAGGATGTTAATAGCACTAGCGGCAGTGTATGATCTTAAAATCTACCAAATAGATGTAACGACAACCTTCTTAAATGGAGAGTTGGAGGAAGAAATTTACTTGGAACAACCTGAAGGGTTTGTAGTTCTTGGTAAAGAAAAAAAAAGTGTGCAAACTTGTGAAATCACTTTATGGGCTCAAGCAAGCACCCAAACAATGTCATGCTAAATATGACCAAACAATGTTGGCAAATGTATTCAAGATTAACGAATGTGATAAGTCTGTTTAAATTAAAATATTATGAATTATGAAGTCATTGTTTGTCTGTATGTTGATGACATGTTAATAATAAGTAAAGATATTGACGATATAAATTCTACTAAGAGCATGTTGTCCATCAAGTTCCATATGAAGGACTTAGGAGTTTCTGATTAGATCTTAGGGATCAGGATTCTCAAAACTCGTTAGGGACTATCATTATCTCAATCTCATTATATTGAAAGAGTATTGGATAAGTTAAACGTCTTGAATTTCAATGTTGCCAAAACTCCAATTGATTTAAGCTTTAGATTTCAAAAAAATGAAGGTGAAAGTGACTCTCAATTGGAATATGACAAAGTGTTGGGAAGTTTGATGTATATTATGAAATTTTACGCGACCAGATATAACATGTGTTGTTACCAATCTGATTCGGTTCACTAGTAAAGTGAATCAAATTCACTAGATGGCAATGAAACATGTGTTGGGGTATGTGAAACATACACAACCCTATGCTTTGCATTATAATTAATATTATGCCATGATTGAAGGATATAGTGATGCAAATTGGATCACCGGGTAAATTAAAGTAAAATCCACAAGTGGTTATGTTTTCAAACTTAGTGGTAGAGCAGTCTCTTGGAAATTGTCCAAACAGATATGTATCGCTCGCTCCATAATGGAATCTGAATTTATTGCTTTAGATAAGGATGGTGGAGAAATTGAATGGCTCCGGAATTTTGTAGAGGATATTCTATTTTGTCCCAAACCTGTGGGACCTATTTGCATACATTGCGAAACTCAAGCAGCAATAGGTAGGGTAGGGAGCGTCATGTACAACGGTAATTCTCATCATATACGACAAATACATAACCCCATAAGACAAATGCTCTCTAGTGGATTTATCACAAGTCACTCTATGAAGTCAAGCGTTAATGTGTCATATCCACAAATGAGAGGCCTAGTGAGAGAGGCAGTTGAAAGATCATCTAAAGGAACGGGTTTACGACTTAGGACAAGTCAGCATGCAATAACTCTATATAGAAGACTGCAGATCCCAAGAGCTAGAAACAAGGAGAAAAACAAAGTTGTGACTGATGGTTCGACATTGTCAATCAAATTAATCCATTCTCATGATGAAGACAATGTTAAGGAACAAGGTCAAGACTTTAAGGCTTGTTAATGAGTTAATAAATCTTTATGTTTTTAATAATTTTATATGTTTGTAAGATTTGACCAGATAGTATATCTATGATGATAACACGGTTAGAAATCACCTATGTGAGTGTGAAATGGAAGCCGCTTCAAAAATAATTTTATGTCAAAGGCGTATTCTTTGTATAATCATGAAATCAGGAGGTGTTCATGGCTGAAACGAACACAACCGTAAGAATCATAAATAATAAAAGGTTAATGGTGTGACACATGGTTGCCTACGTATACACCAAAGCTCGACTGTTCATTGATATCGCATCTACCTATTGATCGAGTATATACAACATATGTTCACTACGGAAAGTCCAAGGGAAAACCTACTTATCCAGATGCAATTGATCCTTCCTTGCAAAGTACACACTTGTTCGCACATTCCTATGTTTTAATCAGTCCCCATTCATGTGGGGGATTGTTGAGGAAGTAGCAAGAGTTAATGGGAAATGGAGGGAACATGAAAAGAGAGGAACTTTAAAAGTTGTGAACTTCAAGAGTTGGAAAGTTGAAAAGCCCTCTTATGCTTTAGTGAAACGGCATTTGTTCCTTATCAGTGGTGGTAAGAAAACTATGAAATTTTCAATATAGAAACAGTCCTATTAATTGTTTATAGTGTTTGAAAGAGCCCCCCACCCCCACCCTACCCCCGGCGTCGTCGGCATCATTCGCTCGGCTTTGCTTCGCTTTAGAAAAGGATCGATCGAGAGAATATTTTTTGGACTTATTCTTTTAATTATTTATTTAATTATTTATTTAATTAAATAAAATTAAATTGAATGGCCAAAATGTTTTGAATTAATTAGTTAATTGACCGACCCGACTCAGATTTGCACGCGACCCATTTTTATTTTATTTTTTTCCTATTTTATTTGAATTTCCCACCATTGGAAGTGATTGTTCTGAAATGTTGAATCTTTCAGGAACAAACATGACCGTTTGAAGATTGCAACTTTCATGAATGGTCGTTTGGATTCTGAACGCGTTGCAATCTTTCATAACTTGTTCCTCTTGCCTATGAATACATTGATACGTTAGATTTTTTCCTTACGAATTTTCCTGAATTTTTCTTTTTCCTCACAAAAATTTGTTCTTTACTTTATTTTTGTTGAATGGTTCGCTGACACTAGAGTTTGGGGTATCAATACGCTGGTGATTGAGATCATTCTATCCTAGGAGGACATACTCTGAATCAAAACTAGGAGAGGGGATTAATTTTCTTAAGGGGACACTGTGTATTCAGTGGGCTTGATCTTTTTCTGTTCTAATTTTCCAGATTCTGGTACGTTTACGGATTTTAGTCTTTTGTGAATTAATTTTGTTCATCTTTCTTACTGGTTCATTAAACTTTGGTATCTTCGTGTTTCTGCAAAGTTTTGTTGGAATCGATAATTCTATTTTTCAAACAAAGATTGGCAACATATTTCACTGCTCATAGTAACAAAGATCCATGAGAAATTATGAGAGCTTATAAGGACAAAATTGATATACAAGTGAATGTCTTTAATAGACTAGATAAATTATCACTTCTTAGCCTAAACACTTATTCTTACATATACTGACAGTTTTCTAACCAATTATTGAGGGAGGGAAATTATACAATATTAATCATCCCCAAGTCTAGTCTACTTTTCTCAAAGTGCTCTCTACGTAATGTCTTGATAAAAATAATAACAATTTTTTCCTCGGTGGAGTAGAAAATTGTTTATATGTGACCCTTCTCTACATTATCTCACAGAAAATGGTGTCTCATGTGTTTTCTTCGTTTATGTTGCACGATATTCTTTACTTTATTCATAGCATTAGTATTGTCACATAATATAGGAATCCTACCAAAATTTAAACGAAAATCCAGCAGTTGTTTTTTGATCCATAACAATTGTGCACCACATGATCCATCTGCAACATATTCAGCCTCAGCAGTAGACAAGGCTACAAAATTTTGTTTCTTGGTGGACCAGGATATCTAACATGTTCAAGGAAGTGATCCGTACCTATGGTACATTCCTTGTTGACTAGGTATCAATCATAATCATAATCTGCACCAACGAGATTAAAGTTGCACAAGATTCTTTGCTATATTAATAGAACTAGTATTTTTCACATAAGATAGGAATACTACCAACATTTAAAATAAATACCAATAGTTGTTGTTTGATCCATAGAAATTGTGCACCACATGATCCACCTGCAACGTATTCAGCCTCAACAGTAGACAAGGCTAAAAAAATTGTTCTTGGTGGACCAGTATATCATACATGTTCCAAGAAAGTGATCCATACTTGTGGTACATTTATTATTGACCAGGTATCGAGCATAATGAACATCTGCATAACCAACGAGATTAAAGTTTGTTACTTTGGAGTACCAAAGTCCCACATTAGTGGTTCCTTTGAGATACCTAAAAATTCTTTAATCATATTTAAGATGAGATTCTTTGGAATTTTCCTGAAACCTGGCACAAATACCTACACTAAACACAATATCAGGCCTAGTTGTAGTAATGTATAGAGAAAATCATTTCCCTGTACACCTTTTTCTCAACATATGCACCTGTTCATCCATATCCAGCTTAGTAGTAGTAGCAATAGGAGTATCAATTTCCCATGTTTCATTCACGTTGAATTTTTTGAGAAATTCCTTCACATACTTTTATTGATGAATCAAGGTACGTGTGGGTGTTTGCTTGATTTGTAATCCAAGAAAGAAATTAAGTTCACCCATCATGCTCATTTCGAACTCTCCACTCATAAGTTTAACAAACCTTGAGTCATCATATTATTTGTAGATCCAAAGATTATGTCATAATCATATACCTGCACAATCACAAGTCTTTTCCATATGTTTTTTGAGAAAAAGAGTGTTAAAGATTTACGTCTTATATGACCATGGTCTAGTAGAAACATGGATAGTCTGTCATACCATGATATTGGATAGTCTTTCATACCAGGTGGTTGTTTTTCACATTCTTCTTCTCTCGAATATTCATTAAAGAATGCACTCTTCACATCCATTTGATATAGAGTTAAATCTTTAAAATTAGAAAATGCAATGAGTAATCTAATATCTTTAACTCCTTCAACACGAAAAATATTCTTATCATAGTCGATTCCCTCGTCCTGATTGTACCCCAGAACCACCAACCTTGCCTTGTTTCTTATGACTGTTCCATTCTCATATAGCTTGTTTCTATATAGCAATTTAGTTCCAATCACTATTCTCCCTTCCAGTGGTGGAACAAGCATTACTAAAAAATTTCCAAAAAGAGATAGACAAAAGCGACGGATATGCGACACTGTTTAGTTCGTCTCTTTTTGGAATAACATTTTTCCAAAAGCGACAGACGGCATCACAATCGATTTTTTTTTTGAATTCTTTTATCAAAAATGACGGACTCCGCCGATATGTTTTAATTTATTTTATTTTTAATTTCCACATGCGATGCAGTATGGCGCTTTGGTAATATATTTTTTTTAAAATCCCAGAAAAGCGAAGGGCAAAAGGACATTGTCCATCGCTCTACTGGAAATTTATAATATATCGAAAATGACTTAGGTGAATCTAGATCCTAACATGGTTTTCATGATGGTCTAAGGTCCTAAATTGTTCTATAATGTGGTATTGAGGCAGTGTCTAAGATTTTAGGTGCATTGAAAGACAAATGTCAATGGACGACTAAGACGTTCGACAACTAAGTCACATATGTGCCTCATATGTGTTTTATGTGGATATGTGTGTTTAATGAGCTTATGAGGTCCGTATATGAGTTATTATAGAGTTTATAGGCAGTGTGTCAAGTTTCATGAAGTTTGGAGGTCAAACGTTCAAGAACGTCCATGACGTTCGAAAGGTTTGCCTTGAAACAACATTGTGTGTCCTGGCATGTTTCGTCGGGTTTTACGTGTTTGTTTTGTATGAAATTGATGTGTAGGTCCTTAAATCGTATATGAGCCTATTCAGGTTGGAAACATCCGGGTGAAAGTGCAAAAGGACCAACCAAGGGTCCTTGAGGAAGGACCCTTTCCTTGAAGCAAAGACTGCCTAGACAGCCCCAAACGAGAGAGGAAGTAGATGACTCGTGGGACAGTAGACGCCCCGTCAATGGGTATCGTGGGTCAGTACTTAGTCGTGGCATGAATTCCAGCCAAGGAAAAGACTCAGTCACAAACCATGGACCAAGAGAACGGTTCGTTGGTTGGGAGACGGTCCGTTGGTGACCCTCCGTCTGTGAGGTTGTCTCCTGCGCACAATTCATTGTAATGTTTAGGGGTGAATTGGTAAATTCATGCCAATTCCAAATAAGACTTTGGGCGGTTCCTAAAGGGTCTTTTGGGTATTTTAAACATGTTTATAAGCCTTAAACATTTAGAAGAATTCATTCTTCAAAATATTAACCCAAAATATCCTAGAAATTCTCTAGAATTCCATTGGAGCCAAAACTCAAGGAAGAGCTTGGATTGGAGGTTTGAGTGGTGATTCTTCATCAAATTGGTGGATTAACATTGAGGTATGGTTTTTTAACCTTGAAACTCATTCATCAAGGAGACCAAAATTCAAAGAAGTTTTCTAAAGTTTTCAAAGATGAACTTGTCCAATTTCATGATCTATCCATGAGTTCTTGAATGAAAGGTTTTGAATCATTATGTATTGATTATATTGTTTTTAATTACATGATTTTAAGTCAATTAACCTATGAACGCATGTAATAGATGAACCCTAGTTTTGGACTACTTTATGGGTTACATGATATTGACTTAATGCTTATGAATTCTAATGTAGTTTACTATGGGCTATTGAGTGATGTAAGAATTGTATTGAATTGATGTCTATGTTGTATTTGATTGATAAATCTATATTGAATTGTCCTAGTTTCATTGATTATTATGGTTTTTATATTGAATTGATGTTCATGGCCATGGGTAAGGCCCTCGTGATATTAAATTGGATGAATTAGCTAAGGAGTGAAGAGAAGAGAATGGATTGGTAGTGTTCTGCCCTAATCCTCTTTATTTATGTATTATAGCTCTTAAATTATGTTGTTATTGGTATTACCCACTTATGGTGGTGGTGTTATGTGAATGATGTGGCCTTGTCGGCGTAATTTTAAGTATTATGATGATCATGGCCTTGTCGGAAACTACATGAAGTAATATGATGATTGTGTAGTTGATTATGTGAAGTTTGATCATATCTACCTACATGTGAAGTAATGTGAAAGTATGTGTTTCTTTTATTGATGCTTTTTAGGTGATCATGTTAGACTAAGGCCATGTCGTTGTATGTGTAGTCTTAGATTTGATGCATGATTCTTCCTAATTGGTTATGGAGTCTTATGTTTGCTATATTGATGATGTTATAGTAGTTTATAGGGTGACCAAAAGGTGATGAAGGTGGTGCCTATGTTCTTCTTGAATATGATATGCTATATGTGATAAAGTGAAGTCTTAGTGTGTCTCGAGTGGTAGACTTGTTTCCTTACTTGATGCATGTATGAATGTGAATATGAGATGTCTTGACTTAGGATGATTTAGCATCTTAGTCTGGTATGTATGAATGACATCATACCTTGAATGATGTTAAGAGGGTCCTTTATGTGAAACCTTGAACCTAGTAGTAAGGTTACGAACCTTAAAGTCGAAAGTCGTAATGGTATCCTTCTTATAATGAATGATGGACTTATGATTAATTGGATCAAACAGAATCATATAAATCCTTAGGAAAGTTATTATGAGTTATCTTGTCGCCATTGTAAGGCATCCCTAGGGGACCTCTTTGGTAGGGTAAATGTAATTGGGTTATGAACTTGATATGGAACCCCTTTGTATGAACCTTTAATGCGAATTACTCCATGAGAACAAAGGCTAGCACTGTCTGAGTATGGTAAGGGAAGTAGTTCTAGTTAAAGGATGAGGCTAGAATACAAAGTAAGCCCTTCATATTCCCGAACCATGTGCCTACATGGATGTGTCCCAGTTCTACAATTGGCAAGTAGAACACCCTCCATCGGAGTAGGTTACAACTCCGGATTCCATGTTTTTATACCATGGTCTATGTCAGTTACTTCCTATTCTCATCATACAGAATAGCAACTAGTGTTGGAGAAGTTCAATGAAGTTTAGGTGGTGGTATGGGATGCTATATAGACAATGCACAATAGGCTTTGAAGATGTTTTGAGAGTCCCTAGGTCTTCTTCAAGACCATTACTTGAATGTCCTTATGTGATGAATGTCTCTTAAATAAACTAAGGAATGTAATGACTTCAGTTAAGAAAGTATGTTAAATGAATAATTACTTATCTAGAGTAGTTAAGGGTTGTCTAGTTAAGATGTGAAGGGGGCATAGGAATGATCACTTCGTATCCTACCTAGATGAGTCTTATAATGACTCTAGTTAGGGAAGTTGGTTAATTAAGTAGAAATCATACAAACTTAGGTAGTCTCAAGGATTATTTAGGTAATCTTGAAGAGGTCAATCACAGACATTCTCTTCTTGATTTACCTGAGTAAGTCTTTTGATACCCTTTGTAAAGGAGAATGTCATATTACATGTGCTATTGTGTTTAAGTGAGAATTATTTTATCCTAGGTAATCTAATGGATCTCTTGAGTGTGTATGTAATGGATTGTTTTGGCGGTCGCTTCACAACTCACTCCAGTGAGGCTTAGAATCACCTTTGGTAAGAGAATCTCATGTTCATAAGTTTGGTGTATTGTAAGTGTGTATGACTAATTATAGATGGTCTTAAGGATCATTTATGTTTNTTCTTCTTGTTATTTTATTTCATGTAGTAATTGTTTGATGAGGGAGTTAGTTTACTGGACTCCGATTATCCTGTTCTTAGGTCATAATCGTCCTGTTCTAGGTTCATGCTTGGTGATCTTGCCTGTTTTTGCCAGAAGCCCAGCACACTTAAATCAAACCATTCTGCAATAATCCCCACTTCCAAAAAAGAAGGAGAAGAGGCTTACATGTAATTGATAAGCTAATAATTTATCTATGTGCACTTTGGGCATGATTATATACCCAGTCTATTGTCTTTAGTCTTTACCTTCTTTACACGGTTGAAGTGTGTGACCATCTCATTTTAAAGCTTAAGCTGTTAGAGAGCACACTTTTATTAGTTAATTATATTCTCAACAATGGGTAGTTAGGCACCCGCTTACCCCCACAAGCAGTTAAAGTAAAAAATACTCTTTTAAACCTTTTATGAAATACGTAGGAAGCATGAATTTTAACAAAAATCCCAACTAGGAAGTAGCCTTAACTTACCTACCTTAGCTTGTAGCTTAAACTACACTTCACACGCCTTTTAAGCCATTCTCGATTCTCGAATGCAATCTACAACACACATTAACTTGACTCAATCCATAATCTAGTAACAAATGAATTCAACTTAACTAATTTAATAATTAGGTTCCACCCATCCTAATTCTTGTATTTAATGGATTTAAGGTTATCATTAATGTCACGCCAAATCATGATAATCAACACCGATTCAAGTATTCTATCATCTTCCCCATTCTCCCGACAAACTTCATTAATGGTCGAACTTAGGGTTTATATATTTCAACCTCTCTACCACAAAGCTTATTTACATTCATAAATAGAGTAGAGTTGGTGGAATTATTTCAGTAGGTTCAATCTTGAAAATCAATAATTGTGTCTTTGATTGGTAGGATTGAAGTGTTAAAATTAATACTCATAAATAATTACCTTAAGGTGGCTGGTGATTCGGTCAAAAATTTCTTCCATTCTCTATTTTCTCTGTTCTGATCCCCGCTCGCTGGCTTCACTTGAAGGGTGAAGCTACTTGTGAGCTTTCTTTTGAAGCATATAGGTAGTGTAATTGATGAACTTCATCCCATTGCATCCTTCTCCTTTTGTGGACCAAATTATCTTTTTTTACTCTTTCACTTTCAATTTCCTTTTCTTTTCTTTGTGTCCAAAAACGCCTCAAAAAAACATTCCTGTTAGTTCCATGCTTCACTTTGGTGATAGTAAATGAAGCCCGTCTCACTTAAAACCTATGGAAAAAAAGTACGCAGAGCGGTAGAAGCCATGTGTGTGTGTAAGGAGATGAAGACAATATGCACCTCCGCTCGCTGTGCCTGTTTGCAACTCAACTCTTAACCTGTTTTTAGACAATTTCAGGAAGACATGGATAATATGACAGATCATCAAAGAAGTATTTGGGGCCTTGATAGGATATGAGATTAAGTAGGAATTAATGAAGATTTGTAGAAATATTCCATGCATTGATTTTTTATGAAAGGAACTAATGATGCTTCGAGGGTAAAGCGGCATCATGTTGTTTTAGTAGCTTATCAATGTTCTGGTGAACTTTACAGAATGTGTATGAAGAGGATACTGTGATATATTTCAATAGTTCGTTTTGAACTTGAACAGACTATGTTTAGTGGGAGAAAGTGATTTGCACGTCAGTATTGGCAGGCCTCCCGCCTGAATTATCTGACATCGCTCTGCTTAAGCATAGCTGCTGTATCCAACACTATCTTAGTGATTGGCTTTCTATAAGTAAATTTTTTGCTTACTTATAGGTGAAGTTCTCTAGAAGATTCAGATTGCTGATTCTAACTATCTTGGGTTGATTGACTGGATTGATTTACTTACAAAGCACAGGCTGTACCAACATCTAGTGTAAATTAAGTGCATTATACTTCTGGTTCTACAGCCTACCTAAAAGGACATTGTTTTTGTCTAAAATATTGCTGTTAATGCTACTTGCACTTAAGTCCCAGAAATTAGAGTTAAGTTGCAAAAACAGTGGAGAGCCGTTGAAGTAGGAGGGGGATTCTGAAGTAGGAAAAAAGGATCAAACTGTTTCCACAGAAAGGTAACTTATGAGCAATGATGGTAGTTTTGTCATTTCGGATTCTTTTGCTTCTAGTCATAATCTTTGTCCCATTCATTTTGTTCGTATGGGAAAATGGTATAGGTAAGGTAATTTGAACATTCTCAAAATGCGTCTGAATCTCCTGAGTTCTATTTAGTTCCAGTGAAAATATCTTTCTGAAAGTTTTCCTGTATTCCTTGCATATAAGCATATCATTTAGTCGACTCTTTAAGTGTTGGCCGCACATGGTGACAAAGGGAGGCTTACTGTTAGTCAGTTACTGTTTCTCTTTCTCTAATTAAAATAGAAGTTGCGTGCTTCAATTCCTATTACACTATCGTGTTTATGCACTTAATTTCAAAGATTTGATCATGACTTCCTCGATTTGACAGAGGAGTAATTAAGTTTATATAAAGAGTGGGCTCACACATATTTTCCTTTTCTGCAGGTATATTTTACTATATATGATCAGCTGAAAAGATTTCTTGGCTCTGATGGTCAGTAGATGACTTTCTTTCCTCAAAGATGTTATTCCATTGACTGATTAGCGTTTCAAATTAATTTTTGATAAACTACATTGCACTTGGTCATAAATACTTCCCATTTGGTGGTTGTTGTAGATGGAAGTCATCAACTCACGATAGGTGCAAACATGTTAGCTGCTTCTGGTGCCGGAGCTGCAACCACAATTGCAACAAATCCTCTCTGGGTTGTGAAGACACGTCTTCAGGTGTGTTTCATGAATCCAAATTTTAATATTTAGCTTAATTTGTTATCCTCTTGATCCTAAATGATCCCATTCCTTCTATTTCAGAAAAAAATATTTAGCTTGATTTGTTATTTGTGTGGCTTGGGGAAAGAGCTAAAGATGTTTAAACAAAAGCTGGGTCTGACATTAGAGCGACTTTACTACAGTGTTTGGTATTGACTTTGTAGTATTGAGTGGAACAATATGTTGTCAAAACCTACAAATAATAAAGCAGCTGGAAGGGCCTTCTGATTTCTTGTAATAACTATAGAATTGGTCAGGTGGGGTGGGGGGATTTTTGGAGAAAGGCATGTACCATGTGACTTTCCCTTATCCTACAACAGGAAAACGGAAAGTTTTGAAGAGTTCTCACAAGAAAGTGTGAGTGTGTACTATATCTCCTTGTCTTTTAGTAACCAACTGAAAGAGGAGTGTGATTTTAGCTTTTACGGCACACTTTTTTAACCATGTGATCTGGGGTGGCTTTTGCAAGCTTGTCGCTGGCTAAAAACAGAGTAGATGGTTGCAATAAAATGTTGTTCTATCTCAGTCGAGATCTAATTGCTTGGGTCCATTCCAGTTCTGTATTCTACTTTTGGGCATTTCTTCTGAATGGTTGTGATCCACTTGTTTTATTTTGTTTT
This sequence comes from Solanum lycopersicoides, assembly GCA_022817965.1. Taxonomy (NCBI): domain Eukaryota; kingdom Viridiplantae; phylum Streptophyta; class Magnoliopsida; order Solanales; family Solanaceae; genus Solanum; species Solanum lycopersicoides. The sequence goes on along the minus strand of CM040618.1, from coordinate 71,768,445 downwards.
GCTTTTTTACTATTAAATTTTCCCAAGTTTGATTGTTGTGTGCGTGATGTGTGTGTACTTCGATTTTTGTAAGATTTGTTAATTGAGTTCTAAGTCAGCCTAATTGTCACTGCTCATTTGTGGTTTAGTAGGCGTGATAACAATACTTGAGCTGAGGTTGAAATTGGTCAAGAAGTGCGAGTTTTGAACTTCAATGAAAAAGAATTTGGTGAAAGTTATAGATCCGTGAGTGAAATATTTCACTTGAAAACACATTAAAACCAATCTCTGTTTAAAATTTTACTTGTAGTTCAAATAGTGAAAATATTACTTCATGCCCAAATGGATCTTTTTAGTTCTAAGCAGGCTACCTTTGCTGTAAAGTAAGAAATTGTGAATGAGGGGGTGGGGGGGGGGGGGGTGGATTGGGGGTGTTCAAAGGAGGACAGGTTAAGCATTCAGGGCGGGCTATTGCTAGCCAAGCTAACTTCTCACCTGCTTGGCCTAGTCGCATTTTCATGCCTAAGTTGGAGAGCTGATATTTATAAGTATAACAATCCATGTTCAATGTTTCTATTATTTTGTGGGGGAATATGTAGCTAATGTAGTGGTGAGAATTGTTACACCATTTAATTGATTAATTAATATCTATGTACTTCTGGTGTAAAAAAACTTGGTAAAGAATATCGTTTTAGCTGGACCAGTACTGTCAAATCACAAATGTCATTTGGTTATGCCAAGGATTATTTAGGTAATTTTGAAGAGGTCAATCATGGACATTCTCTTCTTGATTTACTTGAGTAAGTCTTTTGATAATCTTTGTAAAGGAGAATGTCATATTACATGTGCTATTGTGTTTAAGTGAGAATGATCTTATCCTAGGTAATCTAAAGGATCTCTTGAGTGTGTGTAAGGGATTGTATGTGCGGTCGCTTCACAACTCACTCAAGTAAGGCTTAGAATCACATTTGGTAGGAGAATCTCATGTTCATGTGTTTGATGTATTGTAAGTGTGTATGACTCATTTTAGGTGGTCTTAAGGATCATTTAGGTGTGCCTAGAGAGGGTGTATGAGCGTTCTCTCTTTGTATTACTTAAGGGAGTCTTAGGATAACTTTTAGTGGGGCAATTACATGTTAGTAGGTGTCTAAGGTTAAGTGAATAGACTTCACTGTAACTGTGAAGAAGTTCACTGTAACAGTGATATTGCTCACTGTAAAGTTGTTACTAAAAATGTGATAAATTGATTAAGTTATTTCTTATGTGTTTCGAAGATGATAAATGTTTTTCTTATGATTATATTATGTTATTTAAATCAAAATATGCATATTTCCAATAGACATCCGTTTTCACGATTTTTATACATTATGCATACTTAGTACATGTGGTTGTACTAATTTCATGCTTTTATCTATCTCTATAGTGGTTGGTAAATGAGAAGCATTGGGAAGCAAGACTTGGATTGTAGCCTCATTCAAGTGAAGTTGAAGTATGTCCTCATTTGACTCGAGGGCATGGATGTCTTTTACTTCTTTTATTGAAGTATTGTAATAGACTTAGTAGTAATATATTTCTATTGTGTATGGGCAGTGTCCCAAGTACTCTTGTGTCTAAGATTTGATGAAATGATACTTAGTATTTCTTATGAGTTTTATATGAAAGAGATTTTAACGACTATGAAAATGTTTGTGAAAAGTTTTAATTCCGCACTACTTTGCACTATGTATATGCGATGAACGATACGAAAGGGCTTGTATAAGTCCTCCGAGAGTTCAGTAGGTTGGTTGTACTCCGCGAATGCCATATCTTCTAGGGTGTGGTCTCGGGATGTGACAAAATTATTTTTTAAATAACCAGAAAAGCGACAAACAAAGACACCTTGTACGTCAATTTTCTACAATTTTAGTTTCTGCTGCCCACCAGCAATGCAAATACAATTCAAACCAACAAACACACAATTATATATACCCAACAAACAGATTTACATAAACATTATACTCAACATAATACACCGATGGTATTTCGGTGGTATCCCTTTTGTCTTACTTTGAATTATCACTAGCATTTATTTTTAAATTTTTATTGTGAAACATTATTCCTCTAACAAGATTGATGGAGAGCGTGGGGGAGAGAAAATTGACAGAGCTCTACTAAAGAATGTTCTAGATATATTTGCTGAAATTGGAATGAGGTCAATGAATTATTATGAGAACGATTTTGAAGCTGCAATGCTCAAGGACAGTGCAGCTTATTATTTTTTGCAAAGATTCTAACTGTACTTGAATCTTCAAGGATCCAATTAGAAGCTTTTCAACAATAATAAGACGCAGTCTCCTCGAACATTATAACTTCAATATCGTTGTCATAATAATCCATTCACCAAACTCCAATTTCAACAATTATATATAGCACATTCTTCAGTAGAGCAGTGTCAAATTTGTCTCCCTCACACTCTTGATCAATCTGGTTAGAGCATTACTGTTGCTCGATAGAAAGATAAAAAGAAATGGTAGTGACAACTCAAACCAAGACAAAAGGGATACCAAAGTTATAACATCTCTGGATTTTCCATTCTGCTATTGGTAGATTTTAAATAGGAAATAGTTGCTAGTATGATATTACATGTGACCCACGTTATGTGATACTCTTTCCTTTTTAGTCATTCCCCAAAAAAGGACATCTTTCCATATTTTTGTAAAAATTTAACTTCAAATTTCTTGTATTACCTTATATCCATTAAGTGTCAATAGTTTAGTTTATACCACAAGTTTCAAAATTCCTTCTCTTTCTCTTTTGATCAAACTTTTTTTTTCTATGGTCATCTATCAAAACATATCCACCTGAGTTCATCTCATGGCTTCTATGTTGATTTTTATAATTATGTTTTCTTGGTTTTGCCTCTTCTAGAATTTGTTTTCAGTTTGACACTATACTCAGCTGCCGCCACATCTTACGAAAAATGATCTAAAATCAGTTAAAACAATCAAATATTAGCAACTTATCACGAAAAAATTGTGCCTAGCATATGATGAAAAGTTTAGAGGCTCCTCCGATACAATCTGATAAAACAAATTATGTGAACGATGTTTAGAACAAATATCAATGATACAGTTTCAAATGTCCTAATATCTGAGTCAATGCATACCACAACCCCAAGATTAGCATAACCAAAGGACCGGGTAGTAGAACTGAGGTAATTATAGTCAAGGTTAATAGGGATACAACAATAACTTTTGAAATTAAAGTGAAAACTTTTACATACGTCCTAGAGGGAAGATATGTAACTCACAATATTGGTGAATGTAGCTTGAGAATGCTTTACAGAACTAAGAGAGGACATATGCAAAAGTTTGCACCATGTCTAAGATGATCAGCCCCCATACTGCCTCTATCCAAAAACATTAAATTCAAATGAGCACAAGAGAGAAAAACCCCTCCTAGGTAAACTTTCAAGAAACACTATTGAGTATCTATCTCATTTAACGGAAATCATCACTTGGAGTAGCAGGTTTCTCCCAAAAGAAGTAGAAAAAGTTTATGTTGTTGAACAGACTATAGTTATGATTACCAAGAAAAAGGGAGTCCACGAAGAAGAGATACAATTTACTCGCTTGATTTGCTCTATTTCTTATGTAGATGAAGCAAAAAGGAAGGAAGATTTGGGACCTTTCACCATTGGCAATCATGAGTTTGCTAGTGTCTTGTGTGATAATTGGGATAACATCGACTTGATTCCTTTGGCTATTGATAAACATTCATGTCTCTGTAAGACATAGTTCTATCATGTTTAGTGATATTCTCTGATGTAAAAAATCATATGTTTGTAAATACGCTATAAGGGATGATCTTCTTGTTTTTCTTTTTCAGTAGGTTCATTATGAAGACTAGCTTTTTGGAAAATTTTCTCTTTTTTTAAGTTAGTAATTTATTGGGAAAGTAGTATTTGAATGAATTTGATTATGCATTGTTCTCTTCGCCGTAATGATTTTGCATCCATTTTCCCCCCTTCTTCTTGTTTTTCCGTCACTTCAATTACTTGTGCATTAACAAAAATAAATAAAATCTTATAAGTACCACATAATAGATAGCTCCATTAAATTGATGATGACATAACCGAAAAACAGGGTTGTGGGATTCACAAGATTCCCGAGGAAAACATTAATTCTATTCCTTATAAGCAAGAGTAATATGAAGAGTTTTTATTAGCTACATTAGATGCATGTTACATTAGAAGAGAGGACATGAAGATCTTCATTATATAAACTTTCACGACACTTTTCATAAATCAACTTTCAAGTAGTGTCTGAAGAATGAAATCACTAGATACTTAGTTCATTATTACCATTCGAGAAAAGTACTTCATTATATAAACTTTCACGACACTTTTCTCAAACATGGATGAAGATTTTCAATTTAATCATAATTTTTTTTATCTTTTGACTGTTTTGCGAATGGAGCTTCCAGTACTTTCCTTCATTCTTACAAGCAAGAAACCATAGGGAAGGACTAGACTCTATTTCCAGAACATCCTATAGACAAGAAAGATTCATGATTAGATTTAAAATACACATCTGTTGTTTGATAAAAGTGTCCTGCAAGTTTATGAAACGAAGTGTGTTTCCGGTATGATAATAATAGACTAACTGTTTTATAATATCATCCTTTGTACACTGCTAAGAACATTAATAATAATTTAGAGCATAGGAAGTTACTACATGTCTATTTTCATCACATTCCTATCGATAAGAAACTGTTTTAAAATCTTCTTTTGGAAACTTGTGAATCTCACTGCCATGTTGTTCAGTCATATGATCATTGATTCATCGAATCTATTTATTTATGTAGTACACCGATGATTTCTTTTTCTTTTTAATGAAAACATTTAGAGCTACTAGAAAAGCAAGAAGAAGGGAGAAAAATAATTGCAAAACCTTAAAGTCGGAGACAGAACTATGTTATACTCCAATCATTCCAAATTTTATTTACTTATAAATTATTTAACCTACCAAAGAAAATTCTTCATAAAATTAAATATTCATAATGAATTTAGTTGAAAAAAAGAGAAGATCACATTTATAGTGTATTTGTGAACATATGATTTATTAAGTAATGAAGTACCTCTGAGCATGATTTATTTTTCCATCTTCCTTCTTTAAGACCACTCAATCTGTCAACACATTGAAATACTTTTGTTAGAGCAATTACCTAGTGACAGACAACAATACAAAATATACATATCATCATATCATATCATTATATCATATATTAGTAAAATTGAGAAACTAAAAAAATGAAAAAATTGATTACCATTTTACTCCTAGTCTATATTAGACATCTAATTAAGTAAACATCAAATAGTAATATTTTAATTATTTATTGAATTGTAGGTTATTTATTAGAAAGACAATGAAAGAATTAATAATTAAATTGTAAGTTACAATGAATTTTTGTTTAATTTACTAATTAAATTATCTAGGAAAATCAAAGTGTTCTTTGTGAATTAATTGGTATTTTAAAATAAATCGGTTAGTATTACTAGAATTAAAACATGTAAGTTGTAACAATGAAATTAAATCCCATTCATGATATATATATAATATATAGATATAATGTCTATATATAATTACATGTTATTCATAATTAACATCTAAGTTAGATGAAATGTATTTTATTTTAAATATTACTAGATTTTGCATATGATTTTCTTATGTAACACATACAATACTTTTAGGAAAAGTGGGGACTACTAGCAATTAATTTCTATTTACAACCTTCATTTATCTAATAAATATTATTGTTTATGTATCACATACGTGCATGTCTCTTCGTCGTGAAGATAATTAGGAGAATTGAAAAAGCTTTATCGAGATATAAATATGTAGACTTATTAATTAGGAGTAATAAATACATGAAAGGGAATATTCAAAGAAAGCAAATCACAAAAGCGAGTTCAATTAGCTATTAGAAACTACTTTACTACCTCTTCTTCTAGTTAGGTTTTTAAGAAATTACACTTATTGAATTTGTTGAAAAGTAAAATAATTATATACCATTTTACATGCATATTAATACCCTCGAATGTAATATAGCATTTCAATATTTTTATTGTACTTTTAGCAATTGTTTGTACTTTATGTAAAGAAAGAATTAATATTCCTTTAATTTTTATTTTTTTAATTATTAGAAACTATTTTTTATTTTTATGTTTAAATTTATACCAAAAAAATTGAAAGAATATTATGGATTGGAGGAATTATTACTTCTAACACAAATTTAATTTGGAAAAAATATTATGGTATATAACATAGTATTTTGAATTTCAACTATAAAAAGTAAAATTTGAAGACAATCTTCAAAATGTTCACCTCAAGAGGTAAACTTGAATATTCTTTTCAAAATTCATCTCGATAAAAATATCATTCTACCTATCTAACCAATGAGTAGTTGTGCATTTTTGTAGGTCAGATGATAACTTACTATTCAACTTTAATGAAATACACTCACCATTCCGATAAGTTTTGGATTTCGTTTTTTTTTTTAAATTATTATATTTGAATATTCAAAAAAATAGTTTGTACTAATGGAATACACGTGCGACACGTGTGTCAGAATACTAATGAATATATAAATATAGATACTAAAATCGATAAATGATTCCACACTTTTAATGTAATTCAAAATCGTTACAATTTGATTGACATGTAGTTGATTGCCAAGAAAATTCGTTTTATCCTCCTCCAATGAAATTTATTGGAGAAAATTACACATCAAAAGAAAAAGTTTGTTGTTAATATATGGAAAAATAAGTGAATGAATCTCTAGTTTATTATGTTGTAGTTTTAAAGGGTAAGAAAGTATACAACTATAATTATAATATGGAATAGTCATTGCTCATAAATCAAGTCATTAAGTTCATGTCATATACATAAAAATTGATTTAGAAAATTTTAAAAAATTTATAATACTAAAATGTATTTAAATAGTATTTTTCTTATTGGAAGTAGGTTGACAGCTTCTAGTTTCACTCTACCCCATGAGCTAAAAAATAGATATCCTCAATTAAAAATAAATTAGACTCAAATCATGCTGAAAAACACGTATCCTTCAAATAAAAAGAAACTAGACTCAAATAAATATGAAACACACAAATCCACTAATTAAAAACAAAATAGTCTCAAATAAAGTAAAAATAAAAAACAGATTGATCAATTAAAAAGAAACTAGACTCAAATCAAGTTCATAAATAGAGATCCAATAATTAAAAAGAAACTAGACTCAAATTAAGTTGACAAAAATAGATCCATGAATTAAAAAGAATCTAGAATCAAATCAAGGTGAAAAACACAGATTCGTCTATTAAAAAGAAACTAGACTCAAATCAGGTTGAAAAATATAGACCCAACAATTTAAAAGGAACTAGGCTCAAATCAAGCTCTAGCAATTAAAAAGAAAATAGATTCAAATCAAGCTGAAAAATACAATTCCATCGATTAGAAAGAGTAGACTCAAACCAAGTTGAAAAAACATAGATCCATAAATTAAACAAAAACTAGACTCAAATCTAGCTAAGAAACACATATCCATTACTTAATAAGAAACTACAGTCAAATCAAGCAGAAAAAACATGAATTCATCATTATAAAACAAACTATACTCAAATCAACCTAAAACAAAACCCAGATCAACCAATAAAAAAGAAACAAGACTCATATCAAACAAAAAAACATAAAACCAACAATAAAAAAGAAACTAGACTTAATGTAGGCAGAAAAAATAAAGATCCATCAATTAAAAAAAATAGACTTGAATCATGTTGAAAAACACAGATTCATCAATTCAAAAGAAACTAGACTCATATCAAACACCGAATGAAGAAAAACACTAACATAGTGCTAACCCATATGCACACAAGATGACAATCCTCGGTTCACTTGTAGAGATACACAAAAATCTAATCCAACAAACTAATAATCTAGATAGAAAAAAGGAATGAACAGATGCACCTTTTAATCCAAGGTTACAAATAAAAAAATGTTAAGAAGAGAAGGACACAAATCTTACTTCTACAAGCTAAGAAACAACGACGTACACTAAAGAGGGCCATGAGTGTTGATCATCCAAAGAGGAATATGAACCAGACTGATACTGTGGAATCGCATCATTGTCGACTTATTCAGTAGAGAGAGGAAGTTGTGAAATGAAATGATGAACCCTCTAGTGGAAACCCTAGTAATACAGTGGTTGATATAGCAAAAGGCCTCTATTTTGGATTGGGCCATTTTATCTTGGCAATTTTATGTTTTGTGTTTTCCATTCATTAAGTTTCAGCCTTTTGGGCTTGATAGAGCCAAAACAAATACTTTTGTGCTGATTTTTAGTGCAAGCCCCTTGTGAAACTCTATTGAAAAATACATTGTGAAATCAATAGTTAGTCCTAATTAGACTTAAAGATAGAAAAAGTAAAGTAGTAAATGTAAATCTTTATATGTTGCTCTAGAATAGATCATACTTCTTCAATAATATAGCTAATCTACATGTTAACTCTCTTTATTAACAAACATTTTTTATAAGAAAATTTTTTAGACGTAAAATTTGTCAACAATGCCAAACTATAAGAATTTATTTATTACCTAAGATACTAATTAGCTTTATCAATTCACCTATTACATTTAATGTGTTACACTATTTTATCATAGTTAAAATAATTTTCTATCACATTTTTTTATTATGATCATCAAGTACGACAAAGTGTAGATAATTCGACTTAAAAATTCAATTAAAAGCTTGTTGGAATTGATCAATTAGAAGTGAACAACATTTAAGCGCAAGTGGAAGTTAATTTAATAAATAAAATGTTACAAGTTTGAATAGATCAGATTAAACTGGTAATAAGCAGTTGACGTATTTGACAAAAAACATAGAGAAGTTGGAGTAATGTTAAATGAGTAAAATACCTTATATATTTTTTCAAAAATTATAATCAAAATTAATTCTTTAAACGAAAAAAAAGGGAACGACCAATACAAATTAGTAAAGAAAAAGTTGGTGTTTTATTTTTGAAAAGATGTTTTAGAGTTAATATTATATAATATATATATATATAATATATATATAATATATATATATAATATATACTGTATGTATATGTATGTATATATTTTTTTATCATCCTAGAATACAAACGTCACAAATTAAATGTTACCAACCTCTTTGTTTTCCTTCATTTATCAACAACTTATGGCCTTGTCAAATTGTCAAACTCTTTGTTTTCTTTTTTCGATTAAATTTGTTAATCAATTTGTATAAAGTTCTACTCATTCAGTATTCTTTTATAAAGACATCAAGAATATGTCAAACCCTAACCATTGCATAGAAAAAAAACTCACGGGGTATACCATGAATCTCTTTAGTATTTCTATGTAAATTTTATGTGATCATATTTTTATGTCCTCTCAAGTTATGTTGAATAATATTTTACTCCTATGTATAAAATTATTCGATTATATATTGTAAATTATACAGTTTCCTACAACAACCTCAAATTGTAGAATTTTCTGTTATGTAAAAAAATCTCAGAATACTAAAAAATCTTCATTCATCACTGAAGAAAATAACATTTGCAAGATAACTCCAAATAATTTAAATAAATTTTATAACTTTTTTTTGGGATAAGGCACAATTACCCCCTTACACTATAACTAGAGTTTCAGAGTAACATCTTAACTACACTGAAGTCCTATTACACCACGAACCTTATTTTGTAATTTTGTACACATTATTTTGCCAACGTGGCATGCAAACATCTCCCACGCGCCTCATATCCATGGAGTCACAGATTGTTTTACGTAAGCCAACAGGTATTTAAATTATAAAATAAATTAGCTTGAGGGGATAAAGAACGTTAGTTTAGTTAAGGTTTGTAACTGAAATTTTGGTTATAGTCTAGGGGATACTTGTGCCTAATCCCATTTATTTGTTATAAATAGGAAGTGAGTTAATACTTTGTAATAAAATTTACTATACCTTCTTAGTGCAGTACTAATAGTTTTTATATACTATAATTTCGAAATATTAATGGGATTGTTAAAATGTTATATTCGTATTTTTAAAGTCAAAAAAAGTCCATTACTTCAAAAAAATATTAAATTGTAGATTATATATAAATAGTTGTATAGTAAATACTATTCAATTTATCATTTGCTAT
>CM040618.1:71572879-71757262 GCA_022817965.1 Solanum lycopersicoides | reverse complement strand
GGGATTGAACCCCCAACCTCTTGAATGGATGAGAGAGTTAGGAGAAAAATAAAATAAATGTGGAGAGTGGGGATTGAACCCCCAACCTCTTGAATGGATGAGAGAGTTAGGAAAAAATAAAGGAGAAAATAAATGTGAGAGTGGGGATTGAACCCCAACCTCTCGAATGGATGAGAGAGTTAGGAGAAAAATAAAGGAGAAAATAAAATGTGGAGAGTGGGGATTGAACCCACAATCTTTGAATAGATGAGAGAGTTAGGAGAAAATAAAGGAAATATAAAATGAGCTGATGGGGATTGAACCCACAAACCTCTTGGATAGGTGAGAAAGTTAATAGATAAATTAAGAGAAAAAGAATGAGCTTGCGGGGGATTGATCCCACAACCTCCATGCCTTGGACGAAAAATAGAGAAGAAAAAGAAAGGAAATATATGGGGCTGATGGGGATCGAACTAGGGTCCCCCAAATCTGAAAAATACAAAGGATTAAGTGTTTCCTAAGGGATTCGAAATTGGGTTCCCTTTCCCAGTTCCGTATTGACACATAAGTCATACGTAAGTAAATATTTAATGAATGCTGCCTCTAAAGATCGAAATCAATATCTTGGCATATCTACAAGATGCATAAGTCTTGTACCACATAATCTTGGTAAACATGAATCACTTAGACAAACTATGAATGAAGCCTCATGGCTTGTATGTATAGACACATAAGTCTAACATACGTTCAAAAGTAAGTGAACCTAAGATGTATGAAATGAGATGATGAACCCTAGAAGGGTTAAGTATGAGTTTAAGATACACTAAATGGCCAAGTGCATTGGCAATAAGATGAGATGAACAATGAAATGATGAAGAACAATGAAATAATGAAACCCTAGAAGGGTTAAGTAAGGGTGTGAAACACACCAAATGGCCAAGTGCATTGGCATATGATGAAATGAACATTTACGTAATAAGAGGTGAATAACTATGAAAAGCAAAGGTGCTAATGATGATGAATGTGGCGACAACATGATATGAGGCTAATGTAAATGATGAGAGCAATCTCAAATGAGCCTAAGTAAATGTTACCAATACGTACTCACCTATGAGAGCGTAAGATAATGAAGAGACCAGTCTCTATGAACACTCTAATGAGAGTATTGAGCTTAGAAAACTCAATACGAATGATGAGATGAGAAATAATCTAATGAGCTATGATGTCCGCATAGTAGAAGCCATCTTCCATGACGTATGAGATGAATGTAATGGAACTTTATACTAAGCACCGATAGACTAGCTATGAGCGGTGATGCCTTCTTTCGGGAAGGGAGGAGGTTCACGTAACTCTCATGAGATGAGACTGTCCGGCTTGCCGGGTATGGTTCTCCCTATATCTCCTAGTCTTCGAACCTATACTGCCAATATAGGGATCTGGCGGGGTTAAATTCCCATGTACGCTAGCATGTTTTTGGGTCACTTTGGCCGGTGATTCCACCTCTTTTCGGTGTGGGGGAGACACTGGATTTCATGATGCTCACATGATCTATGTCGGTTAAATTTAAAGTTCCCAATGAATGAACGAGGTCAGCCTCAAATGAATCACATAATGAAATGAATGATACCAAAGGTGTTAGGATAGGATAATCAAAAGGTGAGTTAGATTCAAGTAATGACATTAGGTCATTCTTGGTCATTGCACAACGAACCTAATGAAAGTCTTAAACTACATCCTAGGTATAACTAGTTTTTACACTAGCCTATGAATGAAATGAAATAGAGTACGTATGAATGAACGAAGCAGACTCTGTGTTTGCTAATGAAGACTCCCTAGTTGAGGTCCCATCTGTTGAGCCCTCATTTCTAGGAGGTCTTAATGTTAAGTCCATGATTCCAAGGTCTCATGGCATATGAATGAATGACAATAAAGAATTTATGTGCTACATGCAAAAGGTGTTGTATGCTATATGATATGTGCTATGTATAAATGTTATGTGCGGTGTGAAAATGTGAAAAGTATGATGATGTATGTTATTCTCATGACATAACTTTCCTATTCCAAATCTGGAAAGCCCACTGACTTTCCTAATCCAAATTTGGAAAGCTAATTGAGTTTCCTAATCCAAATTTGGAAACTTTTCTGATCTCAATTTGGCAAGTCCACTGACTTGACTTCCAAAAATCATGTTGTTAGGAAAGAGCTATTCTTTCTCATGCATGTCCTTGGTGTGTACTTGCATATACCCATACTTAGTACAAGTGTGTACTAACCCTATACAAATTCTACTATTTTAGGTGCAGGCACAGGTGGACGATAGAGCTACAGGATCATCGCTGCAGTTATCCGGACGTCCAGCATTCATCCGGTTTTGGTAGGTCCTCATGCTTTCGAGGATGCTACTGTTTTATATTCTAGCTTAGTTTTAGAGTTGAGCTAGTGTAGCATGTTCCACTAGCGTTTCTTTCCTATTTTTATTCAGACTATGTATTGGTGCCATCTTGGCAATTATACACTTAATAAGAATTGAACTATTTCTTTCAGTTACTTATCTCTTAATGTTAGATGGTTGATGGTGAACAATTACGTATTCATGAGAATGTTTTTATAAGTATGTTAAAAAAACAAAAAGTTTCAAATTTTTCCGCTAAAATTAACCTAGATGAAGTAAGAATGACGTAAGTAGGCTTGTCTGCGGCCTCTGAGAGGTCAACGACGCCGGTCTCGTCTGGGGTCTAGATTTCGGTCGTGACATGTATAGGGTGACCAAAAGGTGATGAAGGTGGTGCCTATGTGCTTCTTGAATATGATATGATATATGTGATAAAGTGAAGTCTTAATCTGTGTTGTGTGGTAGACTTGTGTCCCTTACTTGATGCATGTATGAATTTTAATATGAGATGTCTTGACTTAGGATGATAAAGCCTCTTAGTCTTGTATGTATGAATTACATGAGACCTTGAATGATGTTAAGAGGGTCCTTTATGTGAAACCTTGAAACTAGTGGTAAGTTTATGAACCTTGAAGTCGTAAGCCGTAATGGTATCCTTCTTATAATGAATGATCGACTTAAGGTTGATTGGCTCGAATGACATAATATCAATACTTACGAAAGTTATTATGATCTTTCTTGTCACCATTGTAAGGCAGCCCTAGGGGACCTCTTTGGTAGGGCAAATGTAATTGGGTTATGAACTTGATATGGAACTCCTTTGTATGAACCTTTAATTTGAATTACTCCATGAGAACAAAGGCTAGCACCGAGTGAGTATGGTAAGGGAAGTAGTTCTAGTTAAAGGATGAGGCTAGAATACAAAGTAAGCCCTTCATACTCCCAAACCATGTGCCTAAATGGGATGTGTCCAAGTTCTACCATTGGCAAGTAGAACACCCTCCATCGGAGTAGGTTAAAACTCCGGATTCCATGTTTTTCTACCATGGTCTATGTCGGTTATTTCCTATTCTCATCATACAGGATACTAATAGTATTGGAGAAGTTCTATGAAGTTTAGGTGGTTGTATGAGACGCTATATAGACATTGCACAATAGGATTTGAAGATGTTAATGAGTGTCCCTAGGTCTTCTCCAAGACCATTACTTGAATGTACTTAAGTGATGAATGTCTCTTAAATGTACTAAGGAATGTAATGAGTTGAGTTAAGAAAGCATTTTAAATGAATAAGTACTTATCTAGAGTAGTTAAGGGTTGTCTAGTTAAGATGTGAAGGGAGAATAGGAATGGTCACTTCGTATCTTACCTAGATGAGTGTTACAATGACTCTAGTTAGGGAAGTTGGTTGATTAAGTAGGCATAATCCAAACTTAGGTAGTCTCAAGGATTAATTTGGTAATCTTGAAGAGGTCAATCATGGGCATTTTCTTCTTGATTTACTTGAGTAAATCTTTTGATCACCTTTGTAAAGGAGAATGTCATATTACATGTGCTATTGTGTTTAAGTGAGAATGATGTTATCCTAGGTAATCTAAAGGATCTCTTGAGTGTGTATGTAATGTATTGTATGGGCGGTCGCTTCACAACTCACTCAAGTGAGGCTTAGAATCACCTTTGGTAGGAGAATCTCATTTTCATGTGTTTGGTGTATTGTGAGTGTGTATGAATCATTATAGGTGGTCTTAAGGATCATTTACGTGTGTCTAGAGAGGGTGTATGAGAGGTCACTCTTTGTATTACTTAAGTGAGTCTTAGGATAGCTTTTAGTGGGGGAATTACATCCTAGAAGGTGTCTAAGGTGAAGTGAATAGACTTCACTATAACAGTGAAGAAGTTCATTGTAACAGTGATATTTCTCACTGTAAAGTTGTTACTAAAAATTCGATAAATTGATTAAGTGATTTCTTATGTGTTTCTAAGATGTTAAATATTGTTCTTATGATTATATTATGATATTTAAATCAAAAGATGCATATTTCCAATAAATTTTCGTTTTCATGATTTTTATGCATTATGTCATACATAGTACATGTGGTTGTACTAATTCCATGCTTTTATCTATCTCTATAGTGGTTGGTAGGTTAGGAGTATTGGGAAGCAAGACTTGGATCGTAGCCTCATTCAAGAGAATTTGAAGTATGTCCTTATTTGACTCGAGGGCATAGATGTCTTTTATTTCTCTTGTTGAAGTATTGTAATAGACTTAGTACTATATTTCCATTGTGTATGGTTCATGTCCCAAGTACTCTTGTGTTTAAGATTGATTAAATGAGACTTAGTATTTCTTATGAATTTTATATGAAAGAGATTTTAAAGACTATTAAAATGTTTGTGAAAAGTTTAATTCCGCACTACTTTTCACTATGTATATGCGATGAACGATGCGAAAGGGCTTGTATAAGACCTCCGAGAGGTCAAGTACGCCGGTTGCACTCTGAGAGTGTCATATATTCTAGGGTGTGGCATCGTGATGTTACAAGCTTTGTATCAGAGAATAGGATATGAAAGTAGTCTTAGTAATCAAAAAGTCTCATCAAGTCACGTCTAGTAGAGTCTTGACCATAAGTGTGAGTCGCGACACATCTATGGGCTAGAGGCTATAGGACGATAGAGTTTCCCATATTTTCTACTCATATGTCGTGTCGTAGAGAAAATGTTATGAGTATCATTCTTAATGTGTTTCCTTCTTTTTCTAAAAGATGAATATTAGAAGGATGGCCACTAGAAGGTTGGAAGAGGAAAGGGTGAATGAGGAAGTTCCTCCTCAAGTTGAGCAAGTTGAGAAACTTCGTCAAGGTGCTCAAGGAGTCCAAGGTTATCAAGGTTATCAAGTGCCTCCCGAAGGTGATTGTGGCATGAGGTAAAGAGGTTCTAGTAATTCCCCCGGAATTGACTAATAGAGAGATTATAGAGGCTTTGCTTGCTTTAGCCCAAGCCGTGACGGCTCAAGCGAATATGAGTATGGAGCCTAGGGTGAATGTTTTGGAGAGTTATATGACCTCTAGGTTGAGAGAATTTGTGAGGATGAATCCTCCTATCTTGCTTGGATCTAATGTGGGAGAGGATCCCCAAGAGTTCCTTGATGGTGTGTACAAGGTGTTTAGTGCTATGGGGGTTACATCTAGGGAGAAGGCAGAGTTAGCTTCGTATCAATTAAGGGATGTTTCTCATGTGTGGTACACTCAATGGAAGGATAATAGGCAGGTGGAGTCGGGTACTATTGAGTTGGAAGAATTTAAGGAAGCTTTTATAGGAGAGTACTTTCCCCGTGAGAGGAGGGAGGTGAAGGTAGAGGAGTATATCAATCTCAAACAAGGAAATATGAGTGTCGAGGAGTACTCTTTGAAGTTCTCAATGTTGTCTAGATATTCACCATCCTTAGTGTTAAATCCTAGTAATGAGATGAGTAGGTTTGTGACCAGGGTCGCCGACTTAGTGAGAGAAGAATGGCGTACGACTATGCTAAATGATGATATGACCTTATCTAGACACATGGTGTATGATCAATCTATTTGAGGAGTCTAAACTTGGAAGGATTGCTAGAAACTTGAAGAGAAGTGGTTCAAGTGATCAAGGTCAACCTAGGTTAAAAAAGAGGGTTCAAACACAAGATGGACCTAGTTCTCCTAAGGTGAAATTTGAGAAAGGAGGTGGTTCTCAAAATGGCAAGCCTACATGTGTATGTTCTGGAAAGAGGCACTATGGGAAGTTTCTAAGGGGTACCGGGAGTTCCTTGGGATGTGGAAAGGATGGACACAAAGTGATAGATTGTCCTACTATAGATGGTAAGCAAGTTGCTCCTAATGTTCCAAAAGATGATGCTCCAAATAAGAGGTGTTTCTATGCACTCCGGGCAAGAGGAGCAAATCCGGAGGAGGGTGATGATGATGATTATAAGTTCTTGTATTTATCTCTCTTTAGTTATATGACTTCCTTCTAAGTGGGGGAGTATGGTTAATAGATGGGCTAGAAATGTCCTAGAAGCTTGTTGCATGTGCATGGTGTTTAGGAGTCTTGTTGAAACTGAATTTCATTGATTTCTTGCATTGTGTATTTTATGAAGCTATGATTATGTTGTAAAATGTTTTTTTAATGATTTTACCTTGCATATTGGCATGTTTCCATCATGAATAACCTAAAAGTTGCATTTTTTTAAAATTTTGCACAATTCACTGTAAAGTTGTCTACTCACTGTAAGAATTTTGAAAAATCGACTAATTCATTCTTTGGTCGAAAATTGTGGTAATGTGGTTAGACTGATGTATATGAGAATTATAATGAATATAAAATATGTTTTTGCTATTTGGAATTAAGGATGTGAGTTTTATAGCATGATGAGTTATAGAATGTTCTTCTAGTTTCTTGTTGTATTGTGATACTCTTGATTCTGTGAAATTGATATTTTCTCCTTGATTGTGTTTTATATGGTATGGTGAGAGCTTCTAACAGAATTCATATTCTTGGAAGTGTTCGGAGAGTGGAAAGTGTCATTCGAGGACGAATGTTGTCCAAGTGGGAGAGATTATAATATCTCAAAAATGATTTAGGTGAAGCTAGAGCCTAACATGGTTTTCGTGATGGTCTAAGGTCCTAAATTGGTGTATAATGTGGTATTTAGTCAGTGTCTAAGAGTTTAGGTGCATTGGAAGTCAAACATCAAGGGACGACTAAGACGTTCGACGACAAAGTCACCTATGTGCCTCATATGTGTTTTATGTGGATATGTGTGTTTAATGAGATTATGAGGTCATTATATTAGTTATTATAGTTTTTACAGGCAGTTTGTCAAGTGTCGTGAAGTTTGGAGTTCAAACGTTCAAGAACGTTCTTGACGTTCGAAAGGTTTGTCTTGAAACGACCATGTGTGTCTTGGCATATTTCATCAAGTTTTACGTGTTCATTTTTGATGAAATTCATGTGGGAGCTCCTAAAATCGTATACAATCCTATTCAGATTGGAAATGTCATGGTGAAAGTCCCATGGACCAACCAAGGGTCCTTGAGAAAGGACGCTTTCCTTGAAGCCAAGACTGCTTAGACAGCCCCAAACGACGAAGGCAGTAGACGGCTCGTGGGCCAGTCGACGCCCCATCAATGAGTGTCGTGGATCAGTACTTAGTCGTGTTATGAAGGCCATTCAAGTACCAGCCTCAATCCCAAACCACGAACCAACAGACGGTCCGTTGGTTGGGTGACGGTCCGTTGGTGACCATCCGTCTGTGAGGCTGTCTCCTGCGCACAGTTCACGGTAATGATTAGGGGTGAATTGGTAAATTCATACAGTTCCAAATAATACTTTTGGTGGTTCCTAAAGGGTCTTTTGGGTATTTTAAACATGTTTATCATCCTTAAACACTTAGAAGAATTCATTCTTCAAAATCAAAACCCAAAATATCCTAGAAATTCTCTAGAATTACATTGGATCAAAAACTCAAGGAAGAGCTTCGATTGGAGGTTTGAGTGGTTATGATTCATCTGTTGGTGGATTAAAATCATAGATGTATGAATTTTTATCCTTGAAACTCTATTCATCAAGGAGCCCAAAATTCAAAGAAGTTTCCTAAAGTTTTCAAACATGAACTTGTCCAATTTCATGATCTATCCATGGGTTCTTGCATTAAAGGTTTTCAATCATTATGTATTGATTATATTGTTGTTAATTAGATTATTTTAACTCAATTAAACTATGTACACATGTAATTGATGAACCCTAGTTTTTGACTACTTTATGGGTTACTTGATATTGACTTAATGCGTATGAATTCTAATGTAGTTTTCTATGAGCTATTGAATGATGTAAGAATTGTATTGAATTGATTTCTAGATTGTATTAGATTGATAAATCTATATTGAATTGACCTAGTTTCATTGAGTATTATGTTTTTTGTATTGAATTGATGTTCATGGCCATCGGTAAGGGCCTTATGATATTGTATTGGATGATTTAGCTTAGGAATGAAGTGAAGAGATAGATGGTGGTACTCTTCCCTAATTCTCTTTATTTTTAGTATTATAGCTCTTGAATTATGTTCTGATTGGTATGTCCAACTTATGTGGGCGGTGTTATGTGAATGATGTGGCCCATTCGGCGTTATTTTAAGTATTATGATGATCATGGCCTTGTCGGCAACTACTTGAAGTAATATGATGATTTGTGTAGTTGATTATGTGAATTATGCTCATATCTACCTACATGTAAATTAATGTGAAAGTATATGTTTATTTTATTGATGTTATTTAGGTGATCATGTTAGACTATGACTATGTCTTTATATGTGTAGTCTTAGAGTTGATGCATGATTTTTCCTAATTGGTTATGGATCTTATGTTGGCTATATTGATGATGTTATAGTAGTTTATAGGGTTACCAAAAGGTGATGAAAGTGTTGCCTATGTGCTACTTGAATATGATATGCTATATGTGATAAAGTGAAGTATTAGTGTGTCTTGTGTGGTAGACTTTTGTCCCTTACTTGATGCATGTATGAATGTGAATATGAGATGTCTTGACATAGATTGCTAAAGCCTCTTATTCTTGTATGTATGAATTACATGAGACCTTGAATGATGTTAAAAGTGTCCTTTATGTGAAACCTTGAACCTTGAAGTCGTAAGTCGTATTGGTATACTTCTTATAATGAATGATGGACTTAAGGTTGATTGGCCGGAACAACATCATGTCAATCCTTAGGAAAGTTATTGTGAGCTATCTTGTCGCCATTGTAAGGCATCCCTAGGGGACCTCTTTGGTAGGGTAAATATAATTGAGTTACGAACTTTATATGGAACCCCATTGTATGAACCTTTAATGTGAATTACTCCATGAGAACAAAGGCTAGCACCGAGTGAGTATGGTAAGGGAAGTAGTTCTAGTTAAAGGATGAGGCTAGAATACAAAGTAAGCCCTTCATACTCCCAAACCATGTGCCTAAATGGGATGTGTCCAAGTTCTACCACTGGCAAGTAGAACACCCTCTATCGGAGTAGGTTACAACTCCGGATTCCATGTTTGTCTACCATGGTCTATGTCGGTTATTTCCTATTCTCATCATACAGGATACTACTAGTATTGGAGAAGTTCTATGAAGTTTAGGTGGTGGTATGAGACGCTATATAGACATTGCACAATAGGATTTGAAGATATTAGTGAGTGTCCCTAGGTCTTCTCCAAGACCATTACTTGAATGTACTTAAGTGATGAATGTCTCTTAAATGTACTAAGGAATGTAATGACTTGAGTTAAGAAAGCATTTTAAATGAATAAGTACTTATCAAGAGTAGTTAAGGGTTGTTTAGTTAAGATGTGAAGGGAGCATCGGAATGGTCACTTCGTATCTTACCTAGATGAGTCTTATAATGACTCTAGTTAGGGAAGTTGGTTGATTAAGTAGACATGATCCAAACTTAGGTAGTCTCAAGAATTAATTTGGTAATCTTGAAGAGGTCAATCATGGGCATTCTCTTCTTTATTTACTTGAGTAAATCTTTTGATCACCTTTGTAAAGGAGAATGTCATATTACATGTGCTATTGTGTTTAAGTGAGAATGATTTTATCCTAGGTAATCTAAAGGATCTCTTGAGTGTGTATGTAATGGATTATATGGGCGGTCGCTTCACAACTCACTCAAGTGAGGCTTAGAATCACCTTTGGTAGGAGAATCTCATGTTCATGTGTTTGGTGTATTGTGAGTGTGTATGAATCATTATAGGTGGTCTTAAGGATCATTTACGTGTGTCTAGAGAGGGTATATGAGAGGTCACTCTTTGTCATACTTAAGTGAGTCTTAGGATAGCTTTTAGTGGGGGAATTACATCCGAGAAGGTGTCTAAGGTGAAGTGAATAGACTTCCCTATAAGTGTGAAGAAGTTCACTGTAACAGTGATATTTCTCACTGTAAAGTTGTTACTAAAAATTCGATAAATTGATTAAGTGATTTCTTATGTGTTTCTAAGATGCTAAATGTTTTTCTTTTGATTATAGTATGATATTTAAATCAAATTGATTATATTATGATATTTAAATCAAAAGATGCATATTTGCAATAAATTACCGTTTTCATGATTTTTATGCATTATGCATACTTAGTACATGTGGTTGTACTAATTCCATGCTTTTATCTATTTCTATAGCGGTTGGTATGTGGATCGTAGCCTCATTCAAGTGAAGTTGAAGTATGTCCTCTATTGAATCGAGGGCATAGATGTATTTTATTTCTCTTATTGAAGTATTGTAATAGACTTAGTAGTACTATATTTCTATTGTGTATGGACCGTGTCCCAAGTACTCTTGTGTCTAAGATTTGATGAAATGAGAGTTAGTATTTCTTATGAGTTTTATATGAAAGATATTTTAACGACTATGAAAATGTTTGTGAAAAGTTTTAATTTCGCACTACTTTGCACTATGTATATGCGATGAACGATACGAAAAGGCTTGTATAATACCTCCGAGAGGTCAAGTACACCGGTTGCACTCCGAGAGTGCAATATATTCTAGGGTGTGGTCTCGATATGTGACAAAATTATTTTTTAAATAACTAGAAAAGCATCGGACAAAACCACGTTGTCCGTCGCTTTTCTGCAATTTCAATTTCTGCTGCCCACCTACAATGCAAATACAATTCAAGCCAACAAACACACAATTGTATATACCCAACAAACACATTTACGTAAGCATTATACACAATATTATACACCGATGTTGTTATTTCTCTAGTATCCCTTTTGTCTTCCTTTGAATTATCACTAGCATTTCTTTTTAAATTTTTACTGTGAAACAATATTCCTCTAAAAAGATTGATCGAGAGCGTGGGGGAGAGAAAATTGACAGAGCTTTACTAAAGATTATGCTAGATATATTTGCTGAAATTGGAATGGGGTCAGTGGATTATTATGAGAACGATTTTGAAGCTGCAATGCTCAAGGACAATGCAACTTATTATTCTTACAAAGATTCTAACTATATATGAATCTTCAAGGATCCAATTAGAAGGTTTTCAACAATAATAAGACGCAGTGTCCTCGAACATTATAACTTCAAAATTGTTGTCATAATAATACATTGACCACACACCAATTTCAACAATTATATATAACACATACAGTAGAGCAGTGTCAATTTTCTCTCCCTCACACTCTTGATCAATCTGGTTAGAGGATTACTGTTGGTCGATAGAAAGATAAAAAGAAATGGTAGTGACAACTCAAATCAATTATCTGGCTTTTCCATTCTGCTATTGGTAGATTTTAAATAGGAAATAGTTGCTAGTATGATATTACGTGTGACCCACATTATGTGATACTCTTTCCTTTTTAGTCATTCCCCAAAAAAGGACATCTTTCCATATTTAGTAAAAATTTAACTCCAAAATTCTTGTATTACCTTATATCCATAAAGTGTCAATAGTTTAGTTTATACCACAAGTTTCAAAATTTCTTGTCTTTCTCTTTTGATCAAACTTTTTTTTCTATGGTCATATATTAAAACATATTCACCTGAGTTCATCTCATGGCTTCTATATTGATTTTTATAATTATGTTTTCTTGGTTTTGCCTCTTCTAGAATTTGTTTTTCAGTTTGACACTATACTCAACTGCCGCCACATCTTACGAAAAATGATCTAAAATCAGTTAAAACAATCAAATATTAGCAAGTTATCACGATAAATTATGCCTAGCATATGATGAAAAGTTTAGAGGCTCCTCCGATGCAATCTGATAAAACAAATTATGTGAACAATGTTCAGAACAAATATCAATGATACAGTTTCAAAGGTCCAATATCTGAGTCAATGCATACTACAACCCCAAGATTAGCATAACCAAGGGACAAGGTAGTAGAACTAAGGTAATTATAGTCAATGTTATTAGGGATAAAACAATAACTTTTGAAATAAAAGTGAAATTTTTTACATACATCCTAGAGGGAAGATATGTAACTTACAATATTGGTGAATGAAGCTTGAGAATACTTTACAGAACTAAGAGAGGACATATGCAAATGTTTTCACCATGTCTAAGATGATCAGCCCCCGTACTGCCTCTATCCAAAAACATTAAATGCAAATGAGAGACATCACAAGAGAGAAAAAACCCTCACAGGTAAACTTTTAAGAAACACTATTGAGTATCATCTCATTTCACGGAAATCATCACTTGGAATAGCAAGTTTCTCCCAAAAGAAGTAGAAAAAATCTAAGTTGTTTAACAGACTATAGTTATGATTACAGAGAAAAGGGGAGCCCGCGAAGAAGAGATAAAAGTGACTCGCTTGGTTTGCTCTATTGCTTATGTAGATGAAGCAAAAAGGAAGGAAGATTTGGGACCTTTCACCATTGTCAATCATGAGTTTGCTAGTGTCTTGTGTGATAATTGGGATAACATCGACTTGATTCCTTTGGTTATTGATAAACATTCTTGTCTATGTAAGACATAGTTCTATCATGTTTAGTGATATTGTCTAACGTAGAAAAACATATGTTTGTAAATACGCTATAAGGGATGATCTTCTTGTTTTTATTTTTCAGTAGGTTCATTATGAAGACTAGGTTTTTGGAATATTTTCTCTTGTTTAAGGTAGTAATTTATTGGGAAAGTAGTATTTGAATGAATTTGATCATGCATGGTTCTCTTCGCCGTTATGATTTTGCATCCATTTTCCCCCCTTCTTTTTGTTTTTCCGTCACTTCAATTACTTGTGCATAAAAAAAATAAAAAAAATCTTGTAAGTGCCACATAATAGATAGCTCCATTAAATGGATGATGACATGACCGAACAACAGGATTGTGGGATTCACAAGATTCCAGAGGAAAACATTAATACTATTCCTTACTAGCAAGAGTAATATGAAGAGTTTTAATTAGCTACATTAGATGTAGACTACATTAGAAGAGAGGACATGAAGATCAAGTACCCGTCTAGGAAACATTTAGTGCGTTTCCTCCCATCTATATCATAAATCAACTTTCAAGTAGTGTCCGAAGAATGAAATCACTACATACTTAGTTCATTATTACAATTCGATAAAGTACTTCATTGTATAAAATTTCACGACACTTTTCTCAAACATGGATGAAGATTTTCAATTTAATCATTATTTTTTATCTTTTGATTGTTTTGCGAAAAGAGCTTCTAGTACTTTCCTTCATTCTTATAAGCAAGAAACCACAGGGAAGGACTAGACTCTATTTCCAGAACATCCTAGAGACAAGAAAGATTCATGATTAGATTGAAAATACACATTTGTTGTTTGATAAAAGTGTCCTGCATGTTTATGAAATGAAGTGTTTTCTGGTATGATAATAATAGACTAACTATTTTGTAATATCACCTTTTGGACACTGCTAAGAACATTAATAATAATTTTGAGCGGAGGTAGTTACTAAATGTCTATTGTCAATATTACTAATCTTTGTTTCCTCTCTTGTAATGTAGTTTTGAGGTAATATATGTAATTAATATTCTTCATCACATTTCTACCGATAAGAAACTGCTTTAAAGTCTTCTTTTGGAAACTTGTGAATCTCACTATCATGTTGTTCAGTCATGTCATCATTCGATTCATCGGATCTATTTATTTATGTTGTACACCCATGATTTCTTTTTCTCTTTAATGAAAAGAAATAGAGCTACTAGAAAAACAAGAAGAAGGGAGAAAAATAATTGCAAAACCGTAACGGCGGAGACAGAAATATGTTATACTCAAATCATTCCAATATTAATTTACTTATAAATTATTTAACCTACAAAAGAAAATTCTTCATAAAATTCAAAATTCATATTGAATTTAGTTGAAAAAATAGAAGATCACATTTACAGTGTATTTTGTGGACATATAATTTATTAAGTAATGAAATACCTCTGAGCGTAATTTATTTTTCCATCTTCCTTCTTTAAGACCACTGAATCTGTCAACACATTGAAATACTTTTGTTAGAGCAATAACCTAGTGACAGACAACAATACAAAATATACACATCATCATATCATATCATCATATCAGATATTAGTAAAATTGAGAAACTAAAAAGATGAAAAAATTGATTACCATTTTACCCCTAGTCTATAATAGACATCTAATTAAGTAAATATCAAATAGTAATATTTTAATTATTTATTGAATTGTAGGTTATTTATTAGAAAGACAATGAAAGAACTAATAATTAAATTGTAAGTTACAATGAATTGTTGTTTAATTTACTAATTAAATTATCTAGGAAAATCAAAGTGTTCTTTGTGAATTAATTGGTACTTCAAAATAAATCGGTTATTTACTAGAGTTAAAACATGTAAGTTGTAACAATAAAATTAAATCACATTCATGATATATATGTATAGAAAGTGGTCTATATATATTTATATGCTATTCATAATAAACATATAAGTTACCTGAAATGTATTTTCTTTTAAATATTACTAGATTTTGCATATGATTTTTTTATGTAACACATACAATACTTTTTGGAAGAGTGGGGACTACTAGCAATTAATTTCTATTTACAACCTTCATTTATCTAATAAATATTATTGTTTATGTATCACATCCGTGCATGTCTATTCGTCGTAAAGATAATTAGGAGAATTGAAAAAGCTTTATCGATCTATAAATATGTAGACTTATTAATTAGGAGTAATAAATACATGAAAGGGAAGATTCAAAGAAAGCAAATCACAAAAGCGAGTTTAATTAGCTATTAAAAACTACTTCACTACCTCTTCTTCTAGTTAGGTTACTAAGAAATTACACTTATTGAATTTGTTGAAAAGTAAAATAATTATATATCATTGTGCATGCATATTAATACCCTAGCATGTAATATAGCATTTCAATATTTTTATTGTACTTTTAGCAATTGTTTGTACTTTATGTAAAGAAATACGCCTTTAATTTTTATTTTTTTAATTATTAGAAACTATTTTTTATTTTTAAAATGTTTAAATTTATAAAAAAAATTCAAAGAATTATATGGATTGGAGGAATTATTACTTCTAACTCAAATTTCAATTTAGAAAAAATATTATGGTATATAACATAGTATTTTGAATTTCAACAATAAAAAGTAAAATCTGAGGACAATCTTCAAAATATTCACCTCAAGAGGTAAACTTGAATATTCTTTTCAAAATTCATCTCAACAAAAATATCATTGTACCTATCTAATCAATGATTAGTTGTGCATTTTTTTAGGTCAGATGATAACTTATCATTCAACTTTAATGAAATACACTAACCATTCCAATAAGTTTTGAATTTCGTGTTTTTTTTTTAAAAAAAATTATTATATTTGAATATTCAAAAAAATAGTTTGTACTAATGGAATACACGTGCGACACATGTGTCAGAATACAAATGAATATAAACATAGATACTAAAATTGGTAAATGATTCCACACATTTAATATAATTCAAAATCGTTACAATTTGATTGAGATGTAGTTGATTGCAAAGAAAATTCGTTTTATCCTCCTACAATGAAACTTATTGGAGAAAATTACACATCAAAAGAAAGAGTTTGTTGTTAATATATGGAAAAATAAGTGAATGAATCTCTAGTTTATTATGTTGTAGTTTTAAAGTGTAAGAAAGTATACAACTATAATTATAATAGGGAATATGCCTTGCACATATATCAAGTCATTAAGTTCATGTCATATACATAAAAAATGATTTAGAAAATTTTAAAAAATTTGTAATACCAAAATGTATTAAAATAGTATTTTCTTATTGGAAGTAGGTTGACAGCTTGTAGTTTCACTCTACCCCATGAGCTAAAAAAATAGAGATCCTCAATAAAAAATAATAAGATTCAAATCATGCTAAAAAACACATATCCTTCAAATAAAAAGAAACTAGGCTCAAATAAAGAGAAAACACACAAATCCACTAATTAAAAACAAAATAGTCTCAAATAAAGTAAAAAACACACAGATTGATCAATTAAAAAGAAACTAGGCTCAAATCAAGTTCAAAAATAGAGATCCAATAATTAAAAAGAAACTAGACTCAAATTAAGTTGACAAAAAGAGATCCATGAATTCAAAAGAATCTAGAATCAAATCAAGCTGAAAAACACAGATCCGTCTATTAAAAAAAACTAGACTCAAATTAGGTTGAAAAATATAGATCCAACTATTAAAAGGAAACTAGGCTCAAATCAAGCTGAAAAGATACATATCCAACAATTAAAAAGAAAATATATTCAAATCAAGCTGAAAAATACAATTTCATCGATTAGAAAGAGTAGACTCAAACCAAGTTGAAAAACATAGATCCATCAATTAAAAAAACTATACTCAAATCTAAGCAGAGAAACACGTATCCATTACTTAATAAGAAACTACAGTCAAATCAATCAAAAAAATCACAAATCCATCATTAAAAACCAAACTAGACTCAAATCAACATAAAACAAAACCCAGATCAATCAATCAAAAAGAAACAAAACTCATATCAAATGGAAAAACATAAAACTATCAATAAAAAAGAAACTATACTTAATGTAGGTAGAAAAAATACAGATTCATCAATTAAAAAGAAAATAGACTTGAATCATGTTGAAAAACACAGATCCATTAATTCAAAAGAAACTAGACTCATATCAATCACTGAATGAAGAGAAACACTAACATAGAGCTAACCCATATGCACACAATATGACAATCCTCGGTTCACACATAGAGATACACAAAAATCTGATCCAACGAACTAATAATCTAGATAGAAAAAAGGAATGAACAGATGCACCTTTTAATCCAAGGTTACAAATACAAAAGTAGTTAAGAAGAGAAGGACACAAATCTTACTTCTACAAGCTAAGAATCAACGACGTACACCAAAGAGGGCCATGAGTGTTGATCATCCAAAGAAGAATATGAACCAGACTGATATTGTGGAATCGCATCATTGTCGACTTATTCAGTAGAGAGAGAAAGTTGTGAAATGAAATGATGAACCCTCTATTGAAAACCCTAGTAATACAATAGTTGATATAGCAAAAGGCCTCTATTTTGGATTGGGCCATTTTATCTTGGCAATTTTATCTTTTGTGTTTTCCATTCATTAAGTTTCAGCCTTTTGGGCTTGATAGAGCCAAAACAAATATTTTGTGCTGATTTTTAGTGCAAGCCCATTGTGCAACTCTATTGAAAAACATATTGTGGAATCAATAGTTAGTCCTAATTAGCCTTAAAGATAGAAAAAGTAAAGTAGTAAATAAAAATATTTATATGTTGTTCTAGAATAGATAATACTGTTTCAATAATATAGCTAGTCTACATGTTAACTCTCTTTATTAACAAACATTTTTTATAAGAATATTTGTAGACGTAAAATTTGTCAACAACACCAAACTACAAGAATTTATTTATTACCTAAGATACTAATTAGCTTTTTCAATTCACCTATTACATTTAATGTGTTACACTATTTTATCATAGTTAAAATAATTTGGTATCACATTATTTTATTATGATCACCAAGTACGACGAAGTGTAAATAATTCGACTTTAAAATTTAATTAAAACCTTGTTGGAATTGATCAATTAGAAGTGAAAAACATTTAAGCGTAAGTGGAAGTTAATTTAATAAATAAAATGTTACAAGTTTGAATAGTTCTGATAAAACTGGTAATAAGTAGTTGACATATTTGACAAAAAACATAGAGAAGTTGGAGTAATGCGAAATGACTAAAATACCTTATATATTTTTTCAAAAATTATAATCAAAATTAATTTTTTAAACAAAAAAAGGGAACGACCAATACAAATTAGTAAAGAAAAAGTTGGTGTTTTATTTTTGAAAAGATAATTTAGAGTTAATACACACACACACATATATATATATATATATATATATATATATATGGTAAAATATCTAATGGAACATTCAATAATTTTTTTTTATCATCCTTAGAATACAAACGTCACAAATTAATACCAACCTCTTTGTTTTCCTTCATTTATCAACGACTTATGGCCTTGTCAACATTGTCAAACTCTTTGTTTTTCTTCATTTTTCGATTAAATTTGATAATCAATTTATATAAAGTTCTACTCATTCAATAATCTTTTATAAAGACATCAAGAATATGTCAAACCCTAACCATTGCATAGAAAAAAAACTCACGGGGTATACATTGAATCTCTTTACTAATTCTATGTAAATTTTATGTGATCATATTTTTATTTCCTCTCAAGTTATGTTGAATAATCTTTTACTCCTATGTATAAAATTATGCGATCATATATTGTAGAATTATACAATTTTCTACAACAACCTCAAATTGTAGAATTTTCTATTATGTAAAAAAATCTCAGAATGCTAAAAAATATTCATTCATCACTGAAGAAAATAACATTTGCAAGATAACTCCAAATAATTTAAATAAATTTTATAACTTTTTTTTAGGATAAGGCACAAGTACCCCCTTAGACTATAACTAGAGTTTCAGAGAAACATCTTAACTACACAGAGGTCCTATTACACCATGAATCTATTTTTGTAATTTTGTACACATATTTTGCCAACATGGCATGCAAACATCTCTCACGCGCCTCAAATCCATGGAGTCACAGATTATTTTACGTAATCCAAAAGGTGTTTAAATTATAAAATAAATTAGTTTCAGGGGATAAAGAACGTTAGTTTAGTTAAGGTATGTAACTGAAATTTTGCTCATAGTCTAGGGGATACTTGTGCCTAATCCCATTTATTTGTTATAAATAGGAAGTGAGTTAATACTGTGTAAAAAACTTTTACTACACCTTCTTAGTGCAGTACTAATAGTTTCTTATACACTATAATTTCAAAATATTGATGTGATTGTTAAAATGTTATATTCGTATTTGTAAAAGTTAAAAAAGTCCAATACTTCAAAAAATATATATTAAAATGTAGATTATATAGAAATAGTTGTATAGTCATAACTATTCAATTTATCATTTGCTATGAAGAGAATTTTTTGTCTTATAGTTGTTTTAATTGTCTACCTGATTTAAGGCATTGCAAATTTGGTAACAATTTTACACTTTTGTTGTTACTTATTATTATATATATATATATATATATATATATATATATATTATATATATATATATATATATATATATATATATATATATACACACACGCTACCCATACCTCCCTTTATTTATTTACTTATTGTGTTTTTTTAGTATTCAAACAAGATATTTTATACATCTAGATATGTTGTATCAATTCTCTTAGTTGTTTTATGAATTTTAACAATTAATTTTCTACTAAACTTTTTTATAGTTTTTAGAAATAATTTATGGCTTATAAGAATGAGTGACATGATTTTGAGATATAATAAAGGATCATTTTGTTGGTGATAATAATAGAAAAGGAAAATAAATAAATAAATAATAAAATGATAAAAGAAATAAGGAAAAAGCCCTATATTGTTGAATGTTGTCACGCCCCAAACTATAGGACGCGTGACTGGCACTCGACACAGTATGCAATCGAGTTAGCCACTGAAACATAACAATTGACTCTATTGAGGGCCTAGAAAGTCGATAAACATAACATCTAAAATATAAATCTTGGACCATTAAGATCAAAATATGTGTAACAACTCAAATAGACAATAGCTGACAAGACAAAAATAATAAACTACTAGTTGGACGACGAGGCCGCAACTGAGGACACACACACGTACAGATATATCTATACATGCCAAGCCTATGTGGCTAGAAACTGGAATGCAGAAAGAACCCAGAATACTATGTCCACAATACCCTGTATGAGTCACATAAGCATTAATGAGACAAGGACCCGACTATACCCAAATTGTACAACAAAAGTAAACACCTTATTATAGCCCCAGGATAAGGTGGAGCTTATCAACTCAAGCTGAACTTGAATCATAACAAGTGGATCGATTACAGTCCATGCTTGTACCTTCTCGCACGAAACAAAATGCAGCGTCCCAAGACAAAGGGACGTTAGTACAAATAAAAATTTAGTGGTAAGTAAAGCGGAAAGTAGAGTTACAAATATTCACAGTAAAAAGGTAATAGAGATACCATCTGAAACTGAAACCCTAGTAGCCTACTTGGCTTACATTTGGCCCCCTACTATTTACCTGACCTGTTAGTAATTAAATATGCATTATATGCTTGTTTAATCGGCTTACATATATATGTATATGTTTTCACGACATACTATTAAACGAGCATATAATGCATATTTAATTACTAACAGGTCAGGTAAATAGTAGGGCCAAATGTAAGCCAAGGAGGCTACTAGGGTTTTTGTTTCAGATGGTATCTCTATTACCTTTTTACTGTGAATATTTAATGCATGACAGACCCAACCAAATGCTAGCAATTGTGGTAACCTCCGGTAGCGAATCAACATCATATTCACCAACTTGTGGTCATATGTATCTCATGCGTATAATTATAGTCCATAGGCCCCATACCTCTCGATTATAGCTCGGAAGTAGAATGTGTAACCTGTAATGTCCTAGATTCGTAATGCACTTTTGACATGAATCATGTTGCCAATCTTGGCTCGTTGGTACTCTTGCCCTCATAATCTCATAATCACTTTCGTATTAACTTGTAAATATCTCGTATAATCATACACTTGTAGATTAAACTAGAACACTTAATTCAAATTAAGAAAGGTAACTTAAACCCGAGGATGTTCATAGAGAGCTTAACGTTCTTCACTTAGTATCTATATAGGTCCCTTAGAAGTTTGTAAAAGAAAGTATTTCTAGAAAAATCCATACTTTAGTAGTTTAAACATACAATTTGCATTTAAGAGTTGTGAAGATCAATATATTCTTTTAAAATTTTTCAAAAATATATATTATCGACAAAGGAAGACTGATTTCAAATTCATACTGTTCATCCCTAAATTTTTTAAGTTATTACACCTAAAGAAGAATAAGAACTTGTATACATGGACCTATACTCAAGAGATTCAACAAAATAACATAATGACGCCAAATACCCTATCGAACCGAATGAGTGGAATAGAAACATAGTGGAGTAGAAAAAATCCGCCAGCTTCAATATCAATGCCTTTCCAAAATGTCTTTCGAGTAATAGAGTAGTAAAACAATATTTGACGATTTAGGATATAAAAATTCGTGCTCAAAGGAACTACATTGCTTTGACTTTAACATACCTCAATTCTTGGGCTTGTTGAATCAATAAGGATTGTATCCCTTCCTTACAGTATGTAGTCTATATAAAATCATGTCACACAACTATTACAGGCAGAATATTAACACATAAGGGTAAATGTAGCAATTTAGAGCTCACTAGTAGAGTGATTATCTCGCCAAACTATTTTTAAATGTATGCTTCATTACCTTCTCTTATACAAATTACAATCCAAATTAATGACATAACATACATTTTTTCAGAAGCTATTAACAAGTGGAGACTTACACAATAGGTAACAACAACCACATAGAGTATGCTTGTACAATAATAAAACCTCGGCGTATCGCCACAACCTCTTTTCAAACCCCAAAATAACCCCAACCAAATCCAAACCACCAGTCTTCAAACCATTTTATCCATAAAAAAATATATGTAATGCAGTCCTACAACTGTTCAATATAACCATAATTACATGAACTCACCGCTTCCAATCATCATCCTATACGTTCGTCCAATAATTACATTTGAAGGCGTGTCTTTCTCTTCATGACCAATGAGAGGTTGAAAGGTAAAAACCTAAATTAAACATAATGGATTCATCTCTCATTTAAAATCCTCAGGATACCCTAAACAACCCAAACACAGTAATATAGTTCTAAAGATCCACCACTAAAAGCTTCCTTATAAATAATGCAGAACTCAAGCATCCTTAGTAACAACTAGTTGGTTTCTCAAATATGAATTCAGAATGGAAACTTATTATATGAGCATGTGATACAATTGATAACTCATTAAGTACTTAGTAATCACACTTGACACCAACCTATCCGTTTTCATATATACCACTAGTATCACACCCAAAAGATTTATTACATCACCACTAGAACATATCATACCCACCGAGAAGATTATATCAAAATAGGTCACATATTTCAATACATCGAATAGCTTTAAAGTATCACAAAATCAGTTTCGTATCTAGACTAAGCGCTATGTATTCTTTCGTAGATAAGGACAATATCAAAAGTAACACACTCCATAACTCTAACACAATAAGCATCGATACTGTTGTGGTAGTCCTAGCATAGGCTTCTTTGATAAATACAAATAATCAATACAATCATAGTAGAAATTCTAACCTCAATTGGTTCATCATTATTCGGATAATATTCTAAGCAACCCGTTCATATTATGATAACTTTACAAAATGCAGTTCAAAAACATACATATCCATTATCTAGTCATCTGTCCAGTCATTCAACTTCCAATTGTTAGACCACTCTGAATATCGTATATACCACACAAGTATTATTCACTTTTCTAAGGTAACTAACCTTACACAACCTCTTCAAATTGTTCAAGATTCTTAATGTAATCTTACATTCTTTCCATAAGTATATTAATCTACCTCAATAGCAGAGCTAACATTTAAACCATACACAAAATCAACTACTCGCATGAGGAACCACACACGTGTCATCACTATAAGTGAGAGTGAATGGAATGAAGCGATAAGAATCAAAACGGGACCAAGTACGCACGATAGAGATCCAAGAAGTGAAGATTTTTTCTAAAAGTCACTATAACCTCTCGAAGATAAGTATTGACGTCTTCGTACCGATACTCAAGACTATACTTAGCCTCGTCTTGTACAAACGTGAGACTATGAATCTGGGCTCCAATACGATCTTGTCATGACTCAAAAAATTACTTATCCCACCATAACAAGTCAGCCTAAAACCCAACCAATATGATAAATGAGGAAAATAAAGTCAACTTATTTAAACCCCCAAAACCTGGTTGTCACATGTACAAGTCTCTAACGTGTTATAATAAAAGTGAATGAAAAATACAAGTCTCTAATGACCTTATTTCTAGAATAGAACAAAATCATAAATAAGGAGAAAGAAGGTTTGTTGAGATGAAAAACAACTACCTTACAAATCTCCATGAAGCCTCAGAAAAGAAGAGAATGGCAAGTACCACAAAATCAAGGCTCGTAACCTACAAATATTGTAGAAACTAGGGGTGAGTACCAAACTACATGGTACTCGGCAAGCAAACGTCTAAACACAATCTAAGGGAACAAAATACGAGTACTCCTCACATCTTTTAGGACCTCCACAACTACAACCTGCATAAGCAAACCCAACCTAACAGCTCACATTTTACATAGTAGATAGCTCAACAACAACACTTAAACAAATTATATATCCTCAACAACAACACTATAACAAATTACATATCTTGAACAACAACACTTTAAGAAATTATATATCCTTAACAACAAATTCAACATTCATCAATCAAAAGTTCCACAAAAAAAAAACTCACAATATCCACAACACACAAGATCAATGTCACCAATGATAAAAATGTGCAATGAAATGAAATTCAATGTCAAGTATAGTGATGCATGTTTGACTTAACGATACACACCCATTTTCTATCAGTCCAAGACCCACGAGGAACATATTGTCCATGCATATGTCAGGCCCACGACACGACCCTCTATAGTAATATTCATCACGGCGTGTGATACGTCCCTCGAAATATAGTATCCAACATGACGTACGATACGTCACTCAAAATGGTACATCCTCTTTAATTTCTTATTCTTTCTCAATGCACAAAATACTTGTCACAAGGAACAACTTACAGTAATACAGTCGTGATATAACATCAACAAATAAGCAATAAGACTTCAAATCATTCTCAAATATCACAAACCAACAATTTACCACATTACCTTTTTATTATCCTTTCTCCATCAATAGAATAACTCAACGTGGACAAGTCAACTCATCACCAATTCGCATTACTCCAAACACATATTACAATGAAATACATGAATTCCATACACTTAACAAGATTTAGAAATCCACTTGCCTCAAACCATCGAACAATCACTCCGGAACTTGAGTCTTCCAATTTCATTAGGCTTCTAAATCAATGCAATCTATTCAAATAATTATTCACAATACCTTTATGAAACTAACAAAACCGATACTACTATATGTCTAGCCCACACCAAATAACTCACCCCGAATTTATAATCAAGTTCCTAAGTTTCATGGTTAGGGTTAATTCTTAATTTCTCCAAATAATACAATTCCAATAGTTTTCATACAATTGAATACACAAATATTTAATTACCTATCTAAATATAGAAAAACATAGACTATAAAATTTAATTCAAGTTAATCATGAATATCAGTAGCTTAACCCCAAAGGAATACACAACAATTTACTCATCACCGATTATCCCTACCATCCCTCATGTTCCAATAATTTGTCATTCATATGCCATGATTAATTTTCAAAGTTTATCTTTATGCCTTGTGGAAAATTACAAGAAATTCCCAAGTGATTTTTCATTATTTTCTCTTTTTTTTATACAAATAATATGAGTACTCAATAGTGCACACTGGTAACTATTGCAATAATAATAACAATTACGGAAGAGAGTTATAATCTAAAAAATCAATTATCGTACCTCCATTGTCACTCATGCCATTCAATGCCGCATACCTTTTTTTTCTTTCTCTATTTCGTGACATTTGTGAGACCCCGTGGTTCATTCACATAATAAGCATAGTATTGCATGAGTGTATGAGGTTTATAAAACTTGGTGTATCACGTAAGGAAAATTATTTTGCAAAGGGGTTCTAAGAATGAATGAATTAGACTAACGTTATGGGTCAAGGAAGTCCTTAAACAAGAATGAGTTAAAAAATGTCTATTCTAACACCTCGTCCGTTCGGGATGTTTAAGTTAAAACACCTCGTCCGTTCGGGATGTTTAAGTTAACCGGTACCTTTGAGGATAAGATAAAGAGTTTAATTAATATGCTAATTAGTATGTTTTATAAGGTTATGTAGTCTCCCAATGATCTTAAGTTAAGTTTTGAAGTCAAGCAAGGTGGGAAATAAAAGTTGACAAAGGTAAGAGTAAGTTTCTTTCCTTCTGAAATTTGGCTTAAATGTCTCAGAGCTTTTCTCCCAATATATAAAGCTTTAAAAGGACCCCAATATATGGTATCGAAGGTCTACAACTATACTTTCCAAATCACTAAACTATTTGTCCATACGACTTAGGAATCGAGAGATATTCATATTTTAGTGAGACTGCACAAGCAAGCACGTGAAGGTGGGTCCCTCACCCCTAAGTTGGTTTAGCTTTATAAGAACAGAACTCTCTTTGTTTTATCTCATTTTTTTCGACAAAAATAAGAAAAAAAACAGTCCTAAATATTCTCTAAATGTTCCTATATCATCCAAGAAAAAATCTACAAGATTTCAACATTTTTTCACACTCGGAACGTTCATAGAGATTGTGTTACTTCTTTCCTCCTCGTTGGTTGTGATTTGAAGGATTCTAAATGGTGAAGGAGACTCGTTTTTGTGTGGTGTTGCTTCTGTTTGGAGGTAATAATTCTCACCCTTCATTTTATTGAGTGATTCCAAGTTATAGCTATGCTATATAACCAAAACACTAATAGACGGCTGGAATAATCCTATTTGGATTAAGTATTTTTCTGGTATTTTTGTTGCTGGAATTTTCGGAAATGGTTTGTATGTGTGTGGTTCTTGTTGTGATGAGTCTGTAATAGAAGAAGAAGTATAGATGGGTAACTAATTGTAACATAAATAAGTGTAACGTTTCTTCTTGTATTGCATTGCAAATTTCAAATTGTTTCTTCTTGGTTCAACATCTTGTGTTTAAGGAGACTGTTTTTATTGAAAATACATGTTAAATTAATGTAATTTCATTTTAAGCTCCATAGACGTAGACTGATATCAGAATCAAAAGTTTATGGGCAAAGAAAATTTCCAATGAATATTCTTGTGTAAAGGTAATTGAGAATTTTAGTAATAAAGTGTGTATACATTGAGTGAGTCCCTGGGATGGTTGTGGTAGTTGGGTTTGGGATATCATATTGATGGTGAGGTTGAATTCGTTTTGATGGTAAGGGCTAACTAAGCATAAATGTAGTAAGGTTTTAGAATATATTGTTATTGAGATGCAACTATATGATAAGAATTGTTGGTTAAACAAAATTTGTATTGTAATAAGGACTTGCGAGTATCTAAGGTTGTGGTTTGCTACTCTTTGGTGAGTAACGTTGTTGCATAAAAAGTTATAGGGGTGCTGATACAACACTTTGAATAGATTTGAAATGATTAGAGTATTAAATGGAAAAGATTAATTGAATGTTGTTTAACTTTCTGAAGGAGGAGAAAAAAATGATATTTACTTTGATTGCAAGGGACAACATGTATCTTCAGATGGGTTGCAAATTAGGTTCCAAGACACATGGTTTCATCTATTTTGCTCTATTTTGATTACAGTGTCATAGGTTCATCATATTCGTTAGAAACTATTGGATAAAAATTGAGTTATAGTGTACAGATGTTCAGCTCGAGTGTTATGATACGTTTTTTGTGTGTGGTATTGAGTTTGGTAATGAGTATGGTTGAATTGTTAGCGAAAGATATGATAAGACTGATGGAGAGGCGATCAATTTTTAGCTAAGATATGTGAATACATAAAAGTCTTCAAGGTATGAACTAATGTTGATAGATAAAAGGATTGGGTTACACCGTTGGATTCAAAATTCAATTTTTTTGTGAGTTTAGGTTTGCGGTAGTGAGTTTTGTCAAGGTATGAAATTGTAAGGTAAGAAATGATCGATCGCATTGATTATGGAGCATTGGGAAGGGCTTGTGCTTGGTTTAAGTCAACAAGTGTTATTTTGATTTTAAAGGACCGAGGGAAAGGTTTCATTTAAAGTTTTAATTTAGAGGATAATGGGAAAAACTGTCAAGGATTGTCTGTTAAAGAATAAGATTGGTAAGCCAGTCAGCAAAGGAAACAAAAGTTTGGTGTATTGAAGAGTTTAAGATATTTAGAATTTTATGCCATGGGGATAATTTAATAAAAATGAAGGAATAATACCTCACATATAAGCATGTGATCTGTAGTTGAAGAATTTATTGACTTTGGCTTATGAGTTAAGATATGAGTGTGAGGTGTAAACTAGTTTGGTACAAACATACAAGGAATTAATCATCATTTTTTTAAAATGATTGAGTTTTTATTTGGGTGACAAGCAATAGTGAGTGGAATATTATATGTGGTTATGTCAAGCTAGATTATTTAAATTATGATAGGTAGCTTATTGATGATCAACGGTGTGGATCTACAGTTTTATATGATTAATGGGGATTTTGATGGGATTGAATGTACCTTGTTCATGGGATGATATATATTGTTATGATGTGTTACATAGGAATATGATAGTGAGTAGATGATATGAGCATATAGTATACAAATTTATTGGAGTGACTAAGTATTTCTCTATGTTTGGGCATGAGGTATGTGATGGTTTGAAATGGTAGTCTAAATATTGTATGTGGAAGATCGCGTACAATGACGTTGGATGTCATTCAATTGTTGTACCTTGATGAGAAAGTTACATTAGATCGGAGTTAGGTGTATCAGTCTTGGGTTTGACTCGTATCTGTCATGAAATTCTTAAATAGAAAGAGGGAGTGAGAGAGCAATTTATATATTTTTTATAGGCTCCAATGTGTTTGCTAAGAAGACTTTGATGCTAGTGACAGTTTGAGAGTAAGGTAAATGTCCTGAGGGGGTATGATGTATCTGTTTGTATTATAATGTTCTTATTAGTGGAGTATTGTGAAAAGTATCTGGAGTTTGATGAATTGAGTATGTGTATGATTGTTATGAGCACTAGATTGGTAATTGTGGGTAGCTAGAAAATTAAAGAGATAGAGTCATATGAATGAAAATGTTTGATATGAGAACTATGGAAGAAGTATCTAGTGTAATTCTACTTTGGTTCTGTATACTCTTGCATGGTCATCTATTTCGTTTTGGATATGGTTTGGAGTGAGATTCACTATCTATACCCACACATGTTTTCATATCTGTGGATGAATCCCTATTGGTGGATCGGGTGTACAAATCCTGTGATTTTCATCTCGGTAGGGTGAAATTCTTAGGTAGATTTGGTCATTTCAGTTATGAAAAATTTTGTGTTGTTTGAGATTGTTGAAGTATACCAATAGGTCTAAACGCATAACATTTCTTATGAGAACTTATATAAGAGCTATGAGAGTGTTGCTAGAGGTTCTGCATTTTAAAGTGTATCGCTTGTTGAGTGTTTAATTCATAATTTTCTTCTTTGGGTTATATAAGTTTGGTGATCTCTTTATGTCTACTTGATGTCTACAGAATAGATTTTTATAACTTAAGTTCGTGGAAATATTGTGTTATGAGAAAGGGAAAGCTTGGTAAGATTTGATATGGTTTGTGCATTATGCGTGTGTGGTGGTTGCTTAAAGTCATTTGTGATTGTAGCCGGTATCAATTCAAAATATTATCTTGGTTATGTGAGAAAAGATTTGTCATGATGGTTGTGTTAAGGTCCGGTGGTTTTCTATTCCAATTGAGTTCATAGGTTAGCATGTGACTTGATAATAACTCTTGATTTACAAACCTTCCAAAATTTGATTCGAAAAATCAGTTATTAGTAGTTGACCTTGATGGAATTGTGTTATCGAGGAACTCACTTAGAAAGGTGAACACCAACTGGTAGGTGATAACATAGACTTTTGGTAACGTTGATTATTCTTCCTTCTCATTCTTTATATTTGTAACACCCAGAAATTTTTTCAAACTAAGACTTGAGCTGTTAATCGTAGTGAGTGAGATTTCACCTAGGAATTAATTTTTTTTAAGCATTAAGGTCAGTTCACTAGACTTAGCACCTTGAGTTCCAAAAAGAATTAAATTAGAAATAGCAAAATCTGAAATTTTTCAAGTTAAGCTAAGTATGATTTTAGGGTCAACTTCAAACGACCATTACTCTAAGGAAAGGATTAGTTAGAATTATCTTTCCAACGCCACCGAGTTTGCTAAATTTCGAGTTCAGATGAGTGAGTTAGGTTGTCCAGTTAAGGAAAGTCAGACGAAAATAGTAACGGGTATTTTTGTCTTTTCCTTTCCTAATCAAATTTAATTTGCTTTTAGTAAGGTTTTAATGGTATAATCCTATTAGGTTCAGTTTTATAATCCTAATATACACCTAGGGTTTTAGTTGAGAGTACAAGAAGAGACAAGAAGAGAAAAGAAGAGAAAAGAGGAAAAGATGAAGGCGTTCATTCACGTTCTTGAGTTTAGTTGCGGATTTCTGCCATGGGTTTAATCCCTAAGAGGTATGTTAGCTTCCATAGTGTTGGGTTTGTTCACCCACACGCCAAACATGTTAATATAAGCGTAATTTCATTCTCAAAAAGTTGAAGGATTTAATTCTTGATAGGTGTTCTTGAGGTTCATTGTGGATCTGGTCTTGTTGCGGTTTTGGTGATTTCTTGAGATGAAATTGATTGTTTGGAGTGTTGTTCTGAGTGTATTGGTGTTTAATTAGATTGTTTAGTTGAATCTAAGGAAAACTAGAGAAAAGAAATTGATTAAAAGCGATTCAGGATCAGATAATGAGAGGCAAAATTCGCCGAAAGCATGCCTGGGAAGATGCTGGCGCAGCTCGTCCAGAAGTGACCAAGGGGCTGGGGCGCCGCTCCTGCAGTGCACCCAAATGCAGCCTCTGATGTTAGGTGATGGCACCCCGTGACCGGAACGCGCTAGGGTTGCCTGCCCCCACTCTCTTTCTGTCAATTGTCCTGTTTGAGCTCATTGAAAGTGTATCTTCACTCCTTTTGATTCTAAAAACTTTAAACTACTTATAAACACTTAGAAGAATTCATAACATTAATAATAACCTTGAATTAATAATTCAAATACAAGGTAAGGTTAAGATTAAGTTTTGGGAGTTCGTCCGAACCTTTAGAGAGAGTCCCTTTGAGTGTTTTCGAGGCGTCTTCTACAACTTCTATTAACTTGTTTCAAGACTCAATTAAGTGAGCATGAGATTGAGGAGAATATGATCATGATTCTAAAATATCACCTATATCCTTCATATCATGGACCATAACTCTTGAATTCATAATTCACAAGAGTAGAGTTCAAGAAAGTCTTTAAGTTCAATTGTGAATTCTTTGAGATACATCATTGATTTGAACTATGTTTTGATGAAGTAAATAAGAAAATGGGAAGAGTCATATACATGAGTTCCATATATTTACTTAGACCTTTGAGTCGAGTTTTTCGTGCCCATAACTTCTGCATGAATTCCATAAATTGAGTATCATTGAGAGGAGTAGTATCTCCAAGTTCTACGTCTTGAGTATTGAGTTTTCCTTTGGAGATTATATT
Organism: Solanum lycopersicoides; assembly: GCA_022817965.1. Taxonomy (NCBI): domain Eukaryota; kingdom Viridiplantae; phylum Streptophyta; class Magnoliopsida; order Solanales; family Solanaceae; genus Solanum; species Solanum lycopersicoides. Next base: position 71,726,389 of record CM040618.1, on the reverse strand, counting down.
TCTATTGACGGGTGTATTACATGATGCCAATGAAGTTTTTGAGTTGAATTGTTCATGCCCATAATTCCACATGAACCCGATAAGTCTAACAAACTTGAGATGAGAGGTACCTTTGAGTTTTTGAGTTGGGTAGTTCACGCTCATAATTTCGCATGAACCCTCCAAGTTGAAAATTATGAAATCATCCATAAACATGAGATAATGATCCTTGAATCCATACTTCAATTCAAGGAAGTTAAGAGTTAACTTTAGACGTTCAGAAGTAAGTCAAAGCAAAGGTCTTCAAATTTCTAGAGTCTTTATTAAACGTTTTAAATTCGTTTTATGGCTCAAGTTTCAAGTCAAGAAAAGAGTAAAGAGTTGAAGATTTTCCATAAAAGTAATATAACGGAACTAAGTATTCCCTAAGATTTGAGTTCATTTCTCAAAAGTTATAAGAGCACTAAGTGTTCCCTAAGAGTTGAGTTCATTTCTCAAAAGTTATAAGGGAACTAAGTATTCCCTAAAGGTTTATAAATGTTTTAACATTTAAGTTAAGAGGAAAGTAAGATTTCCCAAAATAGTTTTGAACAAGAAAAGGGAACATTTATTCCAAGAGATCTGTTTAAAGGTGAAATGTTGAGAAAATTATCTCAACCCAAAGAAAGGAAGTTATTTTAAAAGGATGAGCTAAAGTATATTTTGGGCGTAATATTGAACAGTGATGTGGGGATGAGAGTTCATATTAACTCAATTCTCCATGTAAACCATGTAGCCATCAGGGGTATTAATGGGTCATACTTTTTAGATAATCACGTAAGTTAAGCTAGTGGATTAACTATGTTAAGGAGTTCTATGCGACGACAAAGTATAGGACATTCTGGCACTGTGGGCAAGAAGTTGTATCACCGCTTAAGCTCATAGTGGTGGTTGTAGGTTAGATAATCTCCAACAGAAACTATATTACTTTCTTATATAAGTAAAGTTGAGTTTGTTATTGCATTTTCTTTAACGAACTAATTTGCTTTTACAGTTTTATAAAGTTTTTAATATATATTATGTGGATTATTTCTTTATATTGAGTTGAGTATCCATAGTCGAGCATATCTTTGAGTTCAGTATTAAACCACTGAGTTAAGTATCGTATCCTTAAGTATGCTAAGTTGAGTAAGTTGAGTAGTTTGCGTATTCTTGAGTATTCCTTGGTTTCAAGATTGAGAAGAGGTAAGTGTGCTTTCATTTTTTTATCAAGTGTCAAGCTAATGTTATGCTTTAGAATTGTCCTTACATGCTCGTACATTCCACGTACTAAGCCATTTAGCATACATCTTCTCATGATGTAGACACAGGTAATCAGGATCGTCAACATGAGCTTCGTTGATACATCCGAGATTCGAGTTATCTATGGTGAGCCTCATTGCTTCCGGAGGAATTCATTTACTTTTCAGTTTAGTTAGGAGGTCTTGGTTATGTCCCGATTTCCATCATTATCAGTAAGAGGTTTCATAGATAGTCATTTTATTTAAGAAGTCTATATTATTTATTTATTTTATTAAATATTTTAAAAACTTAAGTTGCCTATTTAAGGCGAGTTAAATAATTTATTTTTATTCAATTTTTTCATTGAAATTAAAGGTTTGTATTTTAGTTTCATTCAGTTTTTAAGCTTTGTATGCTTAAGTAAGTCTTCCGCTTGTATTCAACCAGGATGAGGGTTTTCTTGGGGAACAACAATGGTCTTTGAGTGACGGCCACATCCAGGATGTAGGGTCGGATAGTGACAATATTTGAGGACAAACATTATTTTTAGTGGTGGATAATGTTACAACCCTCTTAGTCGTTTTATGAATTTTAACAGTTATTTGTATATTACACTTTTTAATAGTTTTTAGAAATAATTTATGGATTATAAGAATGAGTGACCTCATTTTCGGATTTAATAAAGGACTATTTTATTGATAATAATAATAGAAAAGGAAAATAAATGAATAATAAAATGATAAAAGAAATAAGGGCATATCCCTATATTGTTGAAATGAACAAAATAGAGAGAGATAAAAGGAGCTTATGCGACAATGAATGGCATGAGAGACAATGGAGGAACGATAATTGTTTTTTTTCTTAGATTATAACTTTTTGCCCTAACTGTTATTATTATTGCAATAGTTGGCAGTGTGCAATATTAAGTACTGATATTACTTGTGTAAAAAAAAAGAGAAAATAGTGAAAATCACTTGGGAATTTGTTGTGATTTTCTATTAGGAATAAAGAAAAACTTTGAAAAGTAATCATGGAATATGAATAAACAATGATTAGAACATGGGGGATGGTAGGGATAATCAGCGATAAGTAAATTGTTGTGTATTCCTTTATGGTTTAGCTACTAATTTTCCTGATTAACTTGAATTTAATTTTATAGTCTATTTTTTTCTATATTGAGATAGGTAATTAAATATTTGTGCATTATATTGTATGAAAACTATTGGAATTGTATTACTGGGAGAAATTAATACTTAACCCTAAGCTTGAAACTTAGGAAATTGATTATAGATTTGGGGTGAGTTATTGGGTGTAGGCTAAGGGTATAGTAGTATGGTTTTTTTTAGTTTCGGAAACTTATTGGGATAAATTATTTTAATAGATTTCATTGATTTAGAAGTCTAATGAAAGGGGAAGGCTCAAGTCCCGGAGTGATTGTTTGATTATTTGTGGCAAATGGATTTTTAAACTCTTGTTAAGTGCATGAAATTTGTGTATTTTCTTGTAATATGTGTTTGGGAGTAATGAAAATCGGTGATGAGTTGACTTGTCCATTTTGAGTAATTCTATTGATGGAAAAAGGTTAATAAAAAGGTAATGTGATAAATTATTGGTGTGTGATGTTTGAGATTGATTTGAAGGTTTATTGCTTATTTGTTGATGTTGTATCACGGTTATGTTGTTGTAAATTGTGCCTTGTTAGGAAAATAGCCATCTCATCATTATTTTATTGAATATTTCAATTTCATTATTCAGAGATATGGTTGTTACAAATGTTATGTGCATTGAGAAATAATAAGAAATTAAAGAGGATGTACAATTTCGAGGGACGTATCGCGCGCCATAATGGATATTATATTTCGAGGGACGTATCACATGTCGCGATGGATACTATATATTGAGGGACATATCGCACGCCACGATGGTTAATTTTAGTGAGGACATGTCGTGCGCCGCGACAGATACATGGACAGTTATGTCCCCCATGGGTCCCGGGATGAGAGACAACAAGTGTGTATCGTTAGATCAGACATGCATCACTATACTTGACATTGCATTTCATCGCATTGCACATCTGTATCATCGGTGAACTTGACCTTGTGTGTTGTGGATCTTGTGAGTGTTTTTTTGTACTAGTGATTGATTAATACTGAGCTTGTAGTTCAAGATATATAATTTGTTAAAGTTATGTTGTTGAGGATATGCAATTTGTTAAAGTGTTGTTGTTGATGATATGTAATTTGTTTAAGTGTTGTTGTTGAGCTATATGATATGTAATCTATGAGATGTCAGGTTTGATTAGTTTTATGCAGGTTGTAGTTGTAGACGTTCGGATGGGTGTAAGGAGAACCTCTATTCTGTTCCCTTAGCTTTTGTTTAGTGGATTGCTTGCTCTGTAACGTGTTGTTTTGTACTCACCCCTTTCTTCTACAATTTTTGTAGGTGACGAGCTTGGTTTATGTGGTACTTGCCATTGTCTTCTTTTTCGACGCTTCTTGGAGATTTGTACAGTAACTGCTTCTCATCTCAGCAAACCTTCTTTCTCCTTATTTATGATTTTGTTCTATTCTAGAAACAAGGTCACTGGAGACATGCAGTTTTCTTTCAATTTTGTTATAACACATTAGAGACTTGTACACGTAACCACCAGGTTTTGGGGATTTAATTAAGTGGACTTTATTTTTGGAATTTATCATATTTGTTAAATTTTAGGCCGTCTTTCTTGGTGGGATTAGATGAGTGTCATGACATCCATTTTTGGGTCGTGACACATGTCATTTAGTTTTAGATTTGCATTATATTTTATATGCTCTTGTACGTATGACACTAAATCTTTAAGTGATATTTTAGCTTTTCGACATTTTATTCCGTGAAAGACTTAGGGGTCGTTTGGTAGATTGTATTAGAAAAAATAATGCATTTATTATCCTTGTGTATTATTAAATCTTTCATTAGTTATACAGTCTATTGTCTATTAATGTGTGCATTACTAATACCATGGATTTCTAGGTATTAAAGGCCACGCCCCGAGTAACCCCAAGCTAATCCCAAGTCTGGCATATCATAAGCATAGTGAATATAATTGAATAAGACATATACAATGATGAAGCTAAAACAATAGATAACTAAAAAATAGGCAATACGAACTAGACTGAGGTGTATAACATACTAAGAGTTTAATAATACTAAGGGATTAAACTTAACATTTCAAGTTAATTCTACTACTATATCTGTAAAGCCTCTTACTTAGTTGAGTTGCTGGGACATGCTCACTTGCTAACTCTAACAAAGCTAAAAACTTAAAGGAAACACTAAAATAGAAGCATGTCAATTTTCCTTTGAATATGAGGACTCACAACAGAAGCTGCTAGTGAGAAACAAGAATCGATCTAAATGCGATTTTCATGCTTAGTAAGTTAACCTACATCATGAAAGGATGTAAAGTAAAGCATGCATCAGTACTTTGAATGTACTGAACATGCAGGATATTTATACTAAGCTAAACAAACATATATAAGCTGATACAAGGCATATTGGGCAATACTGTAAACTAAGAAATAATGTTTATTCAAAAAAGATAACTCTAAAGCTAAACTTAATGCAATGACCAAGCACTAATCATGAACATTACATTCTAAACTGGATACTTTTATATTTGGAGTATTGTTTAAGCCATGGATAGTATAAACAACCACAAGTAGGAATAGAACTATAATCAAGTGATTTTCCAATTACTTTTTGAATGGGGATTTACTATCTAGGTGGGGGTGGGAAAACAGTGGAGGAGGTAAACAATGTGGTGACACGTGAAAGACCAAAATTGGGTTGGAAGGGAAGCCTCATGTAATAGTGTTCTTGCAGTTTCAATGATATGGTGATGTCGTCGTTCTACAAGTGCAACTTGTTGATGCTTATAAAGTGGGGTGGAAAGGTGTTCAATATATTTTGTTAATGTATAGAGACAAGTATATTTTGTATATTGGTCAACAAAAATACAATTATATAGCTTCTTATCAATAGATAAGAATCGATGATGGCCCTCATAATTACTAAAAATAATTTGAAGAGGTTTAGAGCTACACAAAGATAGTTGGGAAAAAGGATGTCGATGGGCTTTATTAGATAAACAAGAATTATAATGAAAAGTTTTTCTTCGCTCATGAAACGGTAACAAGAAATTATTTAAATAAACCTAAGAAATCTAGAGTGAGGATGACCAAGACGTTTATGCCAAGTAGTAAGAGGAATAACAATAGTGGTCGTGTGACCTTGGGGTGGTGGGACATGCCACTCATACATTCCTTGTTTGGTTCGGCTGGCACCAACGGTTTTCTAGTTTTCAAATCCTTCACAACAAAGTCAAAAGGAAAAAAATCAATCGAATTTAGTTTTTCTTGAAAAAATTTAGAAACAGAGAGAAGGTTACGTTTAATTAAAGGAGAACAGAGAGTGTGGGTTATTTAAAATTATTATTTGATGCATTTAATTGAGTAGAACCATGTGAGAAATTGGAATTTATTACTATAACCTATGGAGAAATCCTCGTTACCGTGGGACGACTGTAGGTTCTGTGGCTCCGTGGTTATGTGATGGGTGACTCTGTAGTCAACTATCCAGGGGTTGGTTGAAGCAATATACCAAACATCATAGTTGGCTTTGGCTTCAAAGGTATTGTGAGACTTCACGCGGCATACTTTGGCGGTGGGGTGTAATGATCATGTTCCGTCGTTATAGAAAAGCCAACGGGGAAAAATTTTGGGTTGGAAAGCTTTTTCGTAGTAACTTGGAATTTTCCATCCTTTTTCAAATTTGGACGAAATTACAGTCATTAATGTCTAAGGAAATGTGGTAAAAATTGGGTGATTTAATCATGAATCTGATCACATGACTAGATAGATAAGTCGTTAAGGAATTCATACGTCTTAACAAAATTGAATTGAGACGAGTAAATCTCCCGGAATTAATCTTAGTATGAAAGGGTAGTTTATGAATGTTGTTGGTTGAAGGTCTGTTGTGAAATAGAAGTTTGGAATTCTTAAATCGACTCACTGGTTCCCTGCAAGCCACTAAGATGAGATTTTTGTTGCCACGGCGAGGCCGTTGTGATGGGCTGGGTGCCGCCAAAGCACGACAATCGCGATTTAAGTCAAAAATAAACCTCAAAACGTCTTTATTTTACAATTTTCAAAATTGAGAGCTAAGGATTGAACTCGGGGCTTTTCTTTATATTTTTCCACCACTCTTGAGGCTAAAGGTAAGATTTTCACTCCCTGGATCCATTTTTTGATTTGTAGAACGTAATCTAATAGATAATATCGATGGGAAGAGTTTTTATTCGAGTATTATGGTGTCCCTAACATGGACATTGGGATCATGGGTATTATCTAGGGTTGATAAAATTATTAGTTATTCGGGTAATTAACAATTCTTTATTGCTTTTCATGTTATTATGATTGTTTGTGTAATGACCCAAAGTACCCCATAGAAGTTAGGGCATTTTTGAATCGCTACATGACGTATTTGACCTCTCGGAGGTCTTGTACAAGCTCTTTTGACATCGTTCATTACATACATGTAGGAAAAGTAGTGCGGAATTAAAGCTTGTCACACGAAATAATATCTCAAAACATCTTTCATATAATACGATCGAAATACTATGTCTCAACATTCGCCAATCTTAGAGTCAAGAATATTTGGGACACGACCCACACATCAAAATATAGAAATCTTACTCCATTACAATAATTTTAATGAAATCTAAAATAGTAACGTCCTTGAATCAATTGAGGACATACCCAAACTTTGCTTGAAAGAGTCCTAGTTTCCAAGCTTTTATTCAAGATGCCTCTCACCTTCCACCTACACCTTTAGATATAGAAAAAATGTATGGAATTAGTACATTGTATGTACTATGTATGGCATGATATATAAAATCATAATAAATGGAAATTTACATGAAACATGCTGTTTTTGAGTAAACGTCATGACATAAGTATAAGAATCCCAAAGGTTATCCTAAGACTTACTTAAGTAATTCAAGAAGAGACCACCCATACAACCTCTTCAAACTTACCTAAATGATCTTTAAGAATATCTAAGTTTAGATTATGCAAATTTCATCAATAAACTTTTATATCTAGAGTTACTCTTAAGACACCCATAAGTAAGACATGAAGAGACAATTCATATACCCTCTCCATACCTTAACTAGGCTATCCTATAAAGCTACTCTAAATAAGTACTTATTCATTAACATACTTTTCACTTAAGCCAATATCTTCATTAGTCCATTTAAGAGACATTCAACAATTAAGGACATTCCCGTAATGGTCTTGGAAAAGACCCAGGGAACCTACATACTACCATCTTCAAATCCTAATCGTACATTTTCTATATAGTGTCCATTCCACTAACTAAACTTCATAGTACTTCTCCAACTCTAGCATTTATCCCACATCATGAGAATAGGCAATGACCGACATAGACCATACTATCTAGGCATGGAATCTGGAGTCTACCCTACTCCGAGGGAGGGTGTTCTATTTTCCAATGGTATAACTAGGACACATCCCATGTACACACATGGTTAAGGAATATCGATGGTTTCTTTGTTGTATAATGTCATATTAGTTGGAGAAACTTCCCAAGAATACTCACTCGGTGCTAGCCTTTGTTATCATAGATTAAATCACTAAAGGAGAATATGAAGAGGTACCATATCTTGTTCATAACCAAATCACAATACACTTTACCAAAGAGGTCCACTAGGATACCTACAATGGCTAAGAGGATAGCTCAATGTTTTCCTAAGGACAATTTCATGTCGTTCCACCCAATCAATCCTAATTCCACCATTCACACAAGAAGGATACCATTACGACTTTGAACTTCAAGGATATCATAACCTTCCATATAGGTCGAAGGTTCCACATAGATGACCTTCTTAACTATGTTCAAGGTTACATGTCAATTACATATACATGACTAAGGGGCTTTAGAATACTAAGTCAAGAATCCATATTCACATTCTACATGTATCAAGTAAGGGACACAACTCTACCAAAACAAGAAACACACACATACTTTACCTTATCACATATAGCCTATCATCCAAAAAGCACACAGGGACAACCAAGTCAACTATAGGTCACCCTCTTTACTACTGTAGAAACATGAATATAAGCCATCACAAGCCTCATATAATCCATCAAGAAGCATCATACTTCAACATCAAGTAATACACATATAATCAACTAGAAGAACTCATGCTTTGACTTCACATATACACATAAGTCATCAAGACCTTCACAATACTCACATATTCAAGTTATAAGATGATAAAGTTATAATTCATAAAGTAATGCCAACGAGGCCACATTGTTTCACAATTCAGAAAGTAATGCCGACGAGGCCACATTCTTCACAAGTATAGCACATAAGCACCGCCACCATAAGTGGACCGTACAAAAAATCACAATTGAAACATCTATACTATATAATATAAATACGCTTACGTCAACATACCACCAATCCATTCACAACATCTCCAATCCATACCCAATTCAACCAATTAAATCCATAAAGTCTCTTACCAATATCCATAGTCACCAATTAAATCCAATAATCACAATATACAATGATCCAAGATAATAAAATATGTTCATCAATTTAGGACAGACTACATATAATTCTAACATGCTTCTTTCATAATTCAATAGCCCAAAGTAAACTACTCAAGAATCCAATAGTATAGAGAAATGATCAAATCACCCATAAAATAATCAAAACTAGGATTGCATGATTTGCATGGGTTCATAGAGAATTTGACTTAGAATCAACCAACTAACATCAATTCAATCATAAGCATTGATTAAAAATGTTTATGCAAGAAAACATGGCTAGATATCAAAATAGGCCAATTCATCTTTTGAGAAATCTTTGGAAAACAATTTGACGATTTGCTCCTTGAAGAAAGAAAATTCAAGGACGAATATCATACCTTATATGAATGAAATACAACGAAATTGATGGAGATAAACATGGGAAATCAGTCTTCTTCCTTGGGAAATTGATGGAGAAAAACTTGGGAAATCAGTCTTCTTCCTTGGAGCTTCAAAACTTCATCGATGGAGGTTTTGGAGAAAAGAAATGGAGAGGTTTTGTTTTGAGTTGAGGGTTTTACTTTGATTGGTGAGTTTAAGGTCTTAAAAGGACTCAATAACCATCAATAATTCATCCCCAAATTACCCAAAAGAACCCTGCACTAAATGGACATTTTAACCAATTCAAATTTGACTTAAAAATGACGCGACCAAAAAAGAGAGGTTACTGCGCATCGCGGAGGCATTTTCATTTCTTGGTTCTGGAAATTTTTAAGACATAATGGTTCTTGATGGCCCGGCATCACAGGAAAAAAAATCCCTTCTTGGTGCAGGCTGCGCGATGCGCAACAATTGCCAATTGTTGGTTTGTGCGGCAACTTGTTTGGCCCATGTTTGGGTCCTACTTGGGGACTCTTAGTCTGTCCCCGGGGCGTCGTTCTCGGAAATTTCTACCCTTTAAATGTACTTCTATGTATTGTAACCATTTATACTCAATTTCATACTCAAACCATCCCCCAAATCTCCACTACAAAACCGTACGACATACTAGTTCAACTTCTACTAGTTTCCGTACGTCTTGGACGTTTGACCTCCAAACACTTCCAAATTTTATACACTGACTAGAAACACAATTATTAACCATTTTAAGACTTTAAAACATCATGACACATATGTTAGTGTCTAGTTTCACCTAAGTCGTTTTAGAGGTGTTAGAGTTTGTAGATCAAGAACAAGCGAAACGAATCCAGAAAGGGAAGAATCAAGGTTTAAGGGATTCAAGCTTTTTTTAAGGTAGGTTATGGTTGTGATTTCATTATTGTTTGATGTAGGTTTGTTCTTTCTTCATAATGATACATATATGTGTAACACTCCAAAAGTCTAGAACCTAATCTAGAGCCTCACAATAGTGTCTATAGTTTGTAATACTGTTTTAAGCTCAACAACAATGGTTATAAGTCATTTAGGGAGTTCTGGAATCAAAACATCAAGGAACGTCCGAAGACTAGTGGAAAAGGTCCTAGTGTGCCTTAGACTATCTCACGGGGTTTTAAGAGTAAAAAATTGATGAAAATTTGTGGAAATGTGTCAAACTAGTGGTATGGTATGTTTACAGTCGAAAAATATAGGTACGACTCTCCAAGGACCACCCAAAGGGTCCTTGAGGAGGACCCTTCCATTTAGGCTAAAAAGTTGTCATGAGACAGTAGCCATCGGCGGTTGCAGGCGACGAGGCGTGGTCCAATAGACAGGGCATTGATGTATCTCTCTATGGTAACTTAGACATTTTCCCAAATGGCCAAAGTGCACAATCTATGTCGCAAACGACGGTTGTGCAGGACAGTTGGTCTAAGGCTCCGTTGACTGACCTTAATTGGTTCATTTAATTAGTTAGTTGGTTAGTTGTTTAATTAGAGGTTAATGGACGTCTAATTAAGTTAGCTAATGACTTATATAAAGACCTAAGCCAAATTAAACTAACCCAACACCCTCAATTCCCAAACTCAAATTACTCTTCCTTCTCTCTCCCCCAAGGAACAACCCCATAGAAGCTCAAGTCTAAAGACCATAGGGAATCAAGAGGTCGATTTTCCTCCATTAAAACTCAATAAATACTATGGTATGGGAAGCTTTCATCTTTGGGATTCCTTTCTCCAAATGGTTCTTCCAAAATTGGTTTTCAAAAAGATAATTTCCTACGGGTTTCTTCCTAATACGAATTTGATATTCTAACTTACATTGTTTATGGTTTCATTTGATTATTATGCTTAGATTATGATGAATTATGATTCAATTATGCTAGTTCTTGATGATTTAACCTATTATGTGGAGTAGATCATGAATTGAATTAACTCCCTAACCCTAGATTATGAACTCTTGATTGAATTGCTTAGGATTGTAATAATTGACTTAGACATTATTTTATATACAATTTTGTGATGACATTACACCTATTGTTGGGTGGAATTTGATGGTTCATTGTAAAACCTTGCATGATGGATTTTGAAGGAGATAGGGTAAGTCTTTTTTATCTCATCCTTTACTTCAATTATGACTACTTATGTTTAGCGATGAAGTTCAATTGAAGTGTATCTTATGACTAGATTGATTAGGGTTGGTATGATGATGAATTGAAATATCTTGATTATATGACTTGTGAGATGTTTGCTAAGATATAATGGTATAAGGTTGGTTATGAATTGCCTATGTACCTTATTATTATTTGGTGATGTTAATGTGCTAACCTCACTTATGAGGGGTGTATTGAAATTGTCTAATCATGCAATTCCTATTGAGATAATGACTATGACTATATATGGGGTAGTCCCTTATGACCTAACTAAGTTATGATTGTTAACAAAAGAGATTTCAAGAGGGATTCTAGCTTAGCACCGAGTGAACTAGTAGTGAGGAGTGTCTTTTCCCAAATAGGGAATGTAGGTTCACTATACGCTCATGAGATAGAGATTACAAGTGGTTAGGCATAAATAGGGTCTCAACATGTCTCCTATTTCTAGAACTATGTTGCCTCACTAGGAATACTAGCTAGTGGATCCACCTAGATGCTATATTCATGTTTGGCTCTACATTGGCAAGTAGACCACCTTCTTTCGGTGTAGGGTTCTTACGATACCAGATTCTACATTTAGCTCTTGTGGTCTATGCCGGTTAAGGCAAGTTTGCCTGAAAGTAAAATGAAGTAATAATGTGAACTCAAACTAGGGTTACTTAAGGGGTTCACTTAGTCTAGGTAGGGGTATGGGACTCTACCTAAGCATTGCACTAAATTTTTTAGGGAAGTCCTAGAAGGTTGTTCTTATGTTCATATGTTTTTATGATCTTATAAAGTAAATGTTATGCATATGTTGACCTTACATGTTGATGATTATATATGATGTTAGTTTCACTTATGAACATGTTATTGATCTATATTGCTAAATGTGATGATCATTACAACTAATTTTATGTTATGTTAAGCTAGGCATTACTTGTGATCCTTGTTTGGTTTACACTGATTGAGTAAGATTATGGGGACTTGCTTTGTCATTGCACTTGTAGGATAAAGGGTGGACTATGAGTAAGGGTATTGATTATGTTATAATGTTATGAACTCTTGTACATGCTTTGTTGCTATAACATTATATTGGAGTTGTCTTTGTTATATACTTTAAATGTGTTATTATACATGATGACTTGATTGTACTTGATGATGTTGGTCTTGTGTTGTACATGGTGATGACTTGAAGGTTATGTAGTTATTGGATTATATGGGTTCTTGGTTATGCATAAGGCTTTTCAAAGTCACATAGCATGATTTTGATCAAATGTCCCTTTTGTACATGATTCCAAAGTATGTGTGTGCATATGTTGTCATACTTAGTACAAGTAATGTGATAACCCCTATTTCTCCCTTTTCCCGAACATTTTAGGTTCTGGTCGTTGAAGAGGTTGTGGACAATTTGCAAGGAAGGGCTTGGATCATTTCTCCAAGTGTGGGTATGTCCTCAAGATCCGAGCATGATGCCATTCTCACTCCATCTATGTTACTTGTTATAGTCTATGGACATTCGTTTCACTCTTGTTGTTTCAAGACATTGTTGTAAGCCATAAGTGGCTTATACATTTGTGTAAGGGCTATGCCCATATTGTTCTATTCCATTTAGAAGGGTTTATATGAGATATCCTATAAAGACTATACTGTGTATATTATATATCTATGTGATATAAAAGTAGAAGACTATGCTTATTGCGAGGAGTCTATGTAAACTCTCTATGAATATATGATGTGGAAGTGAGAGGTCTATGTAAACCTCATGAAATAAATAGATGAAAAGTTTTAATTTTACGCACTTTTTAACCTATGAATGTAATGATGAATGCTAAAAGGCTAGTCTTAGTCCTCTATGTGGATGACGACGCGGTTGCGTCTAGGAGGTGCTCCCCGGAGGTGAAAAACTTGATATCAGAGCATGAGGTTGAATATCCATAGAAACGATGTCTCATTAAATAATGTCTATGTAGATTCTTATTCATAATTGTGAAGCGGGCCACACTTATGAATGTTGATGCTTAGAAAATTCTCATCTTTTTTATATTCCTAGCTCGTTCATCTAGAGTTTTATTATGTGTTCTTTCACCTAAACCTTGTATTGTGGTTATAGGTATGAATACTCGAAGGGCAGCCGCACGAAGGGCTGAGAAAGGCCTTGCTTATGTGGGAGGTCATGACAACCAAGTTTCTCCACAAGAAAATAAAGTTCCTCCACTTGAGCAAGTTCGTATGGATGATAAACTTCCGATTGATCCTACACCTATGACGGATGGAGAGATAAGGTCGGTTTTTCTCAACTTGGCTCAAGCCATGACCTCTCAAGCTATGACATCACAAGTGAATCGAGAAGTTGTACCCCGAATGGCTCGACATGCTAGAACTATGGTTTATCGTTTGAGAGACTTCACTAGGATGAACCCTCATGTGTTCTATGGGTCAAAAGCGGGTGAAGATCCCCAAGACTTACTTGATGAGGTCTACAACATTGTATTTTCTATGGGTGTGACTTCAATTGAGAAGGCCGAATTTGTGGCATATCAACTCAAAGATGTGGCCTAAGCTTGTTACACACAATGGAGGGACACTAGGGTGCTAAGAGGTGGTGTGGTTACTTGGGAGATCTTCAAGAGAGAATTCTTTGATAGGTTCTTTCCTAGAGAATTGAGGGAGGCTAAAGTTGAAGAATTCATCAACCTTTTGTAAAGGAGGTATGAGTGTACTCGACTACTCCTTGAAGTTTGTTAAATTGTCTAAGTATGCTCCATCCTTGGTGTCTAACCCAAGGGATGAGATGAGTCTTTTTTTTTACGGGAGTGTCCGAAGACTTGGTAAACGAATGTCGTTCGACAATGCTTCATGATAATATGAATATCTCTCGTTGAATGGTTCATGCTCAACAAGTGGAACAAAGTAGACTATGAATGAAGAATAGAGAGGCCAATAGGGCCAAGTCTTATGAAAGTGGTTCTTCAAGGGGAAGGTTGGAAATTCAAGACAAGCCTAGGATCAAGAAGAGGTTATCCAGTCAAGTTCCTTCTAAGTTTCTTGAGGCTCGTGATTATAAGGTGTCTAAACCTAGGTCTCAAAAGGGATGAGGTACTAGTTCACCAAGCAAGAAGCCTACTTGTGGGAAGTATGGCAAGAAGCATATGGGTGAGTGTCTAGTTGGGAAGGACAATTGCTTTGGTTGTGGCAAAAGTGGTCAAAAGGTTAGAGATTGCCCTAATCTGAAGGGGAAAGACAAAGGAAGTGGGCAAGCACAAGCTAGTGGTTCTACTGTTGATGCTCCGAGGAAGAATCGCTTTTATTCTCTCTATTCTAGGGGTTAACAAGAAAGTTCTCTCGATGTGGTGACCGGTATGTTACAAGTCTTTTCTATTTATGTATATACTTTACTTGATCCGGGTGCTACATTGTCTTTTGTTACTCCTTTAGTAGCTAGCAAATTTGATATTTTGCCCGATATCCTTCATGAGCCTTTTATGGTAATAACCCTGGTAGGTTATTCGGTGGTTGAAAAGAGGGTATATAGAAATTGTCCGAGAATGTTGCCCAATAGAGTCACTCATGTTGAACTAGTAGAACTTAATATGGTTATTTTGATGTCATATTGGGGATGGATTGGTTGCATGATTATTTTGCTTCCATTTATTGTAGAACTAGAGTTTTCAAGTTGAATTTTCTTAATGAACCCGTTTTAAAGTGGAAGGGGGAAAATTCTATTCCTAGAGGTAGTATTATTTCTTGTTTGAAAACTTGTAAGATGATCGCTAAAGGGTGTTTATACCATATTGTAAGAGTCAAAGATTTAGACTCCTAAAATCCTCCTATTGAGTTAGTCCCCGTAGTGAGGGAATTTCCGAAGGTCTTTCTTAATGATCTTCCAAGAATCCCTCCCGAACGGGAAATTAATTTTGGTATTGACTTGCTACCGGATACGAACCCCATCTCAATTACTCCTTATCGGATTGCTCCGGCCGAATTGAAAGAGTTTAAGGCTCAACTTAAAGACTTACTAGATAAGATATTCATTAATCCTAGTATTTCTCCATGGGGTGCTCCAGTGTTGTTTGTGAAGAAAAAAGAAGGGTCCCATTGGATGTTTACCAACAAGTCAATAAAGTCACTATTAAGAACAAGTATCCTCCCCCTACGATTGATAATTTATTTGATCAAATCCAAGGTGCGAGTTACTTTTCTAAGATTAATTTGAGGTCGGGTTATCAGCAACTTAATTAAGGTGAGAGGTGAAGATATACCTAAGACAAATTTTTGACTAGGTATGGCCACTATTAGTTTCTAGTGATGTTATTTGGGTTAACAAATGCCCCGATGGCTTTTATGGACCTTATGAATAGGGTGTTTAGAAGTTACCTAGATTTCTTTGTCATTGTTCTCATTGACGACATATTAATATATTCAAAGAATGATGGTGCGCATATGTACCATTTTAGAGTGGTTTTGCAAGTCGTTAAAGAACACCATCTTTTTGCCAAGTATATCTAATATGAATTTTGGTTGAGGTCGGCGGCGTTTCTTGTTCATGCCATCTCTAGTGAGGTTGTAGAGGTCGATCCGAGAAAGACCGAATCGGTTAAGAATTGGCCTAGACATTTGGCCCCAACCAATATAAGGAGTGTCTTTAGTCTAACAGGTTATTATAGAAGGTTTGTTTATGGGTTTTGTCTACTGTATCTCGTTTGACAACTTTGACCCAAAAGAATGTGAAATTTGAGTGGTCGGAGGCTTGTGAAAGAAGCTTCCAAGTGTTGAATGATAGGCTTACCTCCGCTCCGGTGTTGACCTTTCCCGAGGGTACCATGGGGTTTGTGGTATATTGTGATGCTTCTCGAATTGGGTTGGGATGTGTCCTTATGCAACATCGAAAGGTTATAGTGTATGCCTTTAGGAAACTTAAGATTTATGAGAAGAACTACCCAACTCATGATCTTGAGTTAGCGGCCGTGGTGTTTGCCTTAGAAATTAGCTATATTGTGTCCATGTTGATGTGCTCTTTAATATGTGTTTACCCAAAAGGAGTTGAATCTCCGACAACGAAGATGGTTAGAATTGTTTAAAGAATACAATATGAGTGTTCTCTACAACCCCGGCAAGGCCAATGTGGTTGCGGATGCTCTAAGTCGTATGACTATGGGTAGTGTGTCTCATGTACAAGAAGCCAAGAAAGACCTAGGGAAGGATGTTCATAGGTTAGCTCGTGTGGGTGTAAGATTGGAAGATTCTCCTAATGGTGGATTTATGGTCCATTATAACTCCGACTCGTCTTTGGTGGTTGAGGTGAAGTCTAAGAAACACCTTAATCTATCATTGATGAAGTTGAAAGAATTGGTTCTTGGTAAGCATAATGAGTCATTCTCTTTAGGGGGGGGGGATGGTGTCTTTAGGTACCAAGAAAGGTTGTGTGTGCCCAATGTTGATGATTTGAGAAACATGATTCTTGAGGAAGTTCACGGTTCCCGTTATTCAATTCATACGGGTTTTACTAAGATGTATCATAAACTTAGAGAAGTATTTTGGTGGGATGGCTTAAAAAGGGACATAGAGGAATTTGTTGCAGAGTGTCCAAATTGCCAACAAGTGAAGGTCGAGCACCAAAAGATGGGTGGCTTACTTCCGGAAATGCAAGTCCCTGCTTGGAAGTGGGAGGACATAAATATGGACATCGTAGTGGGTTTGCCAAAGACTCAAAGGCAAAATGACTCTATATGGGTAGTTGTGGGTAGGTTAGGAAATCCGCTCACTGCCAGGTGAAAAACTTGATATCAGAGCATGAGGTTGAATATCCTAGAAACGATGTCTCATTAAATAATGTCTATGTAGATTCTATTCATAATTGTGAAGCGGGCCACACTTATGAATGTGATGCTTAGAAATTCTCATCTTTTTTATATTCCTAGCTCGTTCATCTAGAGTTTTATTATGTGTTTTCTTTCACCTAAACCTTTGTATTGTGGTATAGGTATGAATACTCGAAGGGCAGCCGCACAAGGGCTGAGAAAGGCCTTGCTTATGGGGAGTCATGACAACCAAGTTCTCCAACAAGAAAATAAAGTTTCTCCACTTGAGCAAGTTCGTATGGATGATAAACTTCCGATTGATCCTACACCTATGACGGATGAGAGATAAGGTCGGTTTTTCTCAACTTGGCTCAAGCCATGACCTCTCAAGCTATGACACACAAGTGAATCGAAAGTTGTACCCGAATGGCTCGACATGCTGAACTATGGTTTATCGTTTGAGAGACTTCACTAGGATGAACCCTCATGTGTTCTATGGGTCAAAAGCGGCAGGAAGATCCCCAAGACTTTACTTGATGAGGTCTACAACATTGTATTTTCTATGGGTGTGACTTCAATGAGAAGGCCGAATTTGTGGCATATCAACTCAAAGATGTGGCCTAAGCTTGTTAACACACAATGGAGGGACACTAGGGTGCTAAGAGGTGGTGTGGTACTTGGGAGATCTTCAAAGAGGAATTCTTTGATAGGTTCTTTCCTAGAGAATTGAGGGAGGCTAAAGTTGAAGAATTCATCAACCTTTTGTAAAGGAGGTATGAGTGTACTCGACTACTCCTTGAAGTTTGTTAAATTGTCTAAGTATGCTCCATCCTTGTGTCTAACCCAAGGGATGAGATGAGTCTTTTTTTTTACGGGAGTGTCGAAGACTTGGTAAACGAATGTCGTTCGACAATGCTTCATGATAATATGAATATCTCTCGTTGAATGGTTCATGCTCAACAAGTGGAACAAAGTAGACTATGAATGAAGAATAGAGGGCCAATAGGCCAAGTCTTATGAAAGTGGTTCTTCAAGGGAAGGTTGGAAATTCAAGACAAGCCTAGGATCAAGAAGAGGTTATCCAGTCAAGTTCCTTCTAAGTTTCTTGAGGCTCGTGATTATAAGGTGTCTAACCTAGGTCTCAAAAGGGATGAGGTACTAGTTCACCAAGCAAGAAGCCTACTTGTGGGAAGTATGGCAAGAAGCATATGGGTGAGTGTCTAGTTGGGAAGGAACAATTGCTTTGGTTGTGGCAAAAGTGGTCAAAAGTTAGAGATTGCCCTAATTGAAGGGGAAAGACAAAGGAAGTGGCAAGCACAAGCTAGTGGTGTGGAGTAGATCATGAATTGACCCAATTCCCTAACCCTAGATTATGAACTCTTGATTGAATTGCTTAGGATGGTTATAATTGACTTAGAAATTATGTTATATACGATTGTGTGATTACATTACACCCATTGTTGGGTGAAATTGGATGGTTAATGGCAAAACCTTAGATGATGGCTTGTGAAGGATATTGGGTAAGTCTTTGAGATCTCAACCTTTATTTCAATTATGACTACTTGTGTTTAGTGATTAAATTCATTTGATGTGTATCTTATGACTAGATTTATTAGGTTTGGTACGATGATGAATTGAAATGTCTTGATTGTGTGACTTGTGAGATGTTGACTAAGATGTAACTGTATAAGGTTGGTCATGAATTCCCTATGTAGCTTATTATGATTTGGTGATGTCAATGTGCTAACCTCACTTATGAGGGGTGTATTAAAAGGGTCTACTCATGCAATTCCTATTGAGCTAATGACTATGACTATAAAAGTTAGTCCCCTATGACCTAACTAATTTATCTTTGTTAAAAAAAGACATTTCAAAAGGGACTCTAGATTAGCACCGAGTGAACTAGTAGTTAGGAGTGTCCCTTCCCAAATAGGGAAGGTAGGTTCACAATACACTCACCAAATAGAGATTACAATGCCTAAGGCATAAAGAGGGTCTCAACATTTCTCCTAGTTCTAGAACTATGTAGCCTCCATAGGAATACTAGCTAGTAAATCCTCCTAGATTCTATGTTCATGTTTGGCTCTAGTTTGGCCAGTAGACCACCTTCTTTCGGTGTAGGGTTCTTATGACACCGGATTTCACATTTAGACCTTGTGGTCTATGTCTTTTAAGGCAAGTGTTTCCGAAAGTAAAATGAAGTAATAATGTGAACACTAACTAGGGTGACTTAAGGGGTTGACTTAGTCTAGGTAGGGGTATGAGACTCTACCTAGGCATTGCACTAGTTAGATTTGAGGGAAATCCTAGAAGGTCGTTCTTATGATCTTATAAAATAAATGTTATGCATATGTTGACTTTACATGTTGATGATTATATATGATGTTAGTTTCATTTATGAACATGTTATTGGTCTATATTGCTAAATGTGATGATGACTACTATAGATTCTATTTTATGTTAAGCTATGCATTACTTGTGATCCTTGTTTCGTTTACACTGATTGAGTAAGATTATGGGGCCTTGCTGTCATTGCACTTGTAGGCTAAAGAGTGGACTATAAGTAAGGGTATTGATTATGTTATAATGTTATGAACTATTGTACATGCTTTGTTTCTATAATATTATATTGGAGTTGTCTTTGTTATATACTTTAAATGTGTTATTATACATGATGACTTGATTGTACTTGATGATGTTGGTCTTGTGTTGTACATGGTCATGACTTGAAGGTTATGTAGTTATTGGATTATATGGGTTCTTGGTTATGCATAAGGATTTCAAAGTCACATAGCATGCTTTTGATCAAATGTCCCTTTTGTACATGATTTCAAAGTATGTGTGCGCATATGTTGTCATACTTACTACAAGTGATGTGATAACCCCTATTTCTCCCTTTTCCCAACCATTTTAGGTTCTGGTTGTTGAAGATGTTGTGTCTAATTTTCAAGGAAGGGCTTGGATCATTTCTCCAAGTGTGAGTATGTCCTCAAGATCCTAGGATGATGCCTTTCTCACTCCACCTGGACATTCATTTCACTCTTGTTATTTCAAGACATTGTTGTAAGCCCTAAGTGGCATGTATACATTTGTGTAAGGACTATGCCCATATTATTCTATTCCGTTTAGATAGTTTTATATGAGACATTCTATAAATACTATATTGTGTATCTTATATACTATGTGACATAAAAGTAGAAGACTATCTAAGCTTTTTATTGAGAGGAGTCTAAGTAAACTCCCTATGAATATATTATGTGTAAATGAGAGGTCTATGTAAACCTTATGATGTAAGTAGATGAATTTTTTTATTTTTGATTACTTTTTAACCTATGAATGTATTGATGAATGCTAACAGGCTAGTCTTAGTCCTCTCTGAGGATGACGACGCCGTTTACGTCTAGGCGGTGCTCCCCGGATGTGACATAATGTATGGAAATATTGCATTATTTATCACACTTGTTGTAAATGATATAGATGAATGATGAATGTCGTGAATCATGACTTTATTGTATGATCTTTAGAATATACTTATGATTGTCTTGTTGAATGGATCGGGTGTTGAATTCTGACACACTAACTTAGATCGGTTTACACGTTCCGACATAATTATGGGACCAGTTGTCACATTCCGACATAAGCATTAGATAGGGTAGCACGTTCAGGTATGCTAATTGTTTGGGATTGGGTTCTATAAGAGAACCAATGACTTGATATAACTGTGTAACTGAGAAATGTGAAATTGTACGTTGTTTCATAAATGATGCTGATATTGTATATGTTCGTTGTATGCATGTGATTATTATGTTGTATTAACTTATATATGTTGCACTTAGTTGGATAACCGTTTTATCCTACCAATATATTGCAGTTATGTACATATACTGCACTTGCTATTTCCTTGTTGGTTACAGGGCATCTTTATGTGTCTATTGACAGACCTCATTTAGAACATAAGTGATCGTAAATTGAATTGAAGGGTGAGGAAGTTCTTCCGGGATGCCATGCGTTCTCTTTCATCTATGTCCACATTTCAGACTCACACTTTTCTAGTTAGTTAATTAGTTCATTAGTTTGGGGTCCTAACTCTTCTTGTTTGACTGATGGTTGATCTTTAGATGTGTTGGTACATTGACTTTTATGTTCTAGGCATTACTTACACAATGTTAGTTTGTTATTAGACTTTTGTTTGGAGTTTAAGAGAATTCTATTTCTTTCCTTAGAATTTAACTTGCTTCCGTAGTTTTAGATTGTTTAGTTGGATTGTAGTAATGGTTCTCCCACCGAAGGCTAGTGTGGGTGCAAATCATGATGGTCTAGGTCGTGACAAAGTTTGTAATAGAGTGTAGGTTTGATGATATGGATGTACAAAAATGAGTCTAGTAGATTCTTGCAGAATTGTGTGGGAATTTTTGTACTTTTCTTCGAGAGGATATAAAACATTAGTAAATCTCTCTTTTTTCTCTTGTCTCGTTCGTGCGATAACTTGATTCCAATTGGTACATGTCGATTAAAATTGGTATCTAACCTCCTTCACTCTTCTGTCATCATATGGTTGACACTAGATTCAATGGCGTCACACCCGTAGCTCTTATCAATGCTCCAATGTCAAAATATGCAACGAGAGGTCGCGGTTGAGCTAAGGTAGAGGCCGAGGAAGAGTGGCACCTACTAGAGATGGGTTACTGGACGAAAATGCTCCGCAAAGTGAGGCCCTCATGTACATTATGACGAGATAGAATAGAAAGTAAAGTTTAAAAATGTTGAGGAGGTTAGGCAAGAGGAAGAGGTGCAGGCTGAGACTATAAGCATTCCTCCCATCGACGCAGTTTCAGCTAAGCAGATTATGTCGTTCTTTAAGGGTTGGTATGTCCTGGAGTGCTTCCTTCTTTTCAAGCAACTCAACCTCCATCTAGTCCTCCCATTGCTATCACTGTCCACAAAGTGGGAAGAAATGTATGCAATGATGCTTTCTTCTGTTCTTTTTGGGTCCTGTTATGACTGGTAATGAACATTAGATGTTGACCATGTTTTTGAACTTGAAACTGCCTATGTTCCATGATTCTGAGAGTAAAGATACATATGAGTTCATCCGTGATTGTTATGAGAGGCTTAATAAGTTGGAAATTGTCCATCAACATGGGGTTGAGTTCATGAATTTTCAGCTGGAAGGTGTGGCTAAACAATGGTGGAGATCTTATATGGAATGCAAATCTTCAGTTTTACCTCCACTTATTTAGACCAAGTTTCATGTAATGTTCTTAGTGAAATATGTTACTAGGACATTGAGAGCTCGCAAGAAGGATTACTTGTATGTTTGTGGCTGCTTATCAGACCAAGTTTCAGGCCTTGTCTAGATATGCTACGCATTTGGTGACTATGGAGGAAGAGAGGATCTATTTATTTATTAAGGAACTAAATTCTGAGTTGCAAGTATTATCTGTTCATATGGCCTCTGTATGGAGGACCATTAATGAGGTAACAAAATTTGTTAAGAAGGTAGAGGGGCGAGGCCATATGGTCAAGCTACGACATAAGATAATAGGGCCAAAGACTCGGGTAACTTTCAAGGTTCTTACTACAAAGGGGCAGGGAGGCCAACACTTGCAGCAAGACCAATTCAGGTCACCATTTCCGCCTTTACAAGTTATTACTCGGGAACTCCACCTCAAAATTTAATTCATGATAGCCAGGGATTAACTCTTTTGTTGGGTGGAGAACAATCTTTAGATCATACTTACTACAATTACGGAGAAACTGTGCATATAAGAAGAGTTGTCCCCTCTTATGTGTGTTGGATTCCGCATAGTAGCCGGATGACTAATGTGTTATCTGATCCGAGTTCTACATACCCTTATGTGTCCGTGCGATTTGCCTCAGATTTTTCTATATTTTTTTATATACTTGATGCCCCCATCCATGTTTCTACCCAGTTGATAGTCTGTCATTGTCACCCTTGTCTATCTTGATTGTCCTATTTTCTTTATGGGTTTTCAAACTTGGGTTGATTTTGTGATTTTGGATATGACTGACTTCGATATAATCTTAGGTATGATTTGGTTGTCCTCTTATTATGATGTGCTTAATTGTAACACTAAGTCTGGGAAGGGGAGTACAAGCCTACAAAGCTAAGATCGTATCCTCCATTCGGGCTAGAAAATTTTTAGGGAAGGGTTGTTTGACTTATTTGGATTATTCGAGAGGTTGACGTGGATTCTCCATCCATTGAGTCCATTCCTATGGTGTTAGGATTTAGAGAAGTGTTTCCTGCTTTTTGAATTGTACGCCTTCGGATAGGGATATAGATTTTTGCATTGATTTAAATCTTGGTACTTGTCCTATTTCCACCCCCTATATCGCTTGGCCTAGGCAGAATGAAGAGAGCTTAAGTCTCAAATCCAAGATCTTCTTGATTAAGGATTTATTCATGCTAGGACTTCTCCATGGGGTGCTCCGTTCTAGTTTGTTAAAAAAAAAGATGGTAGTATACGAATGTGTATCAATTACCCATAATTGAATATTGTCACTATTTCAAACAAATACCCTTTGACTAGAATAGATAAATTTTTTAAACAATTACAAGGTGCATCAGTTTACTCCAAGATTGATCTAAGGTCTGGCTACCATCAGTTGAAACTTCGGCCTGAAGATGTGCCCAAGACGGTATTTAGAACACGCTATGGGCACTATGAGTTTTTGGTTATGTCATTTGAGTTAACTAATGTGCCCACCGCTATTATGAGTTTAATGAATTAGGTGTTTAAGCCATTTCTTGATTCATTCGTTATAGTCTTTATTGATGATATTTTGGTCTATTCGAAAAAGAAAGGAGAGCATGCCTACCATCTTTGTATTGTTCTGGGTTTTCTTGGGAAACAAAGGTAGTATGCTAAATTCACTAAGTGTGAATTTAGGTTTACTTTGGTTGTATTTCAGAGGCATGTAGATTCAAAAGAAGGGGTTATGGAAAATCCTAAAAGGATTGAGGCGGATGAGAACTGGGTTCAGCCTATCTCTGTGATGGAATTTAGGAGTTTTATGGGGCTCGCTAGACAATAATATAGAATTTTGAATAACTTTGCTTCTATTGCCACTCACTTGATAAATTTGACCAAAACGGAGAAACCATTTGAATGGACTAAAAATTTTGAAGACAGATTCCAAAAGATCAAGACTCTTTGGACCACCACACCCATTCTAGGCATTACCAGTTGAAGGTAAGGATTTTATTATTTATTGTGAAACTTCACATTCTGTTGGGTTATAGTAGGTTATATCATGACTAGAGATATAGGGTCGTGAAAAGTTGGTATCAGAGCCCCAGGTTCACCAGTATCACTTATACAGAGTTAATGTCTAGTATAGTCTTTCGAATCGGTGCGGAGACGTCATGTGTTTAGAATGATTTTCTGTTTTGTTTCACTTTCATGCAGCTTCTGTCTTATTGGTTCCTTGAAATCTCACTTGTTTCACTCTATCGCAGGATGTCTCGAACGCAAGGCGGTGAGGCCGGGGGTGATACACCTGGTCATGCAGATAGACCCCCAGCTTGGACTAGACGCCGACCTCGAGGTCAAAGTAGGGCCACAACATCGGCCCGGGATAAGGAGGAGGTGCCTTATGCATTACATGTACCTCCACAACCAATGGGGCCGGGACCAGCCCAGCTACCACCCACACCAGTTGTAGCTTCTGATCATCATGCTCTTCTGACTCAGATACTAGAAGATATTGGGGAGATTTGATAGGCACCAAACCTAGAAGCACCAACACCAAAAACACCAGCACCAGCTCCTGCTCCCCCTCCAGTGTCGCAGGGTCAGCCTCCCGCGGAGGCACCAGAGATTCAGCTTCCACTAGTTCCTGTGGTTTCCCCGCCAAATTTAGAGGTCAAAGAGATGCCACTGCGCGAGCAGAAGATGATCAGGGTATTCCAAGAGGTTAGCACCACATATATTCTCAATTTAGGGGCAATAGAGGAGGACGCCCATGAGTTCCATCTCACTTGCCAAAAACAGCTACAGTCATTAGGCCTCTTGGAGTAGAAAGGGGGTGACATTATGCTCATCAGTTCCATGATCCAGTAAGTCACTCGTGGTACACCTATCGTGAGTCCAGTCCAGTTGGATCACCTCATATATCTTGGAGTCATTTCGCAGAGGCTTTCTTTACCCATTTCATGCCACAGAGTATCAAAGATAGGCTTCATGATCAGTCCTTTAGATTAGAGCAGCCGTAGTAAATGAAGATTTTCAAGTGGCTGCAATGATCAAGAAGTTACCTCCTTCGTGGAACAATTTCAAGGATTATCTAAACCACAAGTGTAAGGAAATGAAGCTTCAAGATCTTATGATTCAACTCAAGATTGAGAAGATAACAAACCACATGAAAAAAGTCTCGTAAGTGTTATAAAATCATTGGATTCAACATTGTTGAAGAAGATTCTACCAAAGAGAATAAGAGAAAGAAGTCCAACGGGCAGAAGTCAGAACTGGGCAAGAAGAAATTCAAGGGCAACTGTTACAATTGTGGTAAGGTTTGTCATAAGTCTTCTAACTTTTGAGCTCTAAGAAATGAATAAGCCAAAGACAAAGGCAAAGGCAAAAATTCAAGCAAACATTGTAAATCCGACAACTGGTTAGTCTAGAAGTATTGCCTGATTTTAAATGCGATAAATCTAAATGTGACATTTGTGTGGAAACTATGTTTGTTAAATATCCTTACAAGTGTGTTGAAATAAATTCAAAACCTTTAGATTGAATTCACACATATGTATGCGATATGAATTCGACACCATCTCGTGGTAGGAAAAAGTATTTTATAACTTTATTGATGATTGCACTCGATTTTGTTATGCATATTTGCTTAATAGTAAGGATGAAGCAATTGATCAATTTAAGCAATAAAAAATGAAGTGGAGAACCAACTGAATCGAATGATAAAAATGATTCGAAGTGATAGGGGTGGAGAATACGAATTTCCTTTTGTAGAGATATGTTTAGAATATGGTATTATTTATCAAACTATTTCACCCTATACACCATAGTCAAATGGTTTGACGAAACGAAAGAACAAAGCATTAAAGGAAATGATAATGCCTTGATTATCAATTATGGTTCACCGCGAAACCTTTGACAAGTAGCAATCAGTACGGCTAATAAGATACTCAATGAGGTACCCCCGTAGAAAAACACAATCAATTCCATATGAGTTGTGGAATGTAAGGAAACCCAACTTGAAATATTTAAAAGTGTTGGGGTTTCTAGCAAAGGTAGAGGTTCCTTTACCCAAAAAGGTAAAAATTTGACCCAAAATGGTGGATTGTGTATTTATTGGATATGTTGTGAACAGTAAGGCCTTCTGGTTTTTGTTTCACAAATCTGATAATTCTGAGATTCATGTTAAAACGATAATTGAGTTATATAACACTGAGTTCTTCAAAAACATTTATCTCTATAAAATGAAACGTGAGTCGACAAGTGAAATACCTAAACGACCACGGGAAGAATAAACGGAAAATACCCTACCTAGTAAGTATCCTAGAAGTAGTACTCTCCAACGAAAATCCACTTCTTTCTGACCAGAATTTGTGGCACTGCTGTTTGAAAATGAGCCTCAAACATTTAAAGTAGCTATGTGTTCGTTTGAGTAAACTTATTGGAAAGAAGATTTCAATACTGAGATCGAATCAATTTTAAGTAATCATACTTGGGAATTGACTGATCTTCCTCAAGAAAATAAACCTTTAGGATCAAAGTGGATCTTCAAAAGGAAAATGAAACCTGATGGGACTATATAAAATATAAGGCTAGACTTATAGTCAAAGGATACATACAAAAGAAAGGTCTCAACTACTTTTACACATACTCTTAGTAACAAGGATAAAATCAATTAGAATGTTAATAACACTAGCGGCAATGTATTGATACGCTCAAATTACACCTCCCTAAAGAAGTATAAGTCGTCATAATTAAGTAGAGAACCCAACTAGTAGGTTGGGTTGATCCCACTAGGAAAATGGTTTAGACTTAACCTCAATGCACAATTATGTCTATTTAGCCAAAGTCTTTCCGAAAACAAGTAATTAAAGAGGGGGGGGGGTTGTGAAACAAGTTTCTTTAACACTTCTAAGTTAACAACTAAGAAAAAATAAGGATTGAGTTTTTATCAAGTTGTGAGACTAACCAGGGTATATGTGTTCCCCATAGGTTCATAACGCCGTATTCCTAGCAATAGAAATTCTTCCCTAGTGTTCTGCATGTAAAGTGGTAAGTTATGTATCTCTAAATCCTAGATCCAGCATCTAGAAAATTTCACCCCATACCTTGGTCCGGCTACGTGTGTATAAAGTATTAACCCTTACCTTTACCTCATATTAGACATCATAATCATTGTATGGCTTAGTTATTACTTCGCACCAATCGACACTAGCCTATTAGATAGTATCCCACTAAATCTATGTTAATAATTCTTTTCCTAAAACTACCTCCTTGGTCCGGCAAGTCGAAACAAGGTTAGTTCTAACATGTGTACTCGTTAAAAAAACTTCTAAACGAAAAAATTATCAATCTATGCAAGAATCTATTTGAGAATTGCTTATTTCCTAGGTATACTTTGTTAATTACCCATGGTTCCCACAATCCTAGTTGTGGATTTAGTTACTCATGCAAGCAAGATCACAATTCATAGTTATTAGAGAAGAAATCATTAACTTACTTCAACAATAAGAATAAACCCAGAAAATCAACTTGAAATTGCAAGATAAAATATCAAACCAAATTCGGAAATTGATTGATTGCTAAATTTTGCATAAATGAATCTCGAAACAAAAGTAGAACAATACTAATAATGTCTAACCCCAAAGACGTGGTTTTTATCCACTATTTATATAAAAAAAATCCAAAATTAAAAGGGATTGAAAAAAGGAAAGTTTGTCTAAAAATGCGGCATTGATCGACGACCCCTACTGACAGACCGTCGATGGAACGACGGTCCGTCGACTGCCTCCGTCATTCCATACTTAGAATTATTTTTCTTCATCAGCTTAGCATATTCTCTAAATCAAATGACGGACCTGCAATACGGTCCATATACTCATCTACGGTCCGTCGATGCTCTTCTGTCGTTACATACTTCGAATTTTGAGAAATCTGGTAGTGGAGTGTTCTATGAACCAATCGACGGTTCACCAGTAAGGTTCGTCGTTTGATCGATGTACCATCGTTTGAGCTCGTCGTTCCACACTTAGTCAGATAACCCTTCTCCCTTAGCCTGAATTGCATATCGATGATCATCACCTACGGGCCGTCGATGGCGTTCGTAGGTCATCTTCTGCATTTTTTTTCAGCTGCCTTGTGTGTTATAAATTTGGACATCTTCCTGTAAAACAAACACAAAAACATGTTAAAACTACTACAAAAAGGCTCTAGACACACACAACTCTTAAGAAAAATGTAATGAAAGCATCGTGAAACCACGGTACATCAACACCCTCAACTTAAATTCTTTTTTTTGTCCTCAAGCGACGCACTATGACTAAAAACAACACTTGTACAAAAGTATACTCTTTTAAGCTTTCGCAATCACATGGCTATCAATCCAGACTCTTTCTTTGATTAAGTGTAGGCTTACGCTCTCAGGTTCGACAAGCTAACTCATGTGGATCATATCATAACATAAACTCACCATGCACAGACTCCTATACTGTTTTGCATGTCATCAAGGTACCAACTTTTTGACACCGCAACTAGTGCCCTCACTTCAAAAGAAATCCTCATTTTTCGCAAAGTGATTTTAAGTTTGAGTAAAAGGATCTTTTTTCATCACTCACGCTCAAGAACAAGTTCAAACATAGTTTGTTCATTGCCATATGCTTGCCCTTATTTTCATTGCTTAGGTTCACCACATTAGACTCTAGGATCACGGTAGGACTTTCTTGGCTTGTAACGTAGTCTCAGGGTCAGGTATGGTACATATGGGTACATTTTAGTGACTTTTTGCCCTCGTGGACATTACTGCTAAGATTCCTACCTCTTTTCATTGTCTTTTACTCCCTACTTTTCTTCTCTTTTTATCTTTTCCTTGCTCCTTTTTTTGGAGATGACTCTTACTTCTTTTTCAAATTTTTCTATTCAAACTCTTTTCTTTTACTTCTCTTTTCCTTTTCATTTAATTGATAATTTCGCCGAGTTACATCTTTCACTCACTTTCTCTTTTCTTTTTTCAACATTCAACTCTTTTCCTACCAATTTCTGGGTCCTCACTCATTATAGTCACCCTAAACTCATGGATTTTTCATGAGTTGAGATACATAATACCCGAAGTCGGGTCACGGACAAAACGAGGTCATTTTATGCATTAGCCACCCTCAACTTAGTCTTTTGGCCTAAGTCGAGGTGCACATGTCTAAGGAAGGACCGGGGCCAAAACTGTAAACCTTGGGAAGGTTAGTTGGCGATAAAAAAAAATAGGTCTATTATAGGATCAACAAATTTGGATCAAAAGGGATAAAGCTTTCGTTTGGTTAATTTCATTATACGCTAGATGTTTGCTAATTCGAACAAGGTCCTATGATCCTTTCCTAGTCTTCTAACACAATTTCCCTTCGCAGAACTAACTGGGCAAGTTTTAGGTAGGTACCAAATGTTGAACACGCCAAACTCCTCACACTCTCTTGACACCTCATTACACTATCAAATTGTCAAATATCTTAGTTTACATGTTAGTTGAGGGTCATGCATTGGGTTCCTATCTATTTCATGCTCAGAGCCAACACATTCATCTCATTTTTACCTATTCATGCAAGCACTATCTAGAAAGGGATATCGTTTATTTTTATCCATCATGATTCATTCTTTTGATGTGTTTATACTTTGTACAAATAACAACATGCCAGTTCAACTATAAATTATCAGTCTCTTGGAGCAAAAGAACACAGGCAAGAAAATACCAAGAGAGGATTGTAAGTTGGGCTACTCAAACTTCACCCTAACACTCACTTTTTATTTACCCCACCCCCAACAAAAAGAGCATGACATTGTCTCCAATGCATAAAAAATCATATGTACAGGGTGGTAGGTGAAGCAAACTTGAGGCGCATAGCGCCGACCGATCTCTCAACAAGTTGGTGGGTCGATTTCCCATAACCCCGCAGCTTTAGTACTTTGTCCACCATCAGTGGTTCCCACATCATTCTGTGCACCATCAGTGGTGATCCTCTCACCGGTTATCGGTATGGAACTAGACACCCCAACAGCCATCTCTCATGCCCCTATTAGGTGAGCCTCATCATCCACCAAAGATGACCTCCTAGCATTCTCGAGGTCCTCTCTCCCTCTCTTCTTCGCACAACCCTCATCACCGGACTCAGCGGTGAGTCTGGAGTGGAGTCTCTTGCTAGGAACTCGTGGATCAAGTTGTGGCTCAGCAGAACCCTTCAATAAGGCATCTAACATGGTGTCCTCTACTAGCACAGTGAGAGCACTCTTACACGTCCCCCTCATATCTAGGATGGCATCCACATTGGCTCTCAATCTAGAAATCGCAGCCTGGATAATGGTGAGGTCAGCGGTAGGGGCTGGCCGTGCTAGAACCCTCAGCTCAAAGTCATCAAGGCGTTTGTTAACCGCATGAATCTTCTTCTCGGTCTCCTTGGCTACCCCTTCTCTATCCACTCCTCTTCCTCAGCAACAGATTTCAGCATCCAAGGTTGTATGTGCTGAAGCAGACTGGACATTTGTACCTCAAACTTTTGAACTCGACCTAGAGGGGTCATTGATGTAGATGGGGGTATGGATTGGGATAAGCCAGGGGCTTCACTGGCAGCATGGGTGGAATCAGCCGGGGTGGTGTCAGTAGGCTCTGTAGTGGGAGGGTCAACCCCTTGGGATAACTCCATAGTATCTGCTAGGCTCTCACTCAATGGAGACATATCAATCTTGGGCCCTCTCATTGGTGCTGCTAAATTGGCCTCATCCTTGATGAGGCCTATATGAACAGTCCCCACCCGACTATGGATATTGTCAAAGTGCCAAATCGGAACACCAAAATTCTTGTAGAATTGAAAGTTAATACAAGCAAAGGGGTAAGTGGTAGAGGTCCTGAAATCCCTCGCATAGATCACCGTGATCAACACCCTTGCAATTTCTATCTCCAACCCTGCTACCATCGTTGCTACCAACACCGACCTATCCCAGGTAAGGATATTATCAGCATTTGTTGGCGATAGTCGGTGTTAGACTAGCAACAAGAAGAACTTGGCCACAAAGGTGAGGGTCGTCTTATTGATTAGCCCTCGTAGATTTATCACCCAGTCTGCGCTCTCACTGTCGGTCGAAAGATATTGGGCCAGCCATTTCTTTACCGCTTCTTGCTGCTCTGCACTTCTTTGAAATGCACCACTCTTTACATTCTCCCACCTGTAGTAGAAATCTCGACTAGTTGGGCCTATTATATGATAGTGGTGGGACCGTATAGGAAACAGAGGATGGTGGCCTATGATATATCAACTTGGTAGCCCCGTACTAGTACAAAGGTGAGAGGGTCCCGTTTTGGCAGGTTCTGCCCGCCTATCTATGGAACCCAGGATAGTAGCTACGTAGAAGGCGTAGGACTCTCTGACGATCTCCTCACTGTAGGTTCCCAAACACCCAGCCATAAATTTTAACATGTGCCGGTTGAACAAGTTGTGCACTTTGGGGACCGTGTGCAAACTCCCCTTGAAAACTCGACGCTCTACTTTCACTAACCGAGTCATCACCCCCTTATCATTCAACATTTTACCGTCCCTGTATACCTGGTATTGACCATCGATACACCAACAGTTAGGGTCCTCAGCAACAGGGTGGGGTCATCTGCTCGGCGTGCGGGGAAGACTCTCAGCTGGTAGCCTCATCAGACGAGTCTTGAGTGTCATGGACCATCATCCAGTGCTGCTTGATAGGCGGAACCAAGGCAGTGACGCATTTGACCCAGAATATTGGCCGACCCTGAGGCAGACGAAGATCCAGAGCCTGATGCGGAGCTCCCTTCAGAACCAGAGACAGCCCTAGACAGTGAGCTGGTTGTTGTGCGCTCCTCATCACACTAGGAGGTAGTGAGTACGCCGAACCACCTTTCGGGGGGTATTCCTAGTGACCCGTGCAGCTGCATGTGTGGCACACGGATGGACGTAAGCTGAATGTTGTTCGTTGTCGGAGTCGACAATCATCCGACTAGACGGGGCAACAAACTTGGATTTGCCCCTTGAGTAGACGATATCTGTCTTGGGCACCATTAGTACTTGTAGATTAGTTGTTAGTCTCAATTCAGAACGACTAAACACTTGGAAAACAATGGGGCGAAGAAAACATGACTGCCTAACACAAACTGTTGTTATGCATATTAAACTCTATGGGCACTATCGACGGTCCATCGATCAATCCACGGTCCGTCAATGGTGTCCGGCGTCTGACACTTAGAGTTATTCAATTTAGAAAAAACTCAGATTGCTCATATAGAAACGACAGACGTGTAGAACGGCCCATCGATCAATCGACGGACCGTAGTCCACTTTTGTCGTCTGACACTTAGATTTATTTTAAAAGTCAGTGAAACCCAATTCTTTGATGGAAACGACAGTCGTGCAGAATATTCCATCAATCAATCGATGGACCATGGTCCACTTCCGTTGTTTCAGACTTTGACATTTTGAGGTTTGTCCAATCAACTGACCCAATCGACGGTCCGTCAATGAGGTCTCGTATTGTTGGCCAGAGACAAACTTCAGGCCATTTTGCAAAGTTCATTTTTTGGACACTTTTGACACACTCAAGTTTAAACATGCAATTTTAACACCCAAAAGACGAATTCGTAATTCCTAGAGTTTCATGTTCAAATAATTTGTGTTCTAATTTGTCCATAGTAAGAAATCCTAAGTCGAATTTGCAAAAACTACAGAATTATCCATATTTTATACAGATCTCAAGGCGACACAACCACACTCTATCATTCCGAGGGACGTAACTACACAAGTTCGAGCATGCAATTTCACCTATTGTAGTCCCAAGGTGAAGGCCCACTTTCATATTTCTAAATTCAACCATGAACGAGAATTCAAAGGTTGTTAGAGACATCGAAATACCTTTTAGGATCAGTGGAGTGATTGTGTGAACTTGTGTAATTCCAAGGAGTAGCCCACACGCCTGAACTTGATCATAGGCATAAGAACAATGGAGAGACAAGAGAATTTGGGAAAGTGAGAGTTTGGGGGCTTGAGGAATTCAAAATTTGGGAGTGAAATGGAATGTGGGAGGTTGGTGTTTGTGATAAAGGAAAGAAATAAAGGAAGAAAACGGTTTTAGTGGGAATGAATATGAACCTTTATGTCCTTTAATATTACCGCCCGGGTCGGGTCGCAAGCAATTTTGACCTACGGAACCCCATCGATGGTCCGTCAATTGGGACCGTCGATTACTTCTATACATAGAAAATTTAAGAGACATACCTGGGATCTACAGTCACCATCGACGGTCTGTCGATGCAACGATGGCCCGTCGATTGGTCCGTAGACCTCTGCACTAGACCATTTTCTGCAGATTTTTGTTTTGGTCCCTGCATATGTAACACCCATTATACCATTCTTTTTGTGTTTTTCTAAACACTTTTGAGATACGGACCCTACACTAATATCTAGCCAACACGAGTACACAACCAAGAATGAAATAATACTGAAAAAAACAACGACACAAGAAAATACGACTATTTCCTACAAAGAAAATAAAACATATCGTTGGCTAGAGGATACACCTTGGGTTGCCTCCTAGCGCTTGATTTAACGTCGATGCATGACGCAAGCTCCTTCATTACTGAGACTTCATCAAGGTGATAGGCCTTAACCACTTCATGGACACTCTCTGAATGCCCCAAGTAGATCTTAGTCTTTTTCCCGTTGACTGTGAACTTGGCGCCCTCCTTATTATCCAACTAAACTGCTCCATGTGAGAACACTTTAGTGATGAGGAATGACCCTGTCCACTTGGACTTGAGTGTACCCGGAAACAAGCGTGGCCTAGAGTTGAATAGAAGCACCAAATCACCAACCGCAAATTCTCGCTTTTCAATCCTTTGGTCGTGATACTTCTTCATATTCTCTTTGTAGATGGCTGAACTTTCATAGGCCTTGAGGCAAAAATCATCAAGCTCATTCAACCCATTTAGTGTTTGTTCTGTCGCTTCATTCCAATCCATCTTCAGTTTCATCATTGCCCACATTTCTTTGTGCTTTAACTGGTACGTCAAGTGACAACCCTTCCCATATACAAGTTGGTATGGAGACATACCTATGAGAGTCTTATATGTAGTGTGGTAGGCCTAAAGAGAAGCATCACGCTTCCTTGACCTATCTGTTCCATTAGCATTCACCGTCTTCTCCAGAATATTCTTGATCTCTCGATTGGACACCTTAACTTTCCCGCTATTTTGTGGATGGTAAGGAGTAGCCACATTTTGGTGAACCACATATTTCTCCAATAGCCCTTTGAACAACTTATTACAAAAGTGAGAGCTACCATCACTAATAATGTCCCAAGGTGTGCAAAATCTGGAGAATATATTCTTTTTTATGAACGCGATGACACTCTTTCCTTCATTGTTAGGAAGCGCTATATCTTAGACCCATTTTGACACGTAGTCAACCGCCACAAGTATATACTTAATCCCATGAGAACTCACAAATGGGCCCATAAAATCAATGCCCCATACATCAAATAACTCAGTTACCAGAATAGGATTTAAGGGGAGTTCTTGCCTCTTCGAAATTCCTCCATCTTGTTGGGACAAATCACATGATTTGGTGAACTCGTGCGCATCTTGGTAAATTTTTAGCCAATAGTACCTACACTGCAACATCTTAAGTGGTGTCGGGATACCAATATGGTGCCCACTAACAGACGAGGAGTGACATGCCTCCAAAATACTCAACATCTCAACTTCCGGAACACAACGGCGAATAATACCATCGGCACAACTCCGGTATAAGTAAGGCTCATCCCAAAAGAACTTTTTACATCATGATTAACTTATTTCTTTGGTAGAATGTCAAGACCGACGGAACCAAGTCACTTGCCAGATAGTTCGCAAAGCCTACGAACCATAGGATCAAATCCTAAGAAGCAGCTAATACATATTCATCTGGGAATGCAACATCAATTTCAGCCTTTTCACCCAATTCCGCATAGCTTCATCCTCCAATATCGACAAACGGTCAGCCACTTGATTTTCAATCCCCTTTCTATCTTTCACCTCAAAATCGAACTCTTGAAGCAATAATACCCATCTAATCAACCTTGGCTTCGCATCCTTCTTCGCCTTCGAGTACCTCAAAGAGGAGTGGTATTTATGCACTATAACCCTTGTACCAAGCAAATAGGAGAGAAATTTTTTGAACGCAAACACCACCGCAAGAAGCTCTTGTTCTGTTATCGTGTAGTTCTTATGAGCTTCATTCAGGGCCTTACTTGCATTGTAAATGGGGTGAAGAATTTTATCCCTTCTCTGTCACAATACCACACCAAGTGCAACCCCACTAGCATCACACATCACCTCAAATGACTCACTCCAATTTAGTAATATAATAATGGGCGCGAACACCAACTTCTCCCTCAACTCTCCAAATGTTTTCAGACAAGATTCATCAAAATATAACTTACTTTCCTTTCCGAGTAATTTGTACAAAGGATGTGCAATTTTCGAAAAATCCTTCATAAACCTCCGATAAAAGCCGCCATGTCCAAGAAAACTTCTTACACCTTTTACAGAGATGGGTAGCGGCAGTCTCTCTATCACTTCCACTTTAGCTCGATCAACCTCTATCCCTTTCTCCGAAATGCGATGTCCCAACACTATGCCTTCTTTCACCATAAAGTGACATTTTTTCCCAATTAAGCACCAAATTACAGTCTTCACACCTTTTGAGTACCTCAGCCAAATGACTCAAACACCGATCAACGGAGTCACCGGCAACAGAAAAATCATCCATGAACACCTCAATAGTGTCCTCCACCATATCGGAGAATATCGACATCATACATCATTGGAAGGTGGCCGGTGCATTACATAACCCAAACAACATCCTTTTGAATGTGAATGTCCCATAAGGGCAAGTAAAACTTGTCTTATCTTGATCCTCAAGGGCAATAGAGATTTGATTGTAACCCAAATAGCCATCAAAAAACACATTTGTTCCATAAAGGGCATGGGGAAATGGTCCTTCTCAGTTCACGCTTTCAACTTCTTGTAATCCATACAAACTCTCCATCCGGTCACTGGCTGCATTAGAAAAAGCTTGTTCCTCTCATTAGGCACCAATGTCATCCCACCCTTTTTAGGCACGCACTGAACAGGGCATACCCAACTAATGTCTGCAATAGGATAAATTACTCTGACATCCAACCACTTGATGATCTCTTTTTTCACGACCTCTTGCATAGGTTGATTCAACCTTCTTTGGTGCTCAATACTTGATTTGTGATCAGGCATGAGTTGGATTTTGTGTTAACAAATACCGGGACGAATCCAAATAATGTCCGTAATAGTCCAACCAATGGTTCATTTGAAAACCTCTTCAAAACCTCCACTAAAAACTTACCTTGTTGCCCATTCAAATGCGCTGCAATTATCATTGGCAAAGTGTCATCTCTACCCAAAAAAAAATACAAGCTCTAATTTTTGGGCCTCCTCAATAGATGATTTCGCGGGTGGAGACTCACGATGCTTCATATCTAACTCCAATTTCTTTGATTTTGACCGATATTCATTTCGTTCAAGTGCATCCACTAAAGACCCATAATATTTAATACCATCACTCTCAAAATTAATGATCAATGCCACTAGTTCCTAGACGCCTAGTCGCTCTTCAATTTGTACCTCAGATATACTCTCAACCCTATAGCATATAGCAGATACCGTTTGGATCTCACCACTCTGCTTCATGGACCTACATATGTTGAAAGTTGTTTCTTCATTGTTCAACCTAAACTTTATCTGCCCTTTTTCCATATCAACCAATGCACGCCCGGTGACAAGGAATTGTCTCCGTAGAATAATAGGAACCTCAAAATCAACCTCACAGTCAAGAATCACAAAATCGGCTTGAAATATAAATGACTCCACTTTTACTGTTCGATCGGCCATTAGTAACCGCATCGTAGTAGGCTTTGGGTCACCCAAGCCTAACTTCTTATAAATGGAAAGAGTCATGAGGTTTATGATTGCACCAAGATCACATAGTGCTTTAGCAAAGTGTAGCAACCCGATTGTACGTTGAATGGTGAAAGCAAAAGGATATTCCTTCTTCTACCCAAGAGACCTTGTAGCAATAGCACTACAATGATGCACTCTGTCATCATCCTCAAAACTCGCCGATCTCTTATTTGTCACCATATCCTTCATAAACTTAGTATAACCGGGCATTTGTTCCAAAGCTTCTATCAAAGCGACATTGATGGAAAGTTGTTTCAATGTAGTGATAAATCACCGGTATTTACCATCCTCGGTCTTCTTCACTAATCTCTAAGGGAATGGGGGTGGAGGTCTAGGAATGCGGAAAACTTTGTGAGACACATCTGCTTCTTTCACCGTGTAGCCCACCTATTATCTACTAGTTTCTACTACCTCTTTGTCTTTTCTCATATCATCTTCTACCACAGACGGCATAGGTGGATTAATGGTTTGCTTACCCCATCGAGTAGTGATTGCCATTCAATGCCCATTATTATTAGGATTCTGGATGGTGTTGCTAGGAAGAGTGCTAGGTTGGCGTGGATTCACAGTAGTAGACAATTGATCCATCTGTAACTCAAGATGCTTAATCGAAACCGCATGTGCATCTACCATTTGTGAAATGTTATCTAAGTCACCTCTCATCTTCTTGGAATGATCATCACTAGTATCAAATCTCTTTAGCATCTTTTGTAGCATATCCTTAATCGCGCCATACTACCTCCACTGTCCCTAGGAGCAACTTTTCAATTCTAAGGTGGAACACAAGGACCACTCCGATCATTCCTATTACCATAATTACCCCGGTCGATGTTTTTGTCAAGTTTGTAGTTCCAATCTCGGACATATTGACCCGCTCAATTATAGTTACCATAGTTCTGACCTTGATTTCCTTGACCTTGGCACCAATTCTCCTGATTGGAGCCTTGGGCGTTTGGTCGGAAAACCCTCGTCTGATCATTCACTACGTAAGCATCCTCTTCATAATAATACTCATCTACTGGCGGTGGTGGTTTAGTCAAGTAGTTCACCGCATTTACCTTCTCTGCACCTCCAATGACATGTTTCAAGACCAACACTAAATTATTTATCATTTGCGCCATTTCCTCACGAATCTCATCTGCTGCTGGGTTGTTTGTAGCTTACACTGCAAATGTGTTTCTCCCAGTGTCAGACTTTCTAGTGCTACAAGCCTTGTTATTGCGAGATATCTTCTCCAACATTTCTGCAATCTCTGCATATGTGCACTATTCATAGAAACCCCCCCACAATAGTATCGAGCACTGCTTAATTGTTATCAACTTGACCTCTGTAGAAGTACTTTTTCAAAAACTCATCATCAATGCGGTGGCATGGTATGCCTCTTACGAACGCATTAAATCTGTCCTAATAGCTACTCACCGACTCTCCGGGTAGTGCCACAAAATTGTTCACTTTATATTTGTGGTTGAGCTTCTTGGACAATAGGTAAATACCTTTCTAAGAACACATCTCTCAACTAATACCAAGTATAAATGGAGTTATAGGGTAGCTCAGTAAATCATATCGCGACATCTCCTATCAGTGATAAAGGAAACATTTGCAGCCCGATGATAATCATATAAAAATTTTGCCTACCTACACAACTCTTGCACACAGACCTCATCTTGTCTATGTGAGCATGTGGGTCCTCTGATGGCAGTCCTGCAAAAAAGCTCCTCGCAGTGAGCATCTGCAACAAGATACTCGTCACCACGAATGTGTGCCCTTGTGGTAGAGGTGGTAGGATAAGAGGTCCATCAGAGTATGTGATGTTCACGTTGACCCTATAGTAATCTTGAGGTCGTGGTGTTGGGGTTTGCATCCTCAAAGCATTCTCCAATTGATTTTCAGCCTGAACTTCATTGTGTGCCACAACTGGTAATTGAGGTTGAAGGATTGCCCTATCACCTCGCTTGGCTGGGTTCTGTTGATTTTCCATCCTTCTAAATGTATGGTTAAGTTAAGGATCGAATGAAAAGAGTGGTTCTCGTCGGCTTTGTGTACTTGGCATACACTAGAGCTAGACCTGAAAGAAACAAAAACAAAAGGAAAACGTAAAATCAAGAGATCGTTGACTAAATTTCAATAATGTAACTAAAGT
This sequence comes from Solanum lycopersicoides, assembly GCA_022817965.1. Lineage (NCBI taxonomy): Eukaryota > Viridiplantae > Streptophyta > Magnoliopsida > Solanales > Solanaceae > Solanum > Solanum lycopersicoides. Next base: position 71,686,822 of record CM040618.1, on the reverse strand, counting down.
TAATCTAAAAGCCAGAATCCCCGACAGCGGTACCAAAAGTTGATATGCTCAAATTACACCTACCTAAAGAAGTATAAGCGGTCGTAATCAAGTAGAGAACCCAACTAGTAGGTTGGGGTCGATCCCACGAGGAAAATGATTTAGACTTAACTTCAATGCACAATAATGTCTATTTAGCCAAAGTCTTTCCTAAAAAAAGTAACTAAACAGGGGTGGGGGGTGGGGGTTATGTGAAACAAGTTTCTATAACAATTCTAAGTTAACAAGTAAGCAAAAGTAAATAATAAGTTTTTATCAAGTTGTGAGACTAACTAGGGTATATGTGTTCCCCATAGGTTTATAATGTCGTATTCCTAGCAATAGCAATTCTTCCCTAGTGTTTTGCATGTAAAGTGGTAAGTTATGTATCTCTAAATCATTTGTCCGGCATTTAGAGAATTTCACCCGGTACCTCGGTCAGGATACGTGTGTATAAACTAATAACCCTTATATTTACCTCATATTAGACATCATAATCGATGTAAGGATTAGTTATTACTTCGCACCAATCGACACTAGCCTATTAGATAGTATTCCACTAAATCTATGTTGAAAATTCTTTTCTTATTACTGCCTCCTTGGTCCGGCAAGTAGAAACAAGGCTATTTCTAAAGCGTGCACTCATTAAAAAAACTTCTAAACAAAAGAATTATCAATACATGCAAGAAACTATTTGAGAATTGCTTATTTCCTAGGTATGCTTTGTTAATTACCCATGGTTCCACAACCCTAGTTGTGGATTTAGTTACTCATGCAAGTAAGATCACAATTCTTAATTTTTAAAGAAGAAATCATGAACTTACTTCAACAATAAGAATAAACCCAGAAAATCAACTTGAAATTGCAAGATAAATCTTCAAACCAAATCTGGAAATTGATTGATTGCAAAAGTTTGCAAAAACCTATCTCCAAACAAAGGTAGAACAATAATAATAATGTCTAACCCTAAAAACGAGGTTTTAATCCCCTATTTATAGAAAACATTGTCCTAAATTAAAAGAAACTGAAATGAGGAAAGTTTATCCAAAAACGCGGCATTGATCAACGATCCGTACTGACGGACCGTTGATGGAACGACGTTCCGTCGACTGCCTTCGTCAGTCCAAACTTAGAAGTATTTTTTTCATCAACTTAGCATCTTCTCTGATTGAAACGACGGACCTACAGTATGGTCCATCGATTCATCTACGGTCATCCATGCTCTTCTGTCGTTCCATACTTAGAATTTTTAGAAATCATGTATTGGAGCCTTCTCTGAACCAATCGACGGTTCAACAGTACGGTCCGTCGTTTGAGATCGTGGTTCCACACTTATTCAGATTTCCCTGATCTCTCTCTTAGCCTGAACTGCACATCGACGTTTATAACCTACAGAGCGTCGATTGAACGACTGGCCATCGATGGCCTTCGTAGGTCATCTTCTGCACTTTCATTTAGCTGCCTTCTTCGTTTTCAATCTGGACATCTTTCCTGCAAAACAAACACAAAAACATGTTAAAACTACTACAAAAAGTCTCTAGACACACACAACTCTTAAGCAAAGTGCATTGAAAGCACCGTGAAACCACGGTACATCATGTATGACCTTGAAATCTACCAAATTGATGTAACGAAAACCTTATTAAATATAGAGGTGGAGGAAGAAATTTACTTGTAACAACCTAAAGTGTTTGTAGTTCCCAGTAAAGAAGAAAATGTGTGCAGACTTGTGAAATCGCTTTATGGGCTCAAGCAAGCACCAAAACAATGGCATGCTGAATTTGACAAAACAATGTTGGCAAATGGATTCAAGATTAACGAATGTGATATGTGTGTTCACATTAAAACATTCTGAATCATGAAGTCATTATTTGTCTGTATGTTTATGACACGTTAATAATGAGTAAAGATACTGACGATATAAATGCTTCTAAGCGCAAGTTGTCCAGCAAGTTTCGTATGAAGGACTTCGGAGTTGCTGATTTGATATTAGGGATCAGGATTCTCAAAACACGTTACGAACTAGCATTATCTCTATCTCATTATATTGAAAGAGTATTGGATATTTTCAAGTTCTACATTAAGCTTTCAAGTTCTACATTAAGCTTACGGTCCCCCTTATTAAGCTTTACATTTCAAAAGAACGAAGGTGAAAGTGACTCTCAATTGGAATATGTTAGAGTGTTAGGAAGTTTGATGTATATTATGAATTGTACGCGACAAGATATAGCATGTGCTATTACAAAACTGATTGAGTTCACTAGTAATCTGAATAAAATTCATTGTATGGCAATGAAACGTGTGTTGGGGTATCTAAAACATAAACAACACTTTGCTTTGCATTATAATAAATATCATGTCGTGATTGAAGGATATAGTTAAGCAAATTGGATCACCGGGTCAAATGAAGTAAAATCCACAAGTGGTTATGTGTTTACACTTGGTTGAGGAGAAGTCTCTTGGAAATTGTCCAAACACACATGTATCGCTCGCTCCACAATTGAATCTAAATTTTTTGCTTTAGATAAGGTTGGTGAAGTAGTTGAATGGCTCCAGAATTTTCTAGAGGATATTCCATTTTGTCCCAAACTTGTGGGACCTATTAGCAAACACTGCGATAGTCAAGCAACAAAAAGGTAAGGCACGGAGCGTCATGTATAAGTCTCATCATATTCGACGGAGACATAACACCATAAGACAACTGCTCTCTAGTGGAATTATCACAATTGACTCTGTGAATTCAGGTGTTAATATGTTAGATCCACAAATGAAAGGCCTAGTGAGAGAGACTTTGAAAGATCATCTAAAGGAATGAGTTTACGGATTAGGACAACTTACCATCAGTAACTCTATCTAGCAGACTGGAGATCCCAAGAGCTAGAAACAAGGAGAAAAACAAAGTTGTGACTGATGGTTGGACTTTGTCAATCAAATCAATACATTCTCATGATGAAGACAATGTTCAGGAACAAGGTCAAGAATTTAAGGCTTGTTAATGAGTTAATAAATCTTAAGATTTTAAATGAATTTCTACGTTTGACAGATTTGACCAAATAGTGTATCTACGAGATGAAACGGTAAGAAATAACCTATGTGAGTGCTAAATGTAAGCCGCTTCAAAGAGAATTTCATGTCAAAGGCCTATTCTCTGTATACTCATAAAACCAGGAGACGTTCATGGCTTAAACGAACAAAACCGTAAGAACCATAAACAGTGAAGGGTTAATTGTGTGACACGGTTGTCTAGGTATACACCAAAGTTTGACGGTTCAAAGATATTGCATCTACCTATTGACCGAGTATATACGACATATGTTCACTACGGAAATTCTAAGGGAAAACCTACTTATCCAAAATGCAATTGATCCTTGTTTTCAAAGTACACACTTGGTCGCACATTCCTATGTTATAACAATTCCCCATTCATGTGGGGGATTGTTGGGTATGTAGCAAGAGTTAATGGGAAATGGAGGGAACATGAAAAGAGAGGAACTTGAAAAGTTGGGAATTTGAAGAGTTGGAAACTTGAAAAGTCCTCTTATGCTTTAGTGAAACGGCATTTGTTCCTCATCTGTGGTGGAAATAAAACTAGGAGATTTTAAATATAGAAAAACTCCTATTAATTTTTAAAAGGGTTGGAAAGATAGGCCCCCTGGCACCGTCGTCGTCTCTCGCCCGGCTCGGCTTCATCTTTAGAAAATGATCGATCGAGAGATTAATTTTTGGACAGAGTTTTTTTAAATTATTTAGTTAATTATTTATTAAATTAAATTAAATTAAATTAAATGGCCAAAATGTTTCAATTAATTGGTTAATTGACCGACCCAACTCGAATCCGCACGAGACCTGTTTATTTTATTTTTTTCCCATTTTATTTGAATTTCCCACCATTTGAAGTGATTGTTCTGAAATGTTGAAACTTTCAGGAACAACCATGATCGTTTGAAAGATTAAAACTTTCATGAATGGTCGCATGGATTCTGAAAGGGTTGCAATGTTTCAGAACATGTTCCTTTTGCCTATAAATACATTGATTCTTTAGATTTTTTCCTTACGAATTTTTCTGACTTCTTCTTCTTCTGCACAAAAACTTCTTTGTTACTTTACTATTGTTGAGTTTTTCGTTGACACCAGAGTTTTGGGTATCAATACACTGGTGATTGAGATCATGCTATCCTAGGAAGACATATTCCGAATCATTACTCGGATACTATATGGGAATAATTTCCTTAAGGAGACACTATGCATTCAATGGGCTTCATCTTTTTCTGTCCTAATTTTCCAGGTTCTCGTACGTTTACAGATTTTAGTTTTTTTTGAATTAATTGTTTTCATCTTTCTTACTGGTTCATTAAACTTTGATAACTTTGTGTATCCGCAAAGTTTTGTTGGAATTGGTAATTCTATTTTTCAAACACAGATTGGCAACATATTTCACTGCTCATAGTAACAAAGATCCATGAGCATTTATGAGAGCTGATAAGGACAAAATTGATATATAAGTGAATGTCTTCAATAGACCATAGAAATTGTCACTTCCTAGCCTAAACACTTCTTATTTCGTATAGTGACAGTTTTCTAAACAATTATCGAGGGAGGGAAATTATACAATATTAATCATCCCCAAGTCTAGTCTATTTTTCTCAAAGTGCTCTCTACGTAATTCTTTGATAAAAATATTAATAATTTTTTCCTCAGTGGAGAAGAACATTATTGATATTTGACCTTTCTGTACAGTATCTCACAGAAAATGGTGTCTCATGTGTTTTATTTGTTTATGTTGCACGAGATTCTTTGCTTTATTAATAGCACTAGTTTTATCACATAAGATAGGAATCCTACCAAAATCCAACAGTTGTTGTTTGATCCATAACAATTGTGCACCACATGATCCATCTTCAACATATTCAGCCTCACCAGTAGATAAGGCTAAAGAATTTTGTTTCTTGGTGGACCAGGATATCAAACATGTTCCAAGGAAGTGAGCCATACCTGTGGTACATTCCTTGTTGACTAGGTATCGAGCATAATCAACATTTGCATAACAAATGAGATGAAAGTTGCACAAGATTCTTTGCCATATTCATAGAACTAGTATTTTCCACATAAGATAGGAATCCTACCAACATTTAAACAAAATCCAACAGTTGTTGTTTGATCCATAACAATTGTGCACCACATGATCCACCCGCAACGTATTCAGCCTCAGCAGTAGATAAGGCTAAAAAAATTTGGTTCTTGGTGGAACAGTATACCAAACATGTTACAACAAAGTGATCCATAACTGAGGTATATTTCTTGTTGACCAGGTATCGATCATAATCAACATCTGTATAACCAACAAGATTAAAGATTCTTACTTTGGAGTACCAAAGTCCCAGATTAGAGGTTCCTTTGAGATATCTGAAAATTCTTTAATCAGATTTAAGATGAGATTCTTTGGAATTTGCTTGAAACCTGGCATAAAAACCTACACTAAACACAATATTAGGTCTACTTGAAGTAAGGTATAGAGAGAATCATTCCCCTGTACACCTTTTTCTCAACATATGTACATGTTTCATCCATATCCAGCTTAGTAGTAGTAGCAATATGAGTATCAATTTCCCTTGTTTCATTCATGTAGAACTTTTTGAGAAATTCCTTCACATGCTTTTGTTGATGAATCAAGGTACATGTTGGAGTTTGGTTGATTTGAAATCCAAGAAAGAAATTAAGTTCACCAATCATGCTCATTTCAAACTCTCGACTGATAAGTTTAATAAACTCTTGAGTCATCATACTATTTTTAGATCCAAAGATTATCTCATCATGATATACCTGCACAATCACATGTCTTTTCCATTTGTTTTTTAGAAAAAGAGTGTTCTATATTTACCTATTATATGACCATGGTCTAGTAGAAACATGGATAGCCTTTCATACCATGATCTTGGAGCTTGATTTAGACCGTACAAAGCTTTGTCTAATTTATAGTCATGATCATGGAACTCATGATTTTGAAAACTAGGTGGTTGTTTTACACATTCTTCTTCTCTCAAATATTCATTCAAGAATGCACTCTTCACATCCAATTGATAGAGAGTGAACTCTTTAAAATCAGAAAATGCAATGATTAATCGAATAGCTTTAAGTCTTTCTACTGGAGAAAAAGTCTCATCATAGTCGATTCCCTCGTCCTGATTGTACCCCTGAACCACCAACCTTGCCTTGTTTCATATGAATGTTCCATTCTCATGTAGCTTATTTCTATGTACCAATTTAGTTCATATCACTATTCTTCTTTGCGGTAGTGTAACAAGCATTATTGAAAACTGCCAAAAATATAGGTAAAAGCGACGGATATGCGACACAATTTCGTTCGTCGCTTTTTGGCACGACACTTTTCCAAAATTGACGGACAGCGTCACAAACTGATTTTTTTTTTGAATCTTTTTAAAAAAGTGACAGACTCCGTCGATATGTTTTAATTTTCTTTTTTTTAAATTTCCACAATGAAACGCAGTACTTCGCTTTTGTGAAAATTTGTTTTTTTTTTTAAAATCCCAGAAAAGCGACGGACAAAAGGACACTGTCCATCACTTTTCTGGAAATTATTTTTTTAACAACCCAGAAAAGCGACAGACAAAACCACGTTGTCCATCGCTTTTCTACAATTTTATATTCAGTTTATGTTGCCCATCTGCAATGCAAATACAATTCAACCCAACAAACACATAATTATATATACCCAACAAACACATTTACATAAACATTATACACAACATTATACAACGATGTTGTTATATCTCTGGTATCCCTTTTGTCTTGCTTTGAATTAAACTAGCATTTCTTTTTAAATTTTTGTTGTGAAACAATATTCCTCTAACAAGATTGATCGAGAGTGTGGGGTAGAGAGAAATGACAGAGCTCTAGTAAAGAATGTGCTAGATATATTTACTGAAATTGGAATGGGATCAATGGATTATTATGAGAACGATTTTGAAGCTGCAATGCTCGAGGACACTACAACTTATATTCTTGCAAAGATTCTAACTGCACATGAATCTTCAATGATCCAATTAGAGCTTTTCAAGAATAATAAGACGCAGTGTCCTCGAGCATTGTAACTTCAAAATCGTTGTCACAATAATCCATTGACCACACTCCAATTTCAACAATTATATATAGCACATTTTTGGTAGAGCTCTGTCAATTTTCTCTCCCTCGCACTCTTGATCAATCTTGTTAGAGGATTATTGTTGCTCGATAGAAAGATAAAAAGAAATGGTAGTGACAACTCAAACCAAGACAAAAGGGATACAAAATATATAACATATCTGGTTTTTCCATTCTGCTATTGGTAGATTGTAAGTAGGAAACAATTGCTAGTACAATATTACGTGTGACCCATTTTATGTGATACTCTTTCCTTTTTAGTCATTCCCCAAAAAAGGACATCTTTCCATATTTAGTAAAAATTGAACTTCAAATTTCTTGTTTTACCTTATATCCATTTTTTTACCTTATATCCATGAAGTGTCAATAGATTAGTTTATGCCACAAGTTTCAAAATTCCTTCTCTTTCTCTTTTAGTCAAACTTTTTTTCTATGGTCATCTATTAATACATATCCACCTCAGTTCAGCTCATGGCTTCTATATTGAATTTTATAATTATGTTTTCTTGGTTTTGCCTCTTCTAGAATTTGTTTTACAGTTTGAAACTATACTCAACTGCCGCCACATCTTACAAAAAATGATCTAAAATCAGTTAAAACAATCAAATATGAGAAATTTATCACGACAAAATTATGTCTTGCACTTGATGAAAAGTTTAGAGGCTCCTCCGATGCAATCTGATAAACCAAATTATGTGAACGATGTTCATAACATATATCAATGATATAGTTTCAAAGGTCATAATATATGAGCAATGCATACGAAAACCCCAAGATTAGCATAACCAAGGGACCGGGTAGTAGAACTGAGGTAATTATAGTCAAGGTTAATAGGGATACAACAATAACTTTAGAAATAAAAGTGAAATTTTTTACATACCTCCTAGAGGGAAGATATGTAACTCATAATAGTGGTGAATGAAGCTTGAGAATGCTTTACAGCACTAAGAGAGGACATATGCAAAAGTTTGCACCATGTCTAAGATGATCAGCCCCCCATACTGCCTTTATCCAAAATCATGAAATGCAAATGAGAGACATCACAAGAGAGAGAAATCCCCTCACAGGGAAACTTTCAAGAAACACTATTGAGTATCTATCTCATTTCACGGAAATCATCACTTGGAATAGCAGGTTTCTCCAAAAATAAAGTACAAAAAGTTTCAATTGTTGAACAGACTATAGTTATGATTACCAACAAAAAGGGAGCCCCCGAAGAAGAGATAAAATTGACTCCCTTGATTTGCTCTATTGATTATGTAGATGAAGTAAAATAGAAGGAAGATTTGGGACCTTTCACCGTTGGCATCATGAGTTTGCTAGTGTCTTGTGTGATAATAGGGATAACATTGTTCCTTTGGCTATTGACAAACATTCATGTCTATGTAAGACATAGTTCTATCATGTTTAGTGATATTGTATGACGTAAAAAATCATATGTCTGTAAATACGCTATAAGGGATGATCTTCTCATTTTTCTTTTTCAGTATGTTCATTATAAAGACTAGCTTTTTGGAAGATTTTCCCTTTTTTAAAGTAGTAATTTATTGGGAAAGTAGTATTGGAATTATTTTGATCAGGCATGGTTCTCTTTGCAGTTATGATTTTGCATCCATTTTCCCCACTTCTTCTTGTTTTTCCGCACCTCAATCAATTGTGCATTAACAAAAATAAATAAAATCTTGTAAGTACCACATAATAGATAGCTCCATTAGTTGGATGATGAATGATCGAACAACAGGGTTGTGGGATTCACAAGATTCCAGAAGACGACATTATTACTATTCCTTATAAATAAGAGTAGAATGAAGAGTTTTAATTAGCTATATTAGATGCAGACTATATTAGAAGAGAGGACATGAAGATCAAATACCTGTCCATGAAACATTTAGTGCATTTCCTTCCCTCTATATGATAAATCAACTTTCAAGCAGTGTCCGAAGAATGAAATCACTAGATTCTTAGTTCATTATTAGCATTTGAGAAAATTACTTCATTGTATAAACTTTCACGACACTTTTCTCAAACATGGATGAAGATTTTTAATTTAGTCATAATTTGTTATCTTTTGATTGTTTTGCGAGTGGAGTTTCTAGTCCTTCCCTTCATTATTACAAGCAAGAAACCATAGGGAAGGACTAGAGACTCTATTTCCATAACAGTCTAAAGACAAAAAATATTCATGATTAGATTGAAAATACACATATGTTGTTTGATAAAAATGTCCTGCAAGTTTATGAAATGAAATGTTTATCTGGTATGATAATAATAGACTAACTATTTTATAATATCATCCTTTGGACACTACTCAAAACATTAATAATGATTTAGAGCGGAGGATGTTACTACATGTCTATTGTCAGATTCTTCATCACATTCCTACCGATAAGAACTGTTTTAAAGTCATCTTTTGGAAACTTGTGAATCTCACTATCATGTTGATCAGTCATGTCATCATTCGATTCATCGGATCTATCTATTATTGTTGTACACACATGATTTCTTCTTCTTTTTAATGAAAAGTTATAGATCTACTAGAAAAGCAAGAAGAAGGGCGAAAAATAATTGTAAAATCGTAATAGCGGAGAGAGAACTATGTGATACTCAAATCATTTCAATATTAATTTAATTATAAACTAGTAAAATTATTCGCGCTTCGCGTGAGAATTTTATATCAGAGAACTTATAAAATAATAGTTTAGATCTATCAGTTATTTCTCACATAAAAGATTACATCGTAACAAACATTATTAATATAAAGAAAAATAAAATTTATTACATCTTTTCATTTACCCTTACTAACATAAGCATAATTTAATGACTAAATATATTATACCAAGATCTGTAACATAAGCAATTATCAGTAAGCCCCTCAACAGTAACAAAGTACACAAATATTTAGTAGTGAAAAAGAAGAAGAGGTTTACAATTTTCGTTGGTTTAAAATGAGAGGGAATCCCCCTATTTATAGACAACAAAAGGGTTGTGTGCACAAATGTTTATTGTGCCTTATCAGAAAGGTTACAACTATTTGGAAAAGTTGCAATCCTTCGGAAAGGTCACAACATTCCATAAAAATCAGATCTTTTCATGAAAGTTGCAACTCTTCATAAATGTCGCAACTTTTCATTAAAGTCGCAACTTTTCATCAAAGTGACAACTCTTCATAAAAGTCGTAACTCTTCATAAAAATAACAACTTTTCATAAAAGTCACAACTCTTCAAAGTCACAACTTTTCATGAAAGGGGAAGGCTAGTTTTGGAAATAAATAAATTTAAAAGGGAATTCTGATTTTTGGTGGTGCCACATAGTCTGGTAAAAGGGAATTCTTATTTTTGGTGGTGCCACATAGTCGGGTCTAAGGTTTTCTTTTATATATATATATATGATTATTTACCCTACAAAAAATTCAATATTCATAATGAATTTAGTTGAAAAAAGAGAAGATCGCATTTACAGTGTATTTGCGGATATATGATTTATTCAGTAATGAAATACCTCTAAGCATGATTTATTTTTCCATCTTCCTTCTTTAAGACCATTGAATCTGTCAACACATTGAAATACTTTTGTTAGTGCAATAACTTAGTGATATACAACAATAAAAAATATACACATCATTGTATCATTCATATCATCATGTCATATATTACTAAAATTAAGAAACTAAAAAGATGAAAAATTGATTACCATTTTACCCCTAGTCTATATTAGACATCTAATTAAGTAAATATTAATTAGTAACATTTTAATTATTAGTTGAATTGTAGGTTATTTATTAGAAAGACAATGAAGGAATTAATAATTAAATTGTAAGTTACAATGAATTTTTGTTTATATTACTAATTAATTATCTATGAAAATCAAAGGGTTCTTTGTGAATTAATTGGTACTTCAAAATAAATCGGTTAGTATTACTAGATTTAAAACATGTAAGTTGTAACAATAAAATTATATCACATTAATGATATATATGTATAGATAATGGTCTATATATAATTACTTACTATTAATAATTAACATCTAAGTTAGTTGAAATGTCTTTTCTTTAAAATATTACTAGATTATGCATATGATTTTTTTTTATATAACACATATAATATTTGTAGGAAGAGTGGGGACTACTAGCAATTAATTTCTATTTACAACCTTCATTTATCTCATAAATATTACTATTTCTTTATCACGTACGTGCATGTCTCTTCGCCGTAAAGATAATTAGGAGAATTGAAAAATATTTATCGAGCTATAAAGATGCAGACTAATTAATTAGGAGTAATAAATGCATGAAAGGTAAGATTCAAAGAAAGCAAATCAGAAAAAGCGAGTTCAATTAGCTATTAGAATCTACTTCACTACATCTTCTTCTAGTTAGGTTTTTAAGAAATTACACTGATTGAATTTGTTGAAAAGTAAAATAGTTATATATCAATGTACATGCATATTATTACCCTAGCATTTCATATAGCATTTCAAGATTTTTTTTGTACTTTTAGCAATTGTTTGTATTTTATGTAAAGAAAGAATAAATATGCCTTTAATTTTATTTTTTTTATTAGTAGAAACTATTTTTTATTTTTAAAATGTTTAAATTTATACCAAAAAAATTAAAAGTATATTATGGATTGGAGGAATTATTACTCCAAACACAATTTTAATTTGGAAAAAATACTATGGTATAAAACATAGTATTTTGAATTTCAACAATAAAACGTAAAATTTGAAGACGATCTTCAAAATATTCACCTAAAGAGGTAAACTTGAATATTCTTTTCAAAATTCATCTCAACAAAAACATCACTGTACCTATCTAACCAACGAGTAGTTGTCCATTTTTGTAGGTCAGATGATAACTTATTATTCAACTTTAATGAAATGCACTCACCATTTCTATAAGTTTTGAATTTCGTAATTTTTTTAATTTTTTTTATTATTATATCTGAATATTCAACAAAAAGAGTTTGTTCTAATGGAATACATATGTGACACATGTGTCAGAATACTAATAATATAAACATAGATACTAAAATATATAAATGATTCCACACTTTTAATGTAATTCAAAATCGTTACTATTTGATTGACATGTAGTTGATTGAAAAGAAAATTCGTTTTATCCTCCTACCATGAAATTTATTGGAGAAAATTACACATCAAAAGAAAGAGTTTGTTGTTAATATATGGAAAAATAAGTGAATGAATCTCTAGTTTATTATGTTTTAGTTTGAAAGTGTAAGAAAGTAACAACTATAATTATAATAGGGAATATTCCTTGCACATAAATCAAGTCATTATGTTCATGTCATATACATAAATTTGATTTAGGAAATTTAAACTTTTTTGTAATACTAAAATGTATTAAAATAGTATTTTTGTTATTGGAAGGAGGCTGACAGATCTAGTTTCACTCTACCCCCTGAGCTAAAAAATATAGATCCTCAATTAAAAATAAATTAGACTCAAATAAAGATGAAACACACAAATCCACTAATTAAAAACAAAATAGTCTCAAATAAAGTAAAAAAATACAGATTGATCAATTAAAAGAAACTAGACTCAAATCAAGTTAAAAAATAGAGATCCAATAATTAAAAATAAACTAGAATTAAATTAAGTTGAAAAATACAGATCCATGAATTGAAAAGAATCTAGAATCAAATAAAGCTGAAAAACATAGATCCGTTTATTAAAAAGAAACTAGACTCAAATTAGGTTGAAAAATATATATCCAGCAATTTAAAAAAAAACTATTCTCAAATAAAGCTGAAAAGAGAAATATCCAGCAATTAAAAAGAAATTAGATTCAAATCAAGCTAAAAAATACAATTACATCGATTAAAAAGAGTAGACTCAAATCATGTTGAAAGAACATAAATCCATCAATTAAAAAGAAACTAGACTCAAATCGAGACTCAAATCAAGCTGAGAAACACATATCCATTACTTAATAAGAAACTAGACTGGAATCAAGCAGAAAAAACATGAATCCATCATTAAAAAAGAAACTAGGCTCAAATCAAGCTAAAAAAAAACCCAGATCAATGAATCAAATAGAAACAAGACTCATATCAAATGGATAAACATAAACCATCTATAAAAAAGAAACTAGACTTTAATTAGGCTGAAAAAATACAGATCCGTCAATTAAAAAGAAACTAGACTCATATCACACAATGAATAAAGAGAAACACTAACATAGAGCTAACCCATAGCCACTCAAAATGACAATCCTCGGTTCACTCATAGATATACACAACAATCTGATCTAACGAACTAATCATCTAGCTAGGAAAAATGGAATTAACATATGCACCTTTTAATCCAAGGTTACAAATACAAAAATAGTTAAGAAGAGAAGGATACAAATCTTACTTCTACAAGATGAAAAATAACGACGTACACCAAAGAGGTCCATGAGTGTTCATCGTCGAAAGAAGAATATGAACCAGACTGATATTATGGAATCTCATCACCGTCGACTTATTCAGTAGAGAGAGGAAGTTGTGAAATGAAATGAAGAACCCTCTATTGGAAACCCTAGTAATATAGTAGTTGATATAGCAAAAGACCTCTATTTTGGACTGAGTCATTTTATCTTGGCCATTTTATCTTTTGCGTTTTTCATTCATTATGTTTCTGCCTTTTGGGCTAGATAGATCCTGAACAAATATTTTTGTGCTGATTTTGAGTGCAAGCCCCTTTTGCAACTCTATTGAAAAACATACTGTGAAATCAATAGTTATTCCTAATTAGCCTTAAAGATAGAAAAAGTAAAGTAGTAAATATGAATCTTTAAATGTTGTTCTAGACTAGATCATACTTTTTCAATAATATAGATAGTCTACATGTTAACTCTCTTTATTAACAAATTTTTTTTAGAAGAAAATTTGTAGACGTAAAAATTTTCAACAACGCCAAACTATAAGAATTTATTTATTACCGAAGATACTAATAAGTTTTTTCAATTCACCTATTACATTTAATGTGTTACACTATTTTATCATAGTTAATATAATTTACTATTACAATTTTTTATTATGATTACCAAGTACGACGAAGTGTAGATAATTCGACTTTAAATTTCAATTAAAAGTTTGTTGGAATTCATCAATTAGAAGTGAACAACATTTGAGCGTAAGTGGAAGTTAATATTATAAATAAAATGTTACAAGTTTGAATAGATCTGATTAAAGTGGTAATAAGCAGTTGACGTATTTGATAAAAAACATAGAGAAGTTGGAGTAATGCTAAATGACTAAAATACCTTATATATGTTTTCAAAAATTATAATCAAAATAAATTCTTTAAACCAAAAAAAAAAAAAAAAAAGGAACGACCAATACCAATTAGTAAAGAAAAAGTTTGTGTTTTATTTTTGAAAAGATATTTTAGAGTTAAAAAATAGTGTGTGTGTCTATATATATATATACTAGGCAAATAACCCATGCTTCGCACGAGATTGAACTATTTTATTAGGCTTACATAATTGGCAAAAGCATTTTATCTTGAGGCAAAGCGTTTCTCCGTAATCTTTAAGTGCTATTTTTTTTTAAAAAAAAATTTGTCATACAAAAATTATGAGTCATAGATAAATTTTAACTATTAGTAAGAATTCTAAGTAAATCTCCCTAGAAATAGTTGGTAAGATGTAATAAAAAATTATAACTTCTAAGAAGTCATAAACAACAACATTAGAAGTTAAAAAAGAGACCAGAAAACATTGAAAAACAACACTCCCAAGTAAAGTGAAAGATCATGTCCATGCAAGATCATAATTAATTAAATTCAAATGGACGATCTTGGACTCCTTTTTTATGAACCTCAATCAATCTCTTTTTTATTGTTGTATGACATATCAAGTACATGCTAAAAATGACCCTAAAATTGTTATTATCGTAAATGTTTTTTGGCAATGTCTCAAAATAGTCATTACTATTTTTAAGGTTTCATATCACCGGCCCCAACTTATTTGGATTAAAACATAGTTATTTTTATAGTTATAGTATGTAGTTACAAAAAATTAATACAATTATCAACCAAGTAGTAGGTGACATCTGAATGTTCACAACGGGATATACTAAACAAAATTTTTGATACATATCATATTAAAATCTCACAACATAATTTTGTGAGCACTTGAACACACAAATATCAAAAAATAATTATAGACGACCTCACTTTCCTAACAATAAAGAAGAAAATGCATGTGCTTAATATATTCTTTAAAAAGATAGTCTTTCGAGTAGTATCCAAGTTTACAGTTCACAAATTTAATTGAAAGAAGCCAGAAAGAGTTATTACTTCTTTGTCAAAAATTAAATAAATTATTAAAAGGAGTTATAACTTTAAAAAGTGATCTTTAATGATAATTATAGTTTAATTATCATTAAATATGTATTTTCAGAGGCAATGGATATTCTGTATAAATGTCCCTAAAGTCTATAACAACATGAATTCAATGGCAATTAATTAATGTCGTTAAAGGTGTAGCACTTTAGCATATTTATTGCCGATAAAAAATATTTTTGGTGTAGTGTATTTTGGACATCTGTTAGTTTCACAAAAATTTCATCTCTTATTATGCTGAAAATATAAGTGAAGAAGAAGTTTGACAAATTAGTTAACTTGCAATAAAAGATGTGGAAAAATTGTCTCTATACAAATATTCTAGAAATAGTGCAATGGCATACAAAATATTTGTACCTAAGAAAAAATAATCAAAATAATATAATAACTGTGGCAATCAAGAGAGCAATCATTTTGGTTCTTTTAACAAACTTCATCGTTGGTTCCATATTAGTTATTAAATATTTATGTTGTGTGCTATCAAATATAGCACAACCCACAAACAGTTTTTCCAAAAGTACATGAAGAAACCCCGTAAAAGGGGACAAAAGAGAAGATAAATTTTCAATCTTCATCTTTAAAATTTTTAAGATAATCCAAAAAAAAGTCACCAAAATAGAAAAAGAAAAGTTGCAATAGATACATGAATCACCATGATTTATACTAAAAAATTCAGCTTCATGAAATAAAACATTGAGAAATGAAATACTTTATACAAAGCATAATTAATGTATTTGAATTCAAAAAAACAAACGAATAATAATGAAAGAAATAAGAGATTTGTTTACTTAAGAACCAAATGTAATGAATTCAACCATCAACCATTTCAACAGCGTTATGAGGTTTACACTAAGAGGTCCAAGAATCGTTATGTCGCATTGCAATTGAAATCAATTTGCTTTGTTTACATGAAGAGCCATGTAGAAAGGGACAAAAGAGAAGATCAATTTTCAATCATCCTTGCTGACACTTTAACGTATTTAAAAAAAGGTCACCAAAATAGGAAAATTTGTTTACCATAGCTAGATGAATCACTATGACTTATAGTAAAGATTAAGCTCCATGAAAACTTTCAAGAATTAATCAAACATCATAAAAACTCAATTAATGTATTTGAATTTGACTACCCTATAGTGGGAATACCCCCTACAAATTACAGTGGCAAGAAATTCCTCTATTTATAGACAACATAGGGTAGTATAGAAAAATATTTGTTGTGTCTTATCAGAAAAGTCACAACTCTTTGGAAAAGTTACAACCCTTCAGAAAGGTCACAACCTTTCATAAAAGTAATAGTTTTTCATAAAAGTCACAACTCTTCAAAGAAGTTACAACTTTTCATAAAAGTCACAACTTTTCATGAAAAGGAAGGCTAGTTTTGGAAATAAATAAATTCAAAAGGGAATTCTTGTTTCTGGTGGCGCAACATCGGCGGGTCTAAGGTTCTCTTTTATATAAATATATGATAAATATATGATATATGTATATATATATATAAACATATAATCAAAATTTGAATACAATTTTTTTCCCTACATCAAATAAATATATGATAAAATATCTAATGGAATTTTAAATAATAATTTTTTTATCATCCTTAGAATACAAACGTCACAAACTAAATGTTACCAATCTCTTTGTTTTCTTTCATTTATCAACAACTTATGGCCTTGTCAACATTGTCAAACTCTTTGTTTTTCTTCATTTTTTGATTAAAGCTGATAATCAATTTATATAAAGTTCAACTCATTAAGTAATCCTTTATAAATACAACAAGAATATGTCAAACCCTAACCATTGCATCGAAAATAAACTCACGGGGTATACATTGATTATCTTTACTAATTCTATGTAAAATTTATGCGATCATATTTTTATTTCCTCTCAAGCTTATGTTGAATAATTTTTTACTCCTATATATAATATTATGCGATCATATATTGTAGAATTATATAATTTCCTACAAGAACCTCAAATTGTAGAATTTTCTGTTCTTTAAGAAAATCTCAGAATGCTAAAAAATCTTCATTCATCACTTATGAAAATAACGTTTGCAAGATAACTCCAAATTAATTAAATAATTTTTATAACTTTTTTTGGGATAAGACCCAAGTACCCCCTTAGACTATAACTAGAACTTCAGAGTCACATCGTAACTACACTGAAGTGCTATTACACCACAAAACTATTTTTATAATTTGTACACATTTTTTGCCAACGTGGCATGCAAACATCTCCCACGCGCCTCAAATCCATGGAAACACTGATTGTTTTAAGTAAGTTAAAGGAGTTTAAAATATTAAATAAATTAGTTTGAGGGTATAAAGAACCTTAGTTTAGTTAAGGTATGTAGCTGAAATTTTGGTCATAGTCTAGGGGATACTTGTGCCTAATCTCATTTATTTGTTATAAATATGAATGATATTTGTTAATGCTTTGTAATGACATTTTACAACATCTTCTTAGTGCATTACTAATAGTTTCTTATACACTATAATTTCAAAATATTGATGGGATTGTTAAAATGTTATATTCGTATTTATAAATGTAGATTATATAGAAATAGTCGTATAGTCAATACGATTCAATTTATCATTTGCTATGAAGATAATTTAATTCAATGGAATGACTTTTAATCTAGAACTTGGCCTAAATGTTGGTTAAAGTGAAATTGTGAGCAACATTTAACTTGAATAATGATTATAGGCTTTCTTTGATCCGATTGTGCCTTTCAAGCCTACCAAATGACATGTCATCCATAGGACTCCCATTTCGTGCCTGAAACATTTTTATTTAAATAACCATAACTTCAGATGTATCATTTTTAGTGCATAAATGCACTATTTTCTGGATCTCACCTCCGAGTGTGCACTATCACATTAGATACACAGCGCCAAGACCTAAGTTGGATATCAAAGTGAAAAGACCAAGTATGCGCAAGTTCAAGCAAAATGACAAAAAAAAAAGCTAAGATAAAAAAATTGAAGGAGAGAAAATAGAAAAAAAGAAAGAAAAATGAATGGGAAAAAGATTTCAAGAAAACAAAGATCAAATGCGAAAATAAAAAATATTGAAAGTTGTGCAAATTTTTAAGGAGAAAATAATTACTTTAACCCAAATGAATATCCTACATTTCTCCAAACCTACATTACAAGCCAATAACAAGTCATATTTGATCCCATTTTGTGTGTTCTCACATCAATGGGATACTTACATAAGAGTCAAGCATATGGTATCTGAATCGCATACATTGAATATCTTTCCGAGTGTGAGTGACTTTGATATAAAACTTCCTAAGATCGAAACACTTCTATTGTGCGAAGTAGGACTTCATTTGTTGTGAGGACCCTTGAAACATGAAGATATGAAGAATTGTATCCCTTAACATAGGCAAGACGAACTCTGGTAAATACTTAAGTATGTTTGAGATACCATTTGAAATTATAGTGATTAGTCAAAGTTGACCTCAAATTTGTCTAAAAGTAGTTGAAGATGACTCATATGCATCACGCTAATTGTTGGTACTGATTAAAGTCAAAACATTGTCAACCAAGAACTGATTCATTTCACAAAAGATGTCTTTTGTAGGAAAAATCAAGAAAAATAAAAATAATTTTAGATTTTTCTGTACTACGTTTGACCTGATTTTTTCTATTCAAGATACGTAGGCAGCCTCACAATGGGCTCGGTCTGGTAAAATAAAATCTTATATCCTCAAATAATTAAAGATGGATCATTTTTTAAAAAGAATAAAAAATTAATAAATTAAAAAGACTTTCAAAGTTCCTCAATTTAAAAACTGAGCATAGTTTAATTTGTTAAAAAAAAATCTACCATTTCTAGGAAACAAACACTCTGTCATCATTCATTTCTAGGGAACAAATTCCCTAACTGCATATTGTCTTACATATCTATTGGGAACATGTGTTTCTCATTCATGCTAGTAATTCATAAAAAAATATTTTCTAGTGCAAACTAGACTAAAAGTAAAAAAAATGTTGTGGAGATTCCAAATGATGATTTTGTTTAATAATTTATTCTTCAATATAAGATTTAGAATTAACAGGCCCCTCCTGGTTAATGGGACTAGCAGAACCCTCCTTGATAATGGGACTAAAAGGACCCTACTCATAATGGGATTAGCAGGACCCTCCTTGATAATGGGACTAGCAGCACCCTCCTGGATAATGGGACTAGAAGGACCCTCATCATAATGGAATTAGCAGGACCCTCATGGATAATGGCACTAGAAAGACCCTCCTCATAATGGGATTAGCAGGACCCTCCTAGATAATGGGACAAACAGGACCCTCCTGGATAATAAGACTAGAAGGACCATCCTCATAATGGAATTAGCAGGACCCTCCTGGATAATGGGATCAGCAGGACCCTCCTGGATAATAGAACTAGCAGGACCCTCTAGGATAATGGGACTAGAAGGAACCTCCTCATAATGGGATTAGCAGGACCCTCCTGTATAATGGGACTAGAAGGACCCTCCTGGATAATGGGACTAGAAGGACCCTCTCTATAATGGGATTAGCAGGACCCTCTTGGATAATGGAACTATAAGGACCGTCCTCATAATGGGATTAACAAGACCCTCCTGAATAATGGGATTAGCAGAACCCTCCTGGATAATGAAACTAGAAGGACCCTCCTGGATAATGGGACTGGAAGGACTCTCCTCATAATGGGATTAGCAGGACCCTCCTGGATAATGGGACTAGAAGGACCCTCCTTGATAATGGACTTAGTAGGACCCTCTTGGATAATGGGACTAGCAGGACCCTCCTGGATAATGGGACTAGAAGGACCCTCCTGATAATGGGATTAGCAGGACCCTCCTGAATAATGGACTAGTAGGACCCTCGTGGATAATGGGACTAGAAGGACCCTCCTCATAATGGATTACCAGGACCCTCCTCATAATGGGATTAGCACGACCCTCCTTGATAATGGGACTAGCAGGACCCTCCTTGATAATGGGAATAGAAGGACCCTACTCATAATGTATTAGCAGGACCCTCTTAGATAATGGGATTAGCAGGACCGTACTGGATAATGGGATTGGGAGGAACGAGGTTTTAATCCCCTATTTATAGAAAAACTAGTCCTAATGAAAAATAAATTAAAATAAGAAAAGTTTGTTGAGTTGACGAGACTTCAAATCGACGACCTCACTGACGGACCATTGATGGAACGACGGTCCATCGACTACCTCCGTCAGTTCATACTTGGAATTATTTTTCTTCACTGGATAGAACCTTCTCTGTATCAAATGACAAACCTGCAGTATGGTCCGTCGACTCATCTACGGTCCATCAATGCTCCTCCATCGTTCCACACTTTGAATCTAGAAAAGTCAGGTACTGAAACATTCTCTGAATTAATTGATGGTTCTCCAGGACAGTTCGTCTCTTATTGCACTATGAGAGCTACTAATAACTGAAAATAAAAAAACATGAGCTAATGTGGAGTCTGATGTATACGCCTCATCGAAAGGACCCAATATACCCAGCCAGACGTTTCTTGACATCTTGACTCTAAAACTTCCTAAATTGATTATAAACATTATTTTAGGTCTTATAACAAATGCATGACACACCCAACCAAATGCTAGCAATGGTGGTAACTTCCGGTAGCGAATCGACATCATATTTGCCAACTTGTGGTCATTTGTGTCTCATACGTATAAATGTAGGTAATAGGCCTCTTACCTCTCGATTATAGCTTGAAAGTAGAATGCATAGCATTCAATGTCATGGATTTGTAATGCACTTGTGTTAACTGAATCATGTTGCCAATCTTGGCTCGTTGGCACTCTTGTCCTCATACTTTCGTAATCACTTTCGTATTCACATGTAAATATCTCGTATAACCATACACTTGTAGATTAAACTAGAACACTTAAATCAAATTAAGAAAGGTAACTTAAAACCGAGGATGTTCATAATGAGCTTAAAGTTCTTCACTTAGTATCTACATAGGTCCCTTAGAAGTTGGTAATATAAAGTATTTTAGAAAAATCCGTACTTTAGTAGTTTAAACATACAATTTGCAATTAAGAGTTCTGGAGATCGATATATTCTTTTAAAGTTTTTCAAAAATACAAATTAGCGAGGAAGGCAGACTGATTTCAAATAATATTGTTCATCCTTAATATTTTTAAGTTACTAGACCTAAAGAAGAATAAGAACTTGTATACATGGACTTATAGTCAAGAGAATCAACAAAATGACATAAAGGCGCCAAATACCCTATCGAACCGAACGAGTGGAATAGAAACATAGTGGAGTGGAAAAGATATGCTAGCTGCAATATCAATGCCGTTCCTAAAGGTCTTTCTAGTAATAGAGTAGTAAAATAATATTTGACGATTTAAGATACAAAAATTTGTGCTCAAAGGAAGTAGAATGCTTTGCCTTAACATACCTCAATTCTTGGTCATCTTGTATCAATATCGATTGTAGCCCTTCCTTACTGTATGTAGTCTACATAAAATCATGTCATACAACCATTACAGGCATAATATTAACACCTAAAGGTCAAAGTAGTAATTTAGAGCTCACTAGTAGAGTGATTAGCTCGCCAAAAAATTTTCAAATGTATGCTTCATTACCTTCTCTTCTACAAATTACAATCCCAAATTAATGACATAACATACATTTTTGCAGAAGCCATTAACAAGTGGAAGCCTACACAATAGGCAACAACAACCAAATAGAGTATGCCTGCACAACAATTAAAACTCGGCGTATCGCCACACCCCTCTTTTCAAACCCGAAAAATAACCTCAACCAAATCCTAACCATGAGTCTTCAAACCATTTTATCAATAAAAATAATATGTAATCCAGTCCTATAATTGTTCATTATAACCATAATAACATGAACTCACCGCTTCCAATTATCATCCTACAGGTTCGTCCAATAATTACATTTGGAAAGTAGACTCGTAGACCTTCGATACCATATATTTGGGTCCTTTTAAAGCTTTATATACTGGTAGAAAAGCTCTGAGACATTTAATCCCAATTTCAGAATGTTTATCAAAGAAACTTACTCGTACCTTTGTCAACTTTTATTTCACAACTTGCTTGACTTCAAAACTTTATTTACGATCATTTGGCGACTACATCACCTTAGAAAACATCCTTGTTAGCATATTAAAAAAAATCTTTATCTTATCGTCAAAGGTATTGGTTAACTGAAACGTTTCGAATGGAGGGGTGTTAGAATATACATTTTTAACTCAAACTTGTTTAAGAACATCCTTGACCCATAACGTTAGTCTAATTCTTTCATTTTTATCACTCCTTTGCAAAATAATTCTCTTTATGTTATACACAAAGTTTTATAAACCTCATACACTCATGCAATACTATGCCTATTATGTGAATGAACCACGGGTCTCACAAATGTCACGAAATAAAGAAAGAAAAAAATTTATGCGGCATTCAATGGAATGAGTGACAATGGAGGTACGATAATTGATTTTTTTATGTTATAACTCTCTGGTAGTATTGTTATTAATATTTCAATAGTTAGCAGTGTGAACTATTTAGTAGTCATATTACCTTTGTTAAAAAAAGAGAAAATAATGAAAATCACTTGGGAATTTGTTGTAATTTTCCATAAAGCATAAAGACAAACTTTGAAAATTTAATCATGGCATATGAATGACCAATGATTGGAATATAAGGGATGGTAGGGATAATCGGCGATAAGTAAATTGTTGCGTATTCCTTTGGGGTTACGCTACAGATATTCGTGATTAACTTGAATTAAATTGTATAGTCTATGTTTTTCTATATTGAGATAGGTATTTAAATATTTATGTATTATATTGTATGAAAACTATTGGAATTGTATTATTTGGAGAAATTAAGAATTAACGCTAATCTTGAAACTTAGGAACTTGATTATGTATTCGAGGTGAGTTATTTGGTGTAGGCTAGACCTATAGTAGTATCGGTTTTGTTAGCTTTGGAAAATTATTGTGATTAATTATTTAAATAGATTGCATTGATTTGGAAGCATAATGAAATTGGAAGACTCAACTTCTGGAATGCTTGTTTGATGATTTGAGGAAAATGGATTTCTAAGCTCTTGTAAGGTGTATGAAATTCATGTATTTCCTTGTAATATGTGTTTAGGAGTAATGCAAATCGGTAATGAGTTGACTTGTCCGTGTTGAGTAATTTTATTGATAGAGAAAGGGTAGTAAAAAGGTAATGTGATAAATTGTTGGTGTTTGAGTTTTGAGAATGATTTGAAGTCTTATTGCTTATTTGTTGATGTTGTATCACGAATGTATTGCTGTGAGTTGCCTTGTTATGAAAATGATCATCTCCTCATTATATGTGTGAACATGTCATTTTCATTATTCTGAGACAGGGTTGTGACAAGTATTTTGTGCATTGATAAAGCATAAGAAATTAAAGAGGAAGTACCATTTCGAGTGACGTATCGCGCACCGTGATGGATACTATATTTTGAGGGATGTTTCCCATGCCGCAGTGGATACTATAAATCAAAGGACGTATCGCACGCCGTGAAGGATACTATTATCGATGGACGTGTGTGCGCCCGAAAGATATATGCACAAATATGTCCCCCATAGGTCCCGAACTAATATACAACGGGTGTGTATCATTAAGTCAAACATGTATAACTATCCTTGACATTGAATTTCATTGCATTGCAAATCTTTATCGTTGATGACCTTGATATTGTGTGTTGCGTATCTTGTGAGTGTTTTTTTTTGTGGAACTTGTGATTGATGAATGTTGAGCTTGTTGTTGAGGATATGTAATTTGTTAAAGTTTTGTTGTTTAAGATATGTAATTTGTTATATTGTTGTTGTTGATGATATATAATTAGTTTAAGTGTTATTGTTGAGCTATCTTCTATGTAAACTCTGAGCTTTTTGGTTGGGTTTGTTTTATGAAGGTTGTAGTTGTGGAAGTCCGAATGGGTGTGTGGAGTACCCATATTCTGTTTCCTTAGCTTGTGTTTAGAGGTTTGCTTGCTGAGTACCGTGTGGTTGGGTACTCACCCCTTGCTTCAACAATTTTGTAGGTTACGAGCCTAGATTTTGTGGTACTTGCCATTCTCTTCTTTTCTGAGGCTTCTTGGAGATTTGTATGTTAGCTGCTTGTCATCTCAACAGACCTTCTTTCTCCTTATTTATTATTTTGTCTAATCTACAAATAAGGTCATCGGAGACTTGTATTTTTCATTAAATTTTATTATTACATATTAGAGACTTGTACACGTAACAACCAGTTTTTGGAGGTTTAATCAAATTGACTTTCTTTTCCTCATTTATCATATTGGTTGGGTTTTAGGCTGACTTGTCTTGGTGCGATAACATGAGTGCCATCAGAACAATTTTTGAGTCATGACAAGATGGTATTAGAGCCCCATATTCATAGGTCTCACGTTTGTACAAGCCGAGTCTAAGTAGAGTCTTGAGCATCGGTACGGAGACTTATATACTTATCTTCGAGAGGCTATAATGACTTTTAGAAAAAATCATTACTTCTTGGATCTCTATCGTGCGTACTTGGTCCTGTTTTGATTCTTATCGCTTCACTCCATTCACTCTCACTTATAGTGATGACTCGTGTGTGTTCCTCATGCGAGTAGTTGATGTCGTGTATGGTTTAAATGTTAGCTCTATTATTGAGGTAGAGTAATAATATTATGGAAAGAATGTGATATTAGATTTAAAAGGTTGAACAATTTGAAGAGGTTGTGTAAGGTTAGTTACCTTAGTAAAGTTAATAATACTTGTGTGGTATATACGACATTTAGACTGTTCTAACCATTTGAAGTTGAATGGTTCAACGGATGACTAGATAATGGACATGTAACTTTGGAAACTACAATTAGTAAAGTTGTAATAAAATGAACGGGTTGCTTAGAAAATGATAAGAATAATGATACACCAATTGAGGTTAGAATTTCTACTATTATTGTACAGATTATTTGTATATATCAAAGAAGGCTAGGCTACGACTACCACAACAGTATCGATGTTTACTTGGTTAGAGTTATGGAGTGTGTGACTTTTGATATTGTCCTAATCTACGAAAGAATACATAGCGCTTAGGCTAGATATGAAACTGATTTCGTGATACTTTAGATCTATTGGATTGTTAAAATGTGTGACCTATTTTGATATAATCTTCTCGGTGGGTATGATAGGTTCCAGTGGTGATCTAGTAATTTTTTGGGCGTGATACTAGTGGTATATATGAAAATGGATAGATTGGTTTCAAGTGTGATTACTAACTACTTAATGAGTTATCAATTGTATCACATGCTCATATAATAATATTTGATGTTGAATTCATATTTGAGAAACCAACTAGTTGTTACTACGGATGCTTGAGTTAAGGATTATTTATAAGGAAACTTTTCATGATGGATCTTTAGTATTGTATTACTGTATTTGGGTTGTTTAGTGTATCTTGAGGATTTTAAATGAGTGATGATTTCATTGTAAGCTCCATAGACGTGGACTGATATCGGAATAAGAAGTGTATGTGTAAAGAAAATTTCTAATGAATATTCTTGTATAAAGGTAATTGAGAAAATTAGTAAAAAAGTGCGTATAAATTGAGTGAGTCCCTGGGATGGTTGTGGTAGTTGGGTTTGGGATATCATATTGATGGCGAGGTTGAATTCGTTGTGATGGTAAGGTCTAACTAATCATGCATGTAGTTAAGTTTTAGAATGAATTGTGATTGAGATGCAACTATATGATAAGAATTGTTGGTTAAACAAATTTTGTATGGTAATAAGGACTTGCGAGTATCTAAGGTTGCGGTTTGCTACTATTTGGTGAGTAACGTTGTTGCATAAAAAGTTATAGGGGGTGCTGATACAACACCCGAATAGATTTGAAATGAATCAGAGTATTAAATGGAGAGTATTAATGGAATGTTAATTAACTTTCAAAAGGAGGAGAAGAGAATGATATTTACTTTGGTTGCAAGGGACAAAAACCTATCTTTAGAGGGGTTGGATTAAGTTCCAAGACACGTGTTTTATATATTTTGCTCTATTTGGATAAGAGTGTCATAGGTTCATCATATTGGTTAAAAACTATTAGACAAAAATTGAGATATAGTGTACATACGTTCAGCTCGAGTGTCCGTTAAAGAATAAGATTGGCAAGCAGTGATAAAGGGGAACAAAAGTTTGGTGTATTGAAGAGTTTAAGATATTTAAAATTTTATGCCATGGGGAGATTAAAGAAAAATGAAGGAATAAGACCTCTCGTATAAGCATGTGATCTGTAGTTGAAGAATTTATTTACTTTGGCTTATGAGTTTAGATATGACTGTGAGATGTAAACTAGTTTGATACAAACTTACAACGAATTGATCATCGTCTTTTTTAAAAGATTGAGTTTTTGTTTGGGTGACAAGCAATAGTGAGTGGAAGATTCTATGTGGTTATGTCTAGCTAGATTGTTCAAATTATGATAGGTAGCTTATCGTGATCAACAGCGTGGATCTACAGTTTTACATGATTAATGAGGATTCTGATGTGATTTAAAGTACCTTGTTCATGGAAAGATACTGTTATGATGTGTTACATAGGAATATGATAGTGAGTAGACGTTATGAGCATATAGTATACAAATTTATTGGAGTGACTAAGGATTTCTCTGAGTTTGGGCATATGGTATGTGATGGTTTGAAATGGTAGTCTAAATATGGTATATGGAAGATTACGTAAAGTGATGTTGGATGTAATTCAATTGTTGTACCTTGATGAGAAAGTAATATTAGATCGGAGTTAGGTGTATCAGTCTTGGGTGTGACTCGTATATGTCATAAAATTCTTAAATAGAAAGAGAGTGAGAGAGAGCCATATTTTATAATTTTTATAGGCTCCAATGTGTTTGCTAAGAAGACTTTTATGCTAGTGAGAGTTTGAGAGTAAGGTAAATGTCCTTAGGGGTTATGATGTATCTATTTGTATTATAATGTTTTTATTAGTGGAGTATTGTGAGAAGTATGTGGAGTTTGATGAATCGAGTGTGTGTACGATTGTTATGGGGACTAGATTGGTGATTGTGGGTAGCTAGAAAGTTAAAGAGATAGAGTCATATGAATGAAAATGTTATATGTGAGAAATATGGAAGAAGTATCTACTGTTATTCTATGTTGGTTCTGTATATTCTTATGTGGTCATCTACTTCGTTTTGGATATGATTTGGAGTGATATTAACTACCAATACCCACACGCGTTTTCATATCTATGGATAAATCCCTAGTGGTGGAGCGGTTGTACCAATCTTGTGATTTTCATCTCGGTAGGGTGAAATTCTTAGGTAGATTTGGTCATTTTAGTTATGATTTTTTTTGTTGGTTGAGATAGTTGAAGTATACCAATAGGTCTACACGCATAACATTGCTTATGAGAGCTTATATAAGAGCTATGAGAGTGTTGCTAGAGGTTCTGCAATTTAAAGTGTATCACTTGTTGAGTGTTTAATTAATAATTTTCTTCTTTGGGTTAGATAAGTTTGATCATCTCTCTATGTGTACCTGATGTCTAAACATTAGATTTTTATAACTTAAGTTCGTGGAAAGATTGTGTTATGCGAAAGGAAAATCTTGGTAAGATTTAAGATGGTTTGTGCATTATGCATGTGTGGTGGTTGTTTAAAGTTCATTTCTGCTTGTAGCCCATATCAATTCAAAATAATTTCTTGGTTATGTGAGAAAAAATTGTCATTATGGTTGTGTTAAGGTCTGGTGGTTATGTGAGAAAAAATAATCACTCTTGATTTACAAACCTTCCAAAGTTTAATTCGAAAAAATCAGTTATTAGTAGTTGCCCTTGATGAAATTGTGTTAACGAGGATCTCACTTAGAGAGATGAACACCAATTGGTAGGACATAACTTAGACTTTATGTAATGTTGATTATTCTTCCTTCTCTTTCTTTATATTTGTAACACCCGAGAAATTTTTCAAACTAAGACTTGAGTCTTAGTGATTGAGATTTCACCTAGGAACTAAAAGTTTCTTAAGTATTAAGGTCAGTTCACTATATTTAGCACCTTGAGTTCCAAAAAGAATTAAATTGGAAATAGCAAAATCTGAAATTTTGCAAGTTAAGCTAAGTATGAGTTTTGGGTCAACTTCAAATGAGCATAACTCCAAAGACAGGATGAGTTAGGTGATCTACAATATATAATAGGACAAATCTTTGAATTATCTTTCCAACGCCGCCGAGTTTGCTAAGTTTTGAGTTCGGAAGAGTGAGATATGACCTTCTGAAGTTAGGTTGTACAGTAAAGAAAAGTTAGACGGAAATAGTAAGGGGTATTTTGGTATTTTCCTTCCCCAATCAGATTTAATTTGTATTTAGTAATGTTTTAAGGAATAATCCTAGTAGGTTCAGTTTTATAATCCTAATATACACCTAGGGTTTTAGTTGAGTGTACAAGAAGAGACAAGAGAAAAGAAGAGAAAAAAGGAGAAAAGAGGAAAGGATGAAGGCGTTCGTTGACGTTCTTGAGTTTAGTTGGGGATTTCTGCCATGGGTTTAATCCCTAAGAGGTATGTAAGCTTCCATAGTGTTCGGTTTTTTCATCCACACAGCAACCATGTTATATTCAGCGTAATTTCATTCTCAAAAACTTGAAGAATTTATGTTCTTTATAGGTGTTCTTGAGGTTCATTGTGGATCTTCTCTTGTTGGGGTTTTGGTGATTTCTTGAGATGAAATTGATTTTTTTGAGTGTTGTTTTGAATGTTAGCTTTTACTTAGGATGGGTAATTCAATCTAAGGAAAACTACAGAAAACAAATCGATTAAAAGCAATTTAGGGTCAGAAAACGAGAGGGAAAATTCACCGAAAGCATGCTTGGGGAGATGCTGGCGCGGCGATCCATGATGCACCCAAGGGACTGGGGCTCCACGCTTGCAGTGTTCCAAAATGCAGCCTCTTATGATAGGTGTTTGCGCCCCGCGCCTGGAACGCGCCAGCGTCGCCTGCCCCCACTGCTTTTCCGTCGGTTGTCCTGTTTGAGCTCATTTAATGTGTATCTTCACTCCTTTTGATTCTAAACACTTTAGACTACTTATAAACACTTATAAATCATTCCTAACTTTAATAATAACCTTGAATTAATAATTCAAATTCAAATTAAGGTTAAGATTAAGTTTTGAGAGTTGGTCCGAACCTTTTGAGAGAATCCCTTCGAGTCTTTTCGAGGAGTCTTCAACAGCTTCTAGTAACTTATTTCAAGACTTAAGTAAGTGAGCATGAGAGTGAGGAGAATGTAGTAATGATTCTAAAATATTACCTATATCTTTCATGTCATTGACCATAACTCTTAAATTCATAATTCACATTCAAGAGAGAGTTAAGAGTAGAGTTTAAGAAAGCCTTCAAGTTCAATTGTGAATTCTTTGAGATCAATCGTTGATATGAACTATGTTTGAAGAAGTAAATAAGAAAATGGGAAGAGTCATATACGTGAGTTCTATATAGTTACTTGGACCTTTGAGTAGATTTGTTCAAGCCTACAACTTCCGCATGCATTCCATACATTGAGTATCATTGAGAGGAGTAGTATCTCCAAGTTCAAAGTCTTGAGTATTGATTTTTCATTTGGAAATTATATTTGTAATGATGGGTCTATTACATAATACTCATGAAGGTTTTGAGTTGAATTGTTTATGCCCATAATTCCACACGAACCCTTTAAGTCGAAAAATCTTGAGATGAGAGGTACCTTTTAGTTCTCGAGTTGAGTAGTTCATGCTCATAATTTCACATGAACCCTCCAAGTTGAAAACTATGAAATCATCCATAAACATGAGATCATGATCCTTGAATCCATACTTCAATTCAAGAAAGTTAAGAGTTAAGTTTAGAAGTTAAGAAGTAAGTAAAAGCAAAGTTCTTAAAGTTTCTAGAGTCTTTATTAAGCGTTTGAAATTCGTTTTAAGGCTGAAGTTTCAAGTCAAGAAAGAGTAAAGAGTTGAAGATCTTCCTTCAAAGTAATATAAGGGAACTATGTATTCTCTAAGATTTGAGTTCATTTCTCAAAAGTTATAAGGGAACTAAGTATTCCCTAAGAGTTGAGTTTATTTCTCAAAAGTTATAAGGGAACTAAGTATTCCCTAAAAGTTTATATATGTTTTCACATTTACGTTAAGAGGAAAGTAATATTTCCCAAAAGAGTTTTGAACAAGAAAATGAAATATTGATTCCAAATGAGCTTTTTAAAGCTTAAGTGTTGAGCATATATCTCACCACAAAGAAAGGATGTTATTTTGAAAGGATAAGTTAAAGTATATTTTGGGAGTAGTAGTGAACCCCGATGTGGAGATGAGAGTTCATATTATCTCAATTCTCCATGTAAATCATGTAGCCATCATGGGTATTAAAGGGTCATACTATTAGATGATCACGTAAGTTAAGCTAGTGGATCCACAAAGTTAAGGAGTTCTATGCGACGACAAAGTAAAGGAAAGTTCTGGCACCGTGGGCAAGACATTGTATCACCACTTATGTTTATAGTGGTGGATGTCGAATAGAGAATATTCCACAGACACTATAGTACTTTATTAGATAAGTAAAGTTGAGTTTTTTATTGCATTTTCTTTAACGAACTAAGTTGCTTTTACTATTTTTAATGTTCTTTATATGTAGCATGTGTATTTTTGTTTTATATTGAGTTGAGTATCCATAGTCGAGTATCATATCTTTGAGATTAGTATTTAACCTCTGAGTTAAGTATCTTATCCTTAAGTATGGTGAGTTGAGTAAGTTGAGTAGTTTTAGTATTCCTTGGGTTTCAAGTTTGAGAAGAGGTAAGTATGTTTCCAATTTTTTATAAAGTGTCAAGCTTATTGTATGCTTTAGAATTCCCCTTACATGCTCCTACATTGCACTACTGAGCCATTTAGCATGCATCTCCTCATAATGTAGACACATGCATTAAGGATAATCACCATGTGCTTCGTTGATACATCCGAGATTCGAGTTTGTTATGGTGAGCCTCCTTGCATCCGGAGGATTTCATTTACTTTTCAGCTTAGTTTGGAGGTCGTGGGTCTTGTCCCAATTTCCATCATTATCAGTAAGATGCTCCATAGATAGTGAGTTTAGTTAAGAAGTCCATATTATTAATTTATTTTATGAAATGTTTTAAAGAAGTAAGTTGGCTATTTATGGCGAGTTCAATAATTTATTTTTATTAAAAGTTTTCAATGAACTTAAAGCTTTGTATTTTAGTTTTATTCAGTTTTCCAGCTTTGTATGCTTAAGTAAATCTTCCGTTTGTATTCAACCAGGATGAGGGTCCGCTTGGGCACCAACAATGGTCTTTAAGTTTAATGGCATATTTCTATCATGGGTTTAATCCGTAAGAGGTATGCAAGTTTCCATTATTTTGGGTTGTTCACCCACACGCCAAACATGCTATTTTCTTTGTAATTTCATTCTCTAAAATGCCTCTATTTTGGACTGGGACATTTTATCTTGGCCATTTTATCTTTTGTGTTTTTCATTCATTATATTTCTGCCTTTTGGGCCTGATAGAGCCTGAACAAATAATTTTGTGCTGATTTTTAGTGCAAGCCCATTGTGCAACTCTATTGAAAAACATATTGTGGAACCAATAGTTATTCCTAATTAGCCTTAAAGATAGAAAAAAGTAAAGTAGTAAATATAAATCTTTAAATGTTGTTCTAGACTAGGTCATACTTTTTCAATAATATAGCTAGTCTACATGTTCACTCTCTTTATTAACAAACTTTTTCTATACGAAAGTTTGTAGACGTAAAATTTATCAACAACGCCAAACTATAAGAATTTATTTATTACCTAAGATACTAATAAATTTTTTAAATTCACATATAACATTCAATGTGTTACACTATTTCATCATAGTTAAAATAATTTACTATCACAATTTTTTATTATGATCACCAAGTACGACGAAGTGTAGATAATTCGACTTTCAAATTCAATAAAAAGCTCGTTAGGATTGATCAATTAGAAGTGAAAAACATTTAAGCGTAACTGGAAGTTAATTTTGTAAATAAAATGATAAAAGTTTGAATCGATCTGATTAAACTTGTACTAAGCAGTTGACGAATTTGACAAAAAAACATAGAGAAGTTGGATATTAACATGTAAGGGTCAATGTAGCAATTTAGTCAGAATATCAACATGTAAGGGTCTACATAAAATCATGTCACACAACCATTACAGGCAGAATATTAACATGTAAGGGTCAAAGTATCAATTTAGAGCTCACTAGTAGAGTGATTAGATCGGAACTTTTTTTTAATTGTATTATTCATTACCTTCTCTTCTACAAATTAATGACATAACACACATTCTTGCAGAAGCCATTAACAAGTGGAGGCTTACGCAATAGGCAACAACAACCAAATAGAGTATGCCTTCACAACAATAAAAACTCGGTGTATCGACCACACCCCTCTTTTCAAATCCCAAAATAACCTCAACCAAATCCGAACCACCAATCTTCAAACCATTTTATCCATAAAAATATATGTAATGCAGTCCTTTAATATTTCAATATAAACATAATTACATGAACTCACCGCTTCCAATGATCTTCCTATACTTTCGTCCAATAATTACATTTGAAGTCATGTCTTTCTCTTCATGAACAACGGGAGGTTAAAAGGTCAAAACCTTAAATTAAACATGATGGATCTTACAGTAATTTAACATGTCTTTTCAATAACAAACAATCTCCTTAAACAAAAGACGTCGAACCAAGAAGAAACAACTTGAAATTTGCAATGCAATAGTTGAACAAACGCTAAACTTATTTATCTTACAATTAGTTACCCATCTATACTTCATCTTCTCTTCCAGAATCATCACAACAAGAAACACACCCAAACAAAGAATTCCCGAAAATTCCATCAACAACAATACCAGAAAAATACATCAAAACAGCCCAAGATCACGTAACTATCCAAATACGATTTATCCAGCCGTCTATTTGTGTTCTTGCTTATATAGCATAGATATAACTTGGAATCAGTCAATAAAATGAAGGGTAAGAATTATTACCTCCAAACAGAAGCAACACCACACAAAAACGAGTCTCCTTCACCATGAATAGTCCTTCAAATCACAACCAACGTGGAGGAAAGAAGTAACACAATCTCTATGAACGTTGCGAGTGTGAAACCATGTTGAAATCTTTTAGTTTTTTGCTTGGATGATATAGGAACCTTTAGAGAATATTTAGGAATGTTTTCGTCTTATTTTGGTCGAAAGAAATGAGATAAAAGAACGAGAGATCTGATCTTATAAAGCTAAACCGACTTAGGGGTGGGGGACCCACCTTCACGTGCCTGCTTGTGCAGTCTCACGATAATCTAAATATCTCTCAATTCCGAAGTTGTATAGACAAACGGTTTAGTGTTTTGGAAAGTAGACTCGTAAAACTTCGATTCAATGTATTGGGGTCCTTTTAAAGATTTATATATTTGGAGAAAAGCTCTGAGACATTTGAGCCAAATTTCAGAAGGCTTATCAAAGAAACTTACTCTTACCTTTTTCAACTTTTATTTCCCAACTTGCTTGACTTCAAAACTTAACTTACGATCATTGGGCGACTACATCACCTTATAAAACATCCTTATTAGAATATTAAAAAAAACTCTTTATCTTATTCTCAAAGGTATCAATTAACTTAAATGTTTCGAACGGATGGGGTGTTAGAATAGATTTTTTTTTAACTCAAGCTTGTTAAGGACATCCTTGACCCAACAAGTTAGTCTAATTCTTTCATTTTTATCACCCCGGTGCAAAATAAATCTCCTTATGTGATACACAAAGTTTTATAAACCTCATTCACTAATGCAATAATATGCCTATTATGTGAATGGACCATGGGGTCTCACAAATGTCAAGAAATAGAGAAAGAAAAAAAAGGTTATGCGGCAATGAATGGCATAAGTGACAACGGCGGTACGATAATTGAATTTTTTAGAGTATAACTCTCTGCCGTGATTGTTATTATTATTGCAATAGTTAGCAGTGTGCACTATTGAGTACTCATATTACCTGTGTAAAAAACGAAAAAATAATGAGAAAACACTTGGGAATTTGTTTTAATTTTCCATAAGGCATAAGGACAAACTTTAAAAATTAATCATGGCATATGAATGACCAATGATTGGAACATGAGGGATGGTAGGGATAGTCGGCGATAAGTAAATTGTTGCGTATTCCTTTAGGGTTAAGCTACTGATATTTGTGATTAACTTGGATTAAATTTTATAGTGTAAGTTTTTCTATATTGAGATAGGTAATTAAATATTTGTGTATTCTATATTGTATGAAAACTATTGGGATAGTATTATTAGGAGAAATTAAGAATTAATCCGAATCTTGAAACTTAGGAACTTGATTATAAATTCGGGTGAGTTATTTGGTGAAGGCTAGACTTATAGTAGTATCGATTTTTTTAGTTTTGGAAAATTATTGTGATTAATTATTTGAATAGATACATTGATTTGGAAGCCTAATGAAATTGGAAGACTCAAGTTCTGGAGTGATTGTTCGATGATTTGAGGCAAGTGGATTTCTAAACCCTTGTTAAGTGTATGGAATTCATATATTTCCTTGTAATATGTGGTCGGGAGTAATGCGAATTGGTGATGAGTTGACCTTTCCATGTTGAGTAATTCTATTGATTGAGAAAGGGCAATAAAAAGGTAATGTGATAAATTGTTGTTGTGCGATGTTTTAGAATGATTTGAAGTCTTATTGCTTATTTGTTGATGTTTTATCACGACTATATTGCTGTGAGTTGTGCCTTGTTATGAAAATGATTATCTCTTCATTATTTGTGTGAACATGTCATTTGCATTATTCTAAGACATGGTTGTGGCAAGTATTTTGTGCATTGAGAAATAATAAGAAATTAAAGAGGACGTACCATTTCGAGTGACGTATCGTGCGCCGTTATGGATATTATATTTTGAGGGACGTATCGCATGCCGCGATTGATACTACCAATGGAGGGACGTATCGCACGCCGTATGGATACTATTATCGAGGGACATGTCGTGGGCCTGACAGATGAATGGACAGATATGTCCCGCATGGGTGTCACACTGATAGACAACGTGTGTGTATCGTTAATTCAAACATGCATCACTATACTTGACATTGAATTTTATTGCATTGCACATCTTTATCATTGGTGACCTTGATCCTGTGTGTTGAGGGTCTTGTGAGTGTTCTTTTTGGAACTTGTGATTGATGAATGTTGAGCTTGTTGGTGAGGATATGTAATTTGTAAAGTGTTGTTGGTGATGATATGTAATTTGTTATAGTGTTGTTGTTGCATATATATAATTTGTTTAAGTGTTGTTATTGAGCTATATGCTATGTAAACTCTGAGTTATTAGGATGGGTTTGATTTATGCAGGTTGTAGTTGTGGAGGTCCGAATGGGTTTGAGGAGTACTCGTATTTTGTTCCCTTAGTTTGTGTTTAGAGGTTTGCTTGCTGAGTACCGTGTTATTTGGTACTCACCCCTTTGTTTTACAATTTTGTAAGGTTATGAGTCTTGATTTTGTGGTACTTGTCATTCTCTTCTTTTGTGAGGCTTCTTTGAGATTTGTAAGGTAGTTGTTGCTTGTCATCTCAGCAGTCCTTCTTTCTCTTTATTTATGATTCTGTTCTATTCAAGAAATAAGGTCATTGGAGACTTGTATTTTCATTCAATTTTGTTATAACACATTATAGACCTGTACACTTGACAACCAGATTTTGGGGGTTTAATTAAGTTGACTTTATTTTCCTCATTTATCATATTGGTTGGGTTTTGGCTGACTTGTCTTGGTGGGATAAAAGGAGTGACATCACAATAATTTTTGAGTCGTGACAAGATGGTATTAGAGCCCCAGATTCATAGGTCTCACGTTTGTACAAGCCGAGTCTAAGTAAAGTCTTGAGTATTGGTACGAAGAAGTCAATAATTATCTTCGAGAGGCTATAGTGACTTTTAGAAAAAATCTTCACTTCTTGGATCTCTATCGTGCGTAATTGCTCCCGTTTTGATTTTTATTGCTTCACTCTATTCACTCTCACTTATAGTGATGACTCGTGTGTGGTTTCTCATGCAAGTAGTTGATGTCCTGTATGGTTTAAATGTTAGCTATGGTATTGAGGTAGAGTAATATACTTATGGAAAGAATGTGAGATTAGATTTAGAATGTTGAACAATTTGAAGAGGTTGTATAAGGTTAGTTACATTAGTAAAGTGAATAATACGTGTGTGGTATATACGATTTTTAGAGTGCTCTAACATTTAGAAGTGAATGATTGAACGGATGACTAGATAATGGGCTTGTAACTTTGGAAACTACAATTAGTAAAGTTATCATAATATGAACGGGTTGCTTAGAAAATTATAAGAATAATGATGCACCAATTGAGGTTAGAATTTCTACTATGATTGTACAGATTATTTGTATATATCAAAGAAGGCTATGCTTCGACTACCACAATAGTATAGATGCTTGCTTACTTGGTTAGAGTTATGGAGTGTGTTACTTTTGATATTGTCCTGATCTACGAATGAATACATAGCACTTAGGCTAGATACGGAACTAATTTAGTGAGACTTTACAGTTATTCGACGGGTTGAAATGTGTGACCTATTTTGATATAATCTTCTCGTTGGGTATGATATGTTCTAGTGGTGATCTAATAATTTTTTTGGGTGTGATACTAGTGTTATATATGAAAATGGATAGGTTGGTGTCTAGAGTGATTACTAACTACTTGATGAGTTATCAATTGTATCACATGCTCATATAATAAGATTCAATGTTGAATTCATATTTGAGAAACCAACTAGTTGTTACTACGGATGCTTTAGTTAACAATTATTTATAAGGAAGCTTTTAGTGGTGGATCTTTGATACTGTATTACTGTGTTTGGATTTTTTAGGGTATCTTGAGGATTTTTGAAATGAGTGATGATTTCATTGTAAGCTCCATAGACGTAGATTGATCTCTGAATAAAAAGTTTATGGGTAAACAAAATTTCCAATGAATATTCTTGTGTAAAGGTAATTGAGAATTTTAGTATAAAAGTGCGTATAAATTGAGTGAGTCCCTTGGATGGTAGTGGTAGATGGGTTTGGGATATCATATTGATGGCGAGGTTGAATTCGTGTTGATGGTAAGGGATAAGTAAGAATGCATGTAGTAAGGTTTTAGAATGAATTGTGATTGAGATGCAACTATATGATAAGAATTGTTGGTTAAACAAATTTTGTATGGTAATTAGGACTTGCGAGTATCTAAGGTTGTGGTTTGCTACTATTTGGTGAGTAAAGTTGTTGCATAAAAAGTTATAGGGGGTGCTGATACAACACTCGAATAGATATGATATGAATTAGACTATTAAATGGAAAGTAATGGAATGTTGTTTAACTTTAGAAGGAGGAGCAAACAATGATATTTACTTTGATTACAAGGGACAAACATGTATCTTCAGAGGGGTTGAGAATTAGGTTCCAAGACATGTGGATTCATCTGTTTTGCTCTATTTTGATAATAGTGTCATAGGTTCATCATATTGGTTAAAAACTATTGCATAAAAATTGAGATATAGTGTACAGGCGTTCAACTCGAGTGTTATTATAAGTTTATTTGTGTGTGGTTTTGAGTTTGGTAATAAGTGGTTGAATTTTTAGTGAAAGATATGATAAGGTTGATGGAGAGGCAATCAATTATTAGCTAAGATACGTGAATCCATAAGAATCTTCACGGTATGAACTAATGTTGAAGGGATTGGGTTACTCAGTTAGATTCAAACTTCAATTTTTATGTAGTGAGTTTAGGTTTGCGGTAGTGAGTTTTATCAAGGTATGAATTTGTAAGGTAAGAAATGATCGATTGCACTGAGTATGGAGCATTAGGAAGGACTTGTGCATGGTTTAAGTCAATATCTGTGTTATTTCAATTTCAAAGGACCTAAGGAAGGGTTTCATTTAAACTTTTAATTTAGAGGATAAGGAAAACAAACTGTCAAGGATTGTCCGTTAAAGAATAAAATTGGTAAGAGAGTCAGTAATCGGAACAAAAGTTTGGTGTATTGAAGAGTTTCAGATATTTAGAATTTTATGCCATGGGGAGAATTTAAGAAAAATGAAGGAATAATACCTCTCGTATAAGCATGTGATTTGTAGTTGAATAATTTATTGACTTTGGCTTATGAGTTTAGATATGAATGTGAGATGTAAACTAGTTTGGTACAAACTTACAACGAATTAATCTTCGGGTTTTTTAAGAAATTGAGTTGTTGTTTGGGTGACAAGCAATAGTGAGTGGGAGATTCTATGTGGTTATGTCAAGCTATATTGTTCAATATGATAGGTAGCTTATTCATAATCAACAATGTGGATCTACAGTTTTACATGATTAATGAGGATTCTGATGGGATTGAAAGTACCTTCTTCATGGGATGATATAGACTGTTATGATGTGTTACATAGTAATTTGATAGTGATGAGCATATAGTATACAAATTTATTGGAGTGACTAAGGATTTCTCTAAGTTTGGGCATGAGGTATGTGATGATTTGAAATGGTAGTTTAAATATGGTATGTGGAAGATTGCGTACAGTGATGTTGGATGTAATTCAATTGTTGTACCTTGATGAGAAAGTAATATTTGATCGGAGTTAGGTGTATCAGTCTTAGGTGTGACTTGTATCTGTCATGAAATTCTTAAATAGAAACTGACAGAGAGTCATATTTTATAATTTTTATAGGCTCTAATGTGTTTGCTAAGAAGACTTTGATGCTAGTGACAGTTTGAGAGTAAAGTAAATGGCTTGAGGGGTGATGATGTATCTGTTTGTAGTATAATGTTTTTATTAGTGGAGTATTGTGAGAAGTATGTGGAGTTTTTGAATTGATTATGTGTACGATTGTTATGGGGACTAGATTGATGATTGTGAATAACTGGATAATTAAAGAGATAGTGTCATATGAATGAAAATGTTTGATATGAGAACTATGGAAGAAGTCTCTAGTGTTATTCTACTTTGGTTCTGTATATTCGTACGTGGTCATCTACTTCGTTTTGGATATGGTTTGGAGTGAGATTCACTACCTATACCCACACGTGTTTTCATATCTATGGATGAATCCCTAGTGGTGGATAGGGTGTACCAATCCTGTGATTTGCATCTCGGTAGAATGAAATTCTTAGGTAGATTTGGTCATTTCAGTTACGAAAAAGTTAGTGTTGTTTGAGATATTTAAAGTATATCAATAGATCTACACGCATAACATTGCTTATAAGGACATATATAAGAGCTATGAGAGTGTTGCTAGAGGTTCTGCATTTTAAAGTGTATCCCTTTTTGAGTGTATCATTAATAAATTTTTTCTTTGTGTTAGATAAGTTTGATCATCTCTGTATGTGTACCTGATGTCTCAAGAATAGATTTTTATAACTTAAGTTCGTGGAAATATTGTGTTATGAGAAAGGAAAATCTTGGTAAGATTTGAGATGGTTTTTGCATTATGTGTGTGTGGTGGTTGTTTAAAGTTCATTTCTAGTTGTAGCCGGTATCAATTCAAAATATTATGTTGGTTATGTGAGAAAAGATTTCTCATAATGGTTGTGTTAAGATTCGGTGGTTTTCTATTAGATTGAGTTCATAGGTTAGCATGTGACTGGATAATCACTCTTGATTTACAAACCTTCCAAAATTTGATTCGAAAAAATCAGTTATTAGTAGTTACCCTTGA
The DNA here is from genome assembly GCA_022817965.1 of Solanum lycopersicoides. NCBI lineage: Eukaryota > Viridiplantae > Streptophyta > Magnoliopsida > Solanales > Solanaceae > Solanum > Solanum lycopersicoides. Next base: position 71,646,477 of record CM040618.1, on the reverse strand, counting down.
TGGAATTGTGTTAACGAGGATCTCACTTAGAGAGATGAAAACCAACTGGTAGGTCATAACTTATACTTGTGGTAATGTCGATTATTCTTCCTTCTCATTCTTTATATTTGTGACACCCCAGAAATTTTTTCAAACTAAGACTTGAGCCGTTAATCGTAGTGAGTGAGATTCCACCTAGAATTACAAGTTTCTTAAGTATTAAGGTCAGTTCACTAGATTTAGCACCTTGAGTTCCAAAAAGAATTAAATTGGAAATAGCAAAATCAGATTGGTTAATTGGATCTTAGGAAAACTACAGAAAACAAATTGATTAAAAGTGATTTAGGGTCAGAAAATGAGAGGTGAAGTTCGCCGAAAGCATTCCTTGGGAGATGCTGGCGCAGCGCACCAAGATGCGCCCAAGGGGATGGGTCGCCGCGCCTGCACTGCGCCCAAATGCAGCCTCTGATGTTAGGTGCTGGTGCCCCGCGCCCGGAACGCGCCACGGTCGCCAACCCCCACTCTTTTTCCGTTTGTTGTCGTGTTTGAGCTCATTTAAAGTGTATCTCGACTCATTTTGATTCTGAACACTTTAAACTACTTATAAGAACTTAGAAATCATTTATTACATTAATAATAATCTTAAATTAATAACTCAAATTCAAGGTAAGGCTAAGATTAAATTTTGAGAGTTCGGCGAACCTTTTGTGAGAGTCCCTTTGAGTCTTTTCGAGGAGTCTTCTACAACTTCTGGTAACTTGTTTCAAGACTCAAGTAAGTGAGCATGAGAGTGAGGAGAATATATTCATGATTCAAAAATATCACCTATATCCTTCATATCATGGACCATAACTCTTGAATTCATAATTCACATTCAAGAGAGAGTTAAGAGTACAATTCAAGAAAGACTTTAAGTACAATTCTGAATTCTTTGAGATCCATCATTGATTTGAACTATGTTTTGAGGAAATAAATAAGAAAATGGGAAGAGTCATATACATGAATTCCATAATTGAGTATCATTGAGAGGAGTAGTATCTCCAAGTTCTAGGTCTTGAGTATTGAGTATTCCTTTGGAGATTATATTTCTAATGATGGGATATTACATGATACCCATGGAGTTCGTGAGTTGAATTGTTCATGCCCATAATTACACGTGAACCCTTTAAATCTAACAATCTTGAGATGAGAGGTAACTTTGAGTTCTCGAGTTGAATAGTTCACGCTCATAATTTCGCATAAACCCTCCAAGTTGAAAATTATGAAATCAACCATAAATATGAGATCATGATCCTTGAATTCATATTTCAATTCAAAGAAGTTAAGAGTTAACTTTAGATGTTAAGACATAAGTCAAAGCAAAGTTCTTAAAGTTTTTAGAGTCATTGTTAAACGTTTTAAATTCGTTTTAAGACTTATGTTTCTAGTGAAGTAAAGAGTATAGAGTTGAAGATCTTCCTTCAAAGTAATATAAGGGAATTAAGTATTCCCTAAGATTTGAGTTCATTTCTCAAAAGTTATAAGGGAACTAACTATTCCCTAAGAGTTGAGTACATTTATCAAAAGTTATAAGGGAACTAAGTATTCCCTTTAAGTTAATAAATGTTTTCACATATAAGTTAAGAGGAAAGTAAGGTTTCCCAAAAGAGTTTTGATCAAGAAAGGGGAACATTGATTCCAAGAGTTCATTTTAAAGCTAAGTGTTGAGAAAATTATCTCAACCCAAAGAAAGGAAGTTATTTTAAAAGGATGAGCTAACGTATATTTTGGGAGTAGTATTGAACACCGATGTGGGAATGAGAGCTCATATTAACTAAATTCTCCACGTAAACCGTGTAGCCATCATGGGTATTAACGGGTCATACTTTTTATATGAGAACATAAGTTAAGCTAGTGGATTTACTAAGTTAAGGAGTTTTATGCAACGACAAAGTATAGGAAAATTCTCGCAACGTGGGCAAGACGTTGTATCACCGCTTAGGCTCATAGTTGTGCTTCTCGGTTAGAGAATCTCCCACAAAAACTACATTACTTTCTTATATAATTAAATTTGAGTTTGTTATTGCATTTTCTTTCACAAGCTAAGTTGCTTTTACTATTTGTTTATGTTTTTTATATATAGCATGTGTACTATTGCTTTATATTGAGTTTAGTATCCATAGTCGAGTATCATATCTTTGAGTTCAGTATTTAACCTCTGAGTTAAATATCTTATCCTTAAGTATGCTGAGTTGAGTATGTTGAGTAGTTTAAGTATTCTTGAGTATTCCTCGGGTTTAATGTTTGAGAAAAGTTAAGTATGTTTCCAATTTTTTATCAAGTGTCAAGCTTATCTTATGCTTTAGAATTCCCCTTACAAGCTCGTACATTCAACGTACTGAGCCATTTAGCATGCATATTATCATGATGTAGACACAGGTATTAGGATCATCAACATGAGCTTCGTTGAGACATCCGAGATTCGAGTTAGATATGGTGAGCCTCCTTGCTTCCGGAGAATTTCATTTACTTTTCAGTTTAGTAAGGATGTTGTGGGTCTTGTCCCGATTTCAATCATTCTGAGTTAGAGGCTTCATAGATAGTCAGTTTAGTTAAGAAGTCTGTATTATTCATTTATTTTATTTAATTTTGTAAAGACTTAAGTTGCCTATTTATGGCGAGTTGAATAATTTATTTTTATTCAAAGTTTTCATTAAGCTTAAAGCTTTGTATTTTAGTTTCATCCAGTTTTTAAGCTTTGTATGCTTAATTAACTCTTCCGTTTTTATTCAACCAAGATGAGACTCCGCTAAGGGACAAACAATGGTCTTTGAGTTTAGTTGCGGATTTCTGCAATGGGTTTGATCCCTAAGAGGTATGTAAGCTTCCATAGTGTTTGCTTTGTTCACCCACACGTCAAACATGTTATTTTTAGCGTAATTTTATTCTCAAAATGTTGCAGGATTTATGTTCTTGATAGGTGTTGAGCTTCATTTTGGATCTTGTCTTGTTGGGGTTTTGGTGATTTCTTGAGATGAAATTGATTATTTGGAGTGTTATTTTGAGTGTATTAGTGTTTAATTAGACTCGTTAATTGAATCTAAGGAATACTAGAGAAAAGAAATCGATTAAAGGCGATTAGTATCAGAAAATGAGAGGTGAAATTCGCCGAAAGCATGACTGGGCAGATGTTGGCGCGGCGCGCCCACATGATCCCAAGGGCTGGGGCGCCGCGCATGAAATGCACCCAAATGCAACCTCTAATTTTAGGTGCTGACGCCCCCCGCCTGGAATACGCCACGGTCGCCTGCCCTGACTCCTTTTCCGTTGGTTGTCCTGTTTGAGCTCATTTAAAGTGTATCTTCACTCCTTTTGATTCTAAACACTTTAAACAACTTTTAAAACTTAGAAATAATTCATAACATAAATAATAACCTTGAATTAATAATTCAAATTCAAGGTAAGGTTAAGATTAAGTTTTTAGAGTTCGTCCGAACCTTTTGAGAGAGTCCCTTCGAGTCTTTCGAAGAGTCTTCTACAACCTCTAGTAACTTGTTTCAAGACTCAAAGTAAGTGAGAATGAGAGTAAGGAGAATGCATTCATGATTCTAAAATATCACCTATATCCTTCATATCATGGACCAAAACTCTTGAATTCATAATTCACATTCCAGAGAGAGTTAACAGTAGAGTGCAAAAAAAACTTTAAGTTCAATTGTGAATTCTTTGAGATCCATAATTTATTTTAACTATGTTTTGAGGAAGTATATAAGAAAATGGGAAGAGTCAACATGAGTTCCATCTAGTAACTTAGACCTTTGTGTTGAGTTGTTCATGCTCATAGTTTCCACATGAATTCCATAAATGGAGTGTCATTGAGAGGAGTAGATATCCATGTTGTAAGTCTTGAGTATTGAGTTTTCCTTTGGAGATTATATTTCTAATGATGGGTCATGATACCCATAAAGTGCTTGAATTGAATTGTTCATGCCCATAATTCCCCATGATCCCTTTAAGTCGAAAAATCTTGAGATTAGAGGTACCTTTGAGTTCTCGAGTTGAGTAGTTCATGCTAATAAATTCGCATGAACCCTCCAACTTGAAGATTATGAAATCATCCATAAACATGAGATCTTGATCCTTGAATCCATACTTCAATTCAAGGAAGTTAAGAGTTAACTTTAGAAGTTAAGAAGTAAGTCAAATCAATGTTCTTAAAGTTTCTAGAGTCTTTGTTAAACGTTTTAAATTCATTTTAAGGCTCTAGTTTCAAGTCAAGTAAAAATTAAAGAGTTAAAGATCTTCCTTCAAAGTAATATAAGGGAACTAAGTCTTCCCTAAGATTTGAGTTCATTGATAAAAAATTATAAGGGAACTAATTATTCCCTAAGAGTTGAGTTCATTTCTAAAAAGTTATAAGGGAACTAAATATTTCCTAAGTTAAGGAGTTCTATGTGACGGCAAAGTATAGGAAATTTCTAGCAGCGTGGGCAAGACATTTTATCACCACTTAGGCTCATAGAGGTGGTTGTCGGTTAGAGAATCTATCACCTAAATTATATTACATTTTTATTTAAGTAATGTCGAGTTTGTTATTGCATTTTCTTTAACAAACTAAGTTGTTTTTACTGTTTTTAAATTTTTTTTATATATATCATGTGTAGTATTGCTTTATAATGAGTTGAGTATCCATAGTCGAGTATATCTTTGAGTTCAATATTTAACCCCTGAGTTAATTATCTTATCCTTAAGTATGCTGAGTTGAGTAAGTTGAGTAGTTTGAGTATTCTTGAGTATTCCTTGGATTTCAAGATTGAGAAGAGGTAAGTATGTTTCCAATTTTTTTATCAAGTTTCAAGCTTATGTTATTCTTTAGAATTCCCCTTACATGTTCGTACATTTCACGTATTGAGCCATTTAGCATGTATCTTCTCATGATGTAGACACATGTATTCAGGATCATCAACTTGAGTTTCGTTTATAAATTCGAGGTTCGAGTTACCTATAGTGAGCATCCTTGCTTACGGAGGATTTCATTTACTTTTCAGTTTAGTAGGAGGTCGTGGGTCTTGTTCCGATTTTTATCATTATCAGTTAGAGGCTTCATATATAGTAAGTTTTGTTAAGAAGTCTGTATTATTCATTTTTTGTATTAAATGTTTTAAAGACTTAAGTTGTCTATTTATTGCGAGTTGAATTATTTATTTTTATTCCAAGTTGTCATTGAACTTAAAGCTTTGTATTTAGTTTCATTCATTTTTAAGCTTTGTATGCTTAAGTAAGTCTTCCGTTTGTATTCAACAAGGATGAGGGTTCGCTTGGGGACCAAAAATGGTCTTTGAGTGCCGATCACATCCAGGATATAGGCTCGGATAGTGATAATATTCGAGGACAAACATGATTCCTAGTGGTGGATAATGTAACAACCCTTTTACTCATTTTTTATGTATTTTAACAATTATTTGTATATTAAACTTTTATATAGCTTTTAGAAATAATTTATGGATTATAAGAATGAGTGACATGATTTTCGGATTTAATAAAGAATTATTTTCTTGATGATAATAATATAAAAGGAAGATAAATGAATAATAAAATGATAAAAGAAATAAGGGCAAAGTCCTATATTGTTGAAATTCAAAAGAGAGAGAGAGACCTTATGCGGCATTGAATGGTATGAGCGACAATGGAGGAACGGTAATTGATTTTTTAAGATTATAACTTTCTGCCCTAATTGTTATTATTACTGCAATAGGTGGCAGTGTGCACTATTAAGTACTCCTATTACTTCTGTAAAAAAAATAGTGAAAAAACATTTGGGAATTTGTTGTAATTTTCTATTTGGAATAAAGACAAACTTTGAAAAGTAATCATGGCATATGAATGACCAATTATTGGAACATGGGATGGACGGGATAATCAGCGATAAGTAAACTAATGTGTATTCCTCTGTGGTTTAGCTACTGATTTCCGTGATTAACTTGAATTTAATTTTATAGTCTATGTTTTTCTATATTGAGATAGGTAATTAAATATTTGTGTATTCTATTGTATGAAAAGTATTGGAATTGTATTATTGGGAGAAATTAATACTTAAAGCTAAGCTTGAAACTTAGGAAATTGATTATAGATTTGGGTGAATTATTGGGTGTAGCTAGAGCTATAGTAGTATGGGTTTTGTAGTTTCGGAAACTTATTGTGATTAATTATTTGAAAAGATTTCATTGATTTAGAAGTCTAATGAAAGGGGAGGCTCAAGTCCCAGAGTGGTTGTTCGATTATTTGAGGAAAATGGATTTTTTAAAGTCTTGTTAAGTGCATGAAATTTGTGTATTTCCTTGTAATATGTGTTTGGGAGTAATGATGATTGGTGATGAGTTGACTTGTCCATTTTGGGTAATTCTATTGATGGAAAAAGGGTAATAAAAAGGTAATGTGATAAATTATTGGTGTGTGATGTTTGAGAATGATTTGAAGGCTTATTGCTTATTTGTTGATGTTGTATCACGGTTGCATTGTTGTGAATTGTTCCTTGTTATGAGAATAGTCATCTCCTCATTATTTGTGTGAACATTTCATTTTCATTATTCTGAGATATGGTTGTTACAAGTGTTAGGTGAATTGACAATGAATAAGAAATTAAAGAGGATGTACTATTTCGAGAGACGTATCGCGCACCGTGATGGATACTATATTTCGAGGGAAGTATCACATGTCGCGATGGATACTATATATCGAGGGACATAGAGAGCGCCACGATCGATACTTTTATCTAGGGACATGTCGTGCACCGCGATAGATGCATTGAAAATTATGTCCCCAATGGATCCTGGACTAAGAGACAACAGGTGTGTATCGTTAGGTTAGACATGCATCACTATACTTGACATTTCATTTAATCGCATTGTACATCTTTATCATCTGTCAACAAGATCTTGTGTGTTGTGGATCTTGTGAGTGTGTTTTCGGAACTTGTGATTTATGAATACTAAGCTTGTTGTTGTGACAACTCTAAAATGACTTAGGTGAACTAGAGACGATCAAGTTTTTAATGAGGGTCTAAGGTCCTAAAATGGTTTATAATGTGTTAATAAGGCAGTGTCTACGAGTTTAGGTGAATTGGAAGTCAAACGTCAAGGGACGACCAAGACGTTCAATGACTAAGTCACCTATGTTCCTCATATGTGTTTTAACGTGTTTATCTGTATGTTATGAGCTTATGAGGTCCTTATATGAGTAATAATAGTATTTATAGGTAGTTTCTTGAGTTTCATGAAGTTTTGAGGTCAAACGCTCCAAGAAAGTCCATGACGTACGAAAGGTTTGCCTTGAAATGACCTTGTGTGTCTTGGCCTGTTTAGTTGAGTTTTATGTGTTAGTTTTGGATGAAATTTATGTGAGAGGTCCTAAAATCGTATACGATCATAATTGAGTTGGAAACGTCCGGGTAAAAGTCCCCAAGGACCATCCAAGGGTCCTTGAGGAAGGACCCATGTTGGTGGCCAAGACTGCTAAAAGCAATCCCACCTACGGATGGCAAACGACGGCCCGTGTCCTGGTCGACGCCCCGTAGGTGGAGGGAATCTATGGGTACTTAGTCTAGGGATATTAAGCTCCCATTTTCAATGCTCAGTCCCTAACGACGGCCAGCCAGGACGGTCCGTCGACTGGCTGACACCCCGTGTGTGGGCTCCACCAATGGTGAATTGTCTCCTGCGCAGTTCACTGTAAAATGCAAGGGTGAATTGGTAAATTCACTCCACGTCCAAATAAGATTTTAGGCGGTTACTTAGGGATATTTTGGGTATTTTAAATAGCTTTATAAGTCGTAAACACCTAGATGAATTCATTCTTCAAAAATCAAAACCCAAATTATTTAAAGAACTCTCTAGAACTCCATTGGAGCCAAAACTCAAGATAGAGCTTGGATTAAAGATTGTTGGTGATTTCTCCATCAATTCTTCATCAAATTGGTGTTTTAGCTTCAATCAAGGTATGCTCTTCATCCTTGAAACTCTTTTCTTCAAGGAGCCAAGGTTCAAAGTGATTTTCAAGACTTTCTCAAAAGATAGGTTTCTAAATTGAGTTTCTTCCATGGGTTCTTGCATAAAACGTTTTGAATCAATGTAATATGATTGAATTGTTGTTAATTAGATGATTTTCTGTCCAAATCTCTATGAACCCATGTAATTTATGATATATCTATTTTGGCTATATTTTGGATGTTATGATCTTGTCTCAATGCTTATGAATTCTAGTGTAGTTTTTTATGGACTGTTGAATGATGTAAGAATTATATTGAATGGATTTTTTATATTGATAAATCTATATTGAATTAACTTAGATTTATTGAGTATTGTAATTTATGTATTGAATCGATGATCATGACCATGGGTAAGGGCCTTTTGGTATTGTATTGGATGATTTGGCTATGGATTGAAGTGGTGAGAATTGATTGGTGGTACGCTGCCCTAATTCACTTTATTTTATGTAATGTAGGAAAATTATGTCGTTACTAGGAAAATTACCCGTGCGAATTTTATTAGACTTATATATTATAATTAGGTAATATTTGTATTTTGGATACATAATTGGCAAAATCATTTTATCTTGGGGCAAAGAGTTTCTCCGATATCTTAAAGTGCTATAATTTTTTTAAAAAAAATTGTCATACAAAAATTATGAGTCATAGATAAATTTTAAGTATTAGTAAGAAGTCTAAGAAAATCTCCCTCGAAATAGTTCGTAAGATGTAATGAAAAATTATAAATTCTAAGAAGTCATAAAGAACAACATTAGAAGTTAAAAAAGATACCAGAAAACATTGAAAAACAACACTCCCAAGTAAAGTGAAACATCACATCCATACAAGATCATACTTAATTAAATTCAAATGGACGATCTTGGACTCCTTTTTTATGAACCTCAATCAATCTCTTTTTTATTATTGTATGGCATATCAAGTACATGCTAAAAATGACCCGAAATTTTTTATTATCATAAATGTTTTTTGGCAATGTCTCAAAATAGTCATTACTATTTTTAAGGTTTCATATCACCGGCCTCAACTTATTTGGATTAAAACATAGTTATTGTTATAGTTATAGTATGCAGTTACAAAACAATTAATGCAATTATCAACGAAGTAGTTGGTGAAATCTGAATTTTTACAACGGGATATACTAAACAAATATTTTGACACATAACATATTAAAATCTCACAACATAATTTTGTGAGAACTTGAACACACAAATATCCAAATATAATAATAAAGACAGCCTCACTTTCCTAACAATAAAGAAGAAAAATACATGTGCTTAATATATTTTTCAAAAAAATAGTCTTTCGGTAGTATCCTAGTTTACAGTTCACAAATTTAGTTGAAAGAAGCAACAAAGAGTTATTACCTCTTTATCAAAAATTAAATAAATTATCAACAGAAGGAGTTATAACTAAAAAAAAGATCTCTAATGGTAATTAATAGCATTATTATCATTAAATATGTATTTTCAGAGGCAATTGGTACTCTATATAAATGTCCTTAAAGTCTATAACAATATTGAATATAATGGCAATTAATTAATGTCGTTAAAGGTTGTAACACTTTTTGTGAATGTGCATATTTATTGCCAATAAAAAAAAATTTATCGTAGTGTATTTTGGACATTTGTTAGTTTCACGAAAACTTGATCTCTTATTATGCTGAAAATAGAAGAGAATAAGAAGTATGACAAAGTAGTTAACTTGCAATAAAAGATGTGGACAAATTGTTTCTATACAAATATTCTAGCAATAGTGCAATGGCATACAAAATGTTTGTACCTAAGAAAAAACAATCAAAATAATATACTAACTGTGGCAAGCAAGAGAACAATCATTTTGGTTCTTTTAACAAACTTCCTCGTTTGTTCCGTATTAGTTATTAAATATTTATTGTTGTGTGCTATCAAATATAGCACAACCCACAAACAATTTTCCCAAAAGTACATGAGAAACCCGGTTAAAGGGGACAAAAGAGAAGATAAATTTTCAATCATCCTCTTTGAAAATTTTAAGATAATTAAAAAAAAAGTCACCAAAACAGAAAAAAAGCAGTTGCAATAGATTCATGAATCACCATGATGATCTATACTAAAAAATTCAACTTCATGAAATAGGAGGAAGAAAACTTTGAGAACTAAAACACTTTATACAAAGCATAATTAATGTATTTGAATTCACAAAAAACATACGAATAATAATGAAAAAAATAAGGGATTTTTTTTACTTAAAAATCAATTGTAATGAATTCAACCATCAACCATTTCAATATCGTTATGAGTTGTACACTAAGAGGTCCAAGATTCGTAATGTCACATTGCAATTGAAATCAATTTGCTTTGTTTATATGAAGAGGCATGTAGAAAGGGACAAAAGAGAAGATCAATTTTCAATCATCCTTGCTGACACTTTAACATATTTAAAAAAAAGGTCACTAAAATAGGAATTTTTTTTTACCATAGCTGGATGAATCACTACGACTTATAGTAAAGATTAAGCTCCATGAAAACTTTCAAGAATGAAACAAACTTCATAAAAACTCAATTAATGTATTCGAATTTGACTACCCTATAGTGGGAAAAAAAAACTACAAATTACAGTGGCAAAAAATTCCTATATTTATAGACAACATAAGGTAGTGTGAACAAATATTTGTTGTGTCTTATCAGAAAGGTCACAACTCTTTGGAAAAGTTACAACCCTTCACAAAGGTCACAACTTTTCACAAAAGTCATAATTTTTCATAAAAGTCACAACTCTTCATAAAAGTCACAACACTTCAAAAAAGTGACAACTTTTCATAAAAGTTACAACTTTTCATAAAAGTCAAACTTTTCATGAAAAGGGAAGGCTAGTTTTGGAAATAAATAAATTTACAAGGGAATTCTTGTTTCTGGTGGCGCCACATAGGCGGGCCTAAGGTTTTCTTTTATATAAATATATGATTGGTATGGTCCACTTATGGTGGCGGTGTTATGTGCCTTAATTGTGAATTATGTGGCCTCGTCGGCGTTACTTTATGTATTATGATGATCATGGCCTTGTCGGCTCTACTTGAAGCATTATGATTGTTTGTGTAGTTTATTATGTGAAGTATGATCATACCTAACTACATTATAGTAATGTTAAAGTATGTGGTTCTTCTATTGATGTTATTAGGTGATCATGTTAGACTATGACTATGGCATTATGTGTGTAGTCTTACAGTTGATGCATGATTCTTCCTATTTTGTTATTGAGTCTTATTATGACTATCTTGATGGTTCTATAGTAGTGTATAGGGTGTCCTAAAGTGATGTGGTTGTTCTTATGTTCTACTTGGAAGATATACTATATATGTTATAAAGTAAAGTATTGATGTGTCTTGTTTAGGTAGACTTAAGTCCCTCTTCTTGATGCATGAATGATATGTGAATATGAGATGTCTTGACTTAGGATGTCAAATACTCTTAGTCTTGTATGTATGAATGATATGTGGCCTTGAACATAGTGAGAAGGTCAAATTATGTGGAACCTTTGAGAAACAAGGTTATGATAAGCTTGAAGTCGAAAGCCGTGATGGTATCCTTCTTGTGTGAGTGATGGACTTAGGAATGGTTGGCTGAAACGACATGAAATCATTCTTAGTAAATTCATTAAGATATCCTCTTCGCCATTGAAAGGCATCCCTAGGGGACCTCTTTGGTAGGGTGAATATTATTGGGTTATGAAGTTGATATAGAACCTCTTTATGTGATCCTTTATTGAAAATATTCTATGAGAAAAAAGACTAAAACCGAGTGAGTATGGCAAGGGAAGTTGCTCTATATAAGATGACATTAGAGAACAAAGAAAACCTTCATATTCCTTAACCACGTGCCTACATGGGATGTGTCCAAGTTTTACCATTGGCAAGTAGAACACCCTTATCGGAGTAGGTTACAACTTCGGATTCCATGTTTATCTATATTGGTCTATGTCGCTTATATCCTAATTTCATCATATGGGATACCTACTAGTGTTTGAGAAGTCTATGAAGTGTAGGTGGTGGTATGGGACGCTACCTAGACATTGCACCCTTAGGCTATGAAGATGTTAGTTAGTGAGTCCCTAGGTCTTCTCCAAGACCATTACTTGAATGTCCTTATGTGTTGAATGTATGTTAATGAAATAATGAAGTAATGACTTAAGATTAGAAAGCATGTAATTGAAAGAGTACCTAATGTAGTGTGACTTTAAGGATTGCCTAGTTAAAGTGTGAAGGGGGCATAAAGGATGATCTCTTTGTGTCTTATCTAGGGAACTCTTAAGAATGACTCTAGGTAGGGAAGTTGGTTGATACCTTAGGAAGTCTTAAGGATTATTTAGGTAACCTTGAAAAGGGTGTATGGGTGTTCTCTTCTAGGATTACTTAAGTAAGTCTTTCGATAACCTTGGTAAGGAGAATGTCATATTATGTATGTTGTGTGTTTTGGTGTATTGTAAGTGTATTCATCTCATTATAAGTAGTCTTGAGGATCATTTACGTGTGCTTAGAGAGGGTGTATGGGTGGTCTCTCTTTGTCTTACTTAAGTGGGTCTTAGGATAGCTTTCAGTGAGAAGGATGCATGGTGATTTGAGTTCACTGTAATGTTGGAAATTGTTCACTGTAAAGCTTAAGGTAGTTCACTGTAACATTACCATGGTTCACTGTAATGTTCCTTAAAATGTGATTAAATGCTTATGTGATTTGTTACGTGTTTCTAAGGTATTAAATGATGTTCTTAAACTTATACTATGATGTTTTAAATAAAAAAGAGCATATTTCCATTAAATGTTCGTTATCATAATTTTTATGCATTAAGCCATACTTATTACATGTGTTTGTACTCATTCTATATATATTGTCTATCTTTATAGTAATTCATAGGTGATGGTGCTTTTGGGAGCGAAGCTTGGATTATAGGATCTTTCAAGCAAGTTTGAAGTATGTCCTCATTTGACTCGAGGACATTATTATGTTAGAGTTTCTTATTTGAAGTATTGTAATAGACTTAATAGTATTGTATTTCGATTGTATGGGTCATGTCCCAAGTATCTTTTAAAGTCTAAGATTTGATGACATGAGACTTAGTATTTCCTAAGGATTTTATATGAAAGATATTTTGAAAGACTACTCGAATGTTTGTGAAAAGTTTTAATCCCGCAGTACTTTTCATATATGTATATGCGAAAGGGCTTGTACAAGACCTCCGAGAGGTCAAAAACGCCTTGTTGCAACCCAAGAACACCTAAACTTCTACGGTGTGCATGCGGGTCGTGACATTTGTTTAGAGAAGTTACCTCCTTCGTGAAACGATTTCAAGGATTATCTAAAGCACAAGCGTGAGGAAATAAAGCTTCAAGAGCTTGTGATTCGGATCAAGATTGAAGAAGATAACAAAATCGCCGAAACAAGTCTCGTAAGAGTTATACAATCATTGGAGTAAATTTTGTTGAAGAAGCTTCTACCAAAGACAAGAAGAGAAAGAAGTCCAACGGACAGAAGTCAGAACAGGCCAAGAAGAAATTCAAGGGAAACTATTACAATTGTGGTAAGGTTGGTCATAAGTCTTTTAACTTTTGGGCTCCAAGAAATGACAAAGACAAAGACAAAGGCAAAGGCAAAAAGTCAAGCAAACGTTGTGGAAGAGATGGAAGATGCAGATGACTTGTGTGCAATGATCTCAGAGTGCAACTTAGTTGGAAATCCCAAGGAGTGGTTTCTCAACTCCGGTGTCACTCGAAATATTTGCTCAGCGAAAGAAGCTTTTGCAATGTACGCTCATGCTGAGTTCGATGAAGACTGTTTCATATGAAACATAACAACAACAAGGATTGCAAGAACAGGGAAAGTAATGTTAAAAATGACATCCAGTAAGGTGTTGACTTTGAACATTGTTCTACATGTCCTACTATTAGGAAGATTTTAGTTTATGTTGCACTGCTCGTTAAGAACGGGTTTAGGTGTGTCCTTGTTAGTGACAAAGCTGTAATAAGTAAGAATGAGATGTTCTTACGAAAGGGCTACCTCAATGAAAGTCTCTTCAAACTGAACGTAATGGTTGTTGACAGTATTGATAAGAATTCTTCTTCTATTTACTTATCGAAGTCCAATGATTTATAGCATGCTCGTTTAGGACATATAAATTACAAAGGCTTGCGAAAATTGGTTAGTTTAGAAGTATTGCTTCATTTTAAATGCAATAAATCGAAATGAGACATTTTTGTGGAAAGAAAGTTTGTTAAATATCCTTACAATTCTGTTGAAAGAAATTCAAAACCTTTAGACTTAATTCACACAAATATATGAGATATAAAGTCGACACCATCTCGTGGTGGGAAAAAGTATTTTATAACTTTTATTGATGATCGCACTCGATTTTTTTATGTATATTTGTTTAATAGTAAGGATGAAGCAATTGATGCAGTTAAGCAATACAAAAATGAAGTGGAGAACCAACTGAATCGAATGATAAATATGATTCGAAGTGATAGGGTGGAGAATACGAATCTCTTTTTGTAGAGATATATTTGGAATATGATATTATTTATCAAACTACTGCACCCTATACACCATATTCAAATGATTTGGATAAAAGGAAGAACAAAACATTAAAGGAAATGATGAATGCATTGATAATCAGTTATGGTCAACCGCCAAACCTTTGAGAGGTAGTCATCCTTACGACTAATAAGATACTCAATAAGGTACCCCGTAGAAAAACACAATCAATTCCATACGAGTTGTGGAAAGGAAGGAAACCCAACTTGAAATATCAAAGTGTGGGGGTGTCTAGCCAAGGTAGAGGTTCCTTTACCCAAAAGGGTGAAAATTGGACCCAAAATGGTGGATTGTGTTTTTATTGGATATGTTTTGAACAGTAAGGCCTTCTGGTTTTTTGTTCACAAATCTGATAATTATGAGATTCATGTTAAAATGATAATTGAGTCAGATAACACGGAGTTCTTTGAACACATTTATCCGTATAAAACAGAATGTGAGTCGACAAGTGAAAGACCTAAATGACCATGTGAAGAATCAACAGAAAATACACTACCTAGTAAGGATCCTAGGTGTAGCACTCGCCAACGGAAACCCACTTCTTTCGGACCAGAATTTGTGGCATTGGTGTTTGAAAAGGAAACTCAAATATTCAAAATAGCCATGTCTTCGTCTCAATCAACTTATTTGAAAGAGGCTTTCAATAGTGAGATCGAATCAATTTTAAGTAATCATACTTGGGAATTTGCTGATCTTCGTCAAGAAAATAAATCTTTAGTATCGAAGTGGATTTTCAAAAGGAAAATGAAATCTAATGGGATTATAGACAAATATAAGGCTAGACTTGTAGTCAAAGGATACAGAAAAAAGAAAGGTCTGAACTACTACTCTCCAGTAATAATGATAACATCAATTAGGATGTTAATAGCATTAGCGGCAGTGTATGATCTGAAAATCTGCCAAATGGATGTAACAACAACCTTCTTAAATGGAGATTTGAAGGAAGAAATTTGCTTGGAACAACCTGAATGGTTTGTAGTTCCTGGTAAAGAAGAAAAAGTATGCAGACTTGTGAAATCGCTTTATGGGCTCAAGCAAGCACCAAAATAGTGGCATGCTATATTTAACCAAACAATGCTGGCAAATGGATTCAAGATTAACTAATGTTATAAGTGTGTTTACATTAAAACATTCTGAATCATGAAGTCTTTGTTTGTCTGTATGTTGATGACATGTTAATAATGAGTAAAGATATTGACGATATAAATATTACTAAGTGCATGTTGTCTAGCAAGTTCCATATGAAGGACTTAGGAGTTGTTGATTTGATCTTAGGGATCAGGATTCTCAAAACTCGTTAGGGACTAGCATTATTTCAATCTTATTATATTTAAAGAGTATTGGATAAGTTCAAGTTCTTGAATTTCAATGTTGTCAAAACTCCTATTGATTTAAGCTTTACATTTCAAAAGAACGAAGGTGAAAATGACTCTCGATTGGAATATGCGAGAGTGTTGGGAAGTTTGATTTATATTATGAATTGTATGCGACCATATATAGCACGTGCTATTACCAAACTAATTCGGTTCACTAGTAATTGGAATCAAACTCACTGGATGGCAATGAAACGTGTGTTGTGGTATTTGAAACAGACACAACACTATGATTTGCATTATAATAAATATTCTGCCGTGATTGAAGGATATAGTGATGCAAATTGGATCACCGGGTCAAATGAAGTAAAATCCACAAGTGGTTATCTGTTTACACTTGGTGGAGCAGCAGTCTTTGGAAATTTTCCAAACAGACATTTATCTCTCGCTCCACAATGGAATATGAATTTATTGCTTTAGATAAGGCTGGTGAAGAAGTTTAATAGCTTCGGAATTTTCTAGAGGATATTCTGTTTCGGCCTAAACCTGTGGGACCTATTTACATGCATTGCGATAGTCAAGCAGCAATAGGGAGGGAGGGAGCGTCATGTACAATGGTAAGTCTCATCATATACGACGGAGAAATAACACCATAAGACAAGATCTCTAGTGGAATAATCACAATTGACTCTATGAAGTCAAGCGTTAATATATCAGATCCATAAATGAAAGGCCTTGTGAGAGAAGAAGTTGAAGGATCATCTAAGGGAATGGGTTTACGGCTTAGGACAAGTCAGCATGCAATAACTCTATCTAGCAAACTAGATATCCCAAAGAGCTAGAAAGAAGGATAAAAACAAAGTTGTGACTGATGGTTCGACATTGTCAATCAAATCAATCCATACGCATGATGAAGACAATGTTCAGGAACAAGGTCAAGACTATAAGGCTTGTTAAAGAGTTAATAAAGCTTAAGGTTTTTAATGATTTGCTAAGTTTGGCATATTTGATCAAATAGAGTATCTACGAGATGACACGGTTAGAAATCACCTATGTGAGTGTGAAATGTAAGGCGCTTCAAAGAGAATTTTATGTCAAATGTCTATTCTTTGTATACTCATGAAACCAGTAGGTGTTCTTGGCTAAACAAACACAACTGTAAGAATCATAAACAGTAAAGAGTTAATTGTGTGACACATGGTTGTCTATTTATACACCAATGTTCGATGGTTCAAAGATATCCCATCT
The DNA here is from genome assembly GCA_022817965.1 of Solanum lycopersicoides. Lineage (NCBI taxonomy): Eukaryota > Viridiplantae > Streptophyta > Magnoliopsida > Solanales > Solanaceae > Solanum > Solanum lycopersicoides. The sequence continues at coordinate 71,629,354 of CM040618.1, read as the reverse complement.
ACCTATTGACCGAGTATATACGACATATGTTCACTTCGGAAAGTCCAAGGGGAAACCTACTTATGCATATGCAATTGATCCTTGCTTGCAAAGTACACACTTGTTCGCACATTCCTATGTTATTACCATTCCCCATTCATGTGGGGGGTTGTTGGGTATGAAGCAATAGTTAATAGGAAATCGAGGGAACATGAAAAGAAAGAAACTTGAATAGTTGGGAACTTGAAGAGTTGGAAACTCGAAAAGTCCTCTTATGCTTTAGTGAAACGGTATTTGTTCCTTATCTGTGGTGGAAAGAAAACTAGGAGATTTTAAATATAGAAACACTCCTATAAATTGTTAAAAGCGTTGGAATGAGGGGGGGACCCGACGCCGTCGTCGTCGCTCGCTAGGCTCGGCTTTGCCTTAAGAAAATGGTCTATCGAGAGATTATTTTTTGGACGATATTTCTTTTAATTTTTTAGTTAAATATTTTTTTAATTAAATTAAATTAAATTTAATGGTCAAAACGTTTCAATTAATTAGTTAATTGACCGACCCAACTCGGATCCACATGCGACCCATTTTATTTGATCCTGTTTTATTTGAATTTCCCACCATTGAAAGTGATTGTTCTGAAAGGTTGATACTTTCAGGAACAACCATGATCGTTTGAAAGATTTCAACTTTCATAAATGGTCATGTGAATTTTGAAAGGGTTGCAATCTTTCAAAACTTGTTCCTCTTGCCTGTAAATACATTGATTCTTTAGATTTTTTCCTTACGAATTTTTTGTGACTTCTTCTTCTTCTGCACAAAAATTTCTTCGTTACTTTACTATTGTTGAGTAGTTCGCTGACACTAGAGTTTTGGGTATCAATACGCGGGTGATTTAGATCATTCTATCCTAGGAGGACATATTTCAAATTAAAACTCGATTACCAGAGGGGAATAATTTCCGTAAGGGAAAACTGTGTATTCAGTGGGATTGATCTTTTTCTATTCTAAATTTCCAGATTATGGTACTTTATAGATTTTAGTGTTATGTGAATTAATTTTGTTCATCTTTCTTACTGGTTCATTAAATTTTGTTAACTTCGTGTTTCTGCAAAGTTTTGTTGGAATCGATAATTCTATTTTTCAAACACAGATTGACAACATATTTCACTGCTCATAGTAATAATGATCCATGAGAATTTATGAGAGCTGATACGGACAAAATTGATATACAAGTGAATGTCTTTAATAGACTAGAGAAATTATCACTTCCTAGCCTAAACACTTATTATTTCGTATAGTGACAGTTTTCTAACCAATTATTGAGGGAGGGGAATTATACAATATTAATCATCCCCAAGTCTAGTCCACTTTTTTCAAAGTGTTCTCTACGTAATGCCTTGATAAAAATATTAACAATTTTTCCTCATTGGAGTAGAACATTATTGATACGTGACCTTTCTCTACATTATCTCACAGAAAATGGTCTCTCATGTGTTTTCTTAGTTTATGTGTGTTATTAATTAACTGAAACAACAAGATGAATTGAAATCTGAATATTTATCTTCTTTTATTGAACTTCAAGCTGATTAAATAAGTAGAGGGGTAGTACCACTAACTGAGAACATGGAGTCATGGACTGCTAAAAGACTGCTAACATGCCTATAAAATAGGAACAACTATAGTAAGTTAATAGGATAATGACTAAAAGAAAACTAATCTCCTAATAGTCAGCTGAAGTCTCTGACCCATTCAAAGCAGATCATGAGGCACGTAACAACACTCCTCCTAAATCAGGAGATGAAAACTCCCAACTTTTCTCTAAGAAATTCGAATCTGCTAACATGAAATGACTTTGTAAAAGTGTCTGCCACTTGATTCTCTGATTTGCAAAAGAGTAGAACCACTTCATTGTTTTTCTGCACTTCCCTCAAGAAATAAAACTTGATGTTGAAGTGCTTGGTCCTTCCATGAAACACGGGATCTTTGGATATGGCTATAATAGCTTGATTATCCACAAGGATCTCAGTGCTCTCTGCTTGCTCTAGCTGCAAATCGATTAAAATTTTCCTAGGCCATTGTGCTTGATTAACAGTGGATGCTGCTGCGATGAATTATGCTTCAGTTGTTGATTGTGCTACTATTTCCTATTTCTTTGAGCACCATCATAAACACCCTGATCCAAAAGTGAAATAATAACCAGACGTACTTTTCATATCACCAGTTGACCCGCCCCAATCACTATTAGAATATCCGCGGAGTTTGAAATTCTGACTTTTGCTAAATCTGATGCCATAGGTTAGAGTTCCCTTAAGATACCTCACTACTCTTTTGGCGGTCATCATGTGCAAATCACTTTCACAATTTAATAACCTGGATAAAACACTCAAAGGAAACAAGATGTAAGGCCTTGTTGTTGTGAGCTTCGATACACTCCTTCATCAACTAGTTTTGCTCCATCATCCTTTTTCAGCTTTTATTTTTTATTCATTGGAGTACTCAGACATATGCATTCTTCCATTATAAATCTTTTTAGAATCTCCTTCATATATTTCTTTTGACAAACAAAAAATTCATTCTGAGTTTGCTTGATCTCCATTCCCAGAAAATAAGTCATCTCGCCAAGATCAGTCATCTCAAAGGCTTTCATCATTTCCTCCTTGAATTCTTCAATCAGCCCTGTATTATTTCCTCTTACAAGTAAATCGTCGACATTCAAAGAAATACTAATAATGTTAGAGGCAACTTTCTAGACATAAAGACTCGATTCACTTAAGATTTTTTCAAAGCATAAGCCTAGCAAATGATTATCCATTCGGTTGTACCAAGCTCTAGGAGCTTGCTTTAGTCCGTATAGAGCTTTCTTCAAAAGATAAACCATATCTTAATCTCCTGGTACGCTGAACCCTTCTGGCTGATCAACATATATTTCTTCATGTAGTAGACCATTCAAGAAAGCATACTTCACGTCCATTTGAAAGATCTTCGAATTTTTCTATCCCACAATAGCCAAAAGCATCCGAATTGTATCCAATCTGGCTACTGGGGAAAAAGTATCATAAAATATACTCCCCAAACTTGTGCGTAGCCTTTCACCACCAATATAGCTTTGTGTTTGTTTACTGAATCATATGGATTTAACTTGTTCGAAAAATCCATTCAACTCCAATCACTTTTCTATCTTGGGGTCTTTCCACGAGCTTCAAAGTTTGGTTCTTTTCTATCATGGTCAGCTTCTCCTTCATTGCATTTGTCCAATTTTGATCCATTTTTGCTTCCTCATATCTTGCAAATTCAAAAACAGCAACATTGTATCTCTCATAAGTATCAGATAGTGACCGTGTTTCCCTAATAGGTTGATCATCCACCAAGTCATCATAATCAAGTTGTGAATTATAGTTCTTAACTCGAGACTCCTCATTCCATTACCATTGCTCATCTTCAAGGAATTGAACGTCTCTACTTACCATAATCTTGTCTGTTTGAGGTTGAAAGATCCTATAAGCTTTAGAAAATAAGCTATAGCCAATGAAGATTCCCATATCTGCCCTCTTATCTATCTTGTCTCTCTTAACCTGTGGAACATAAGAAAAACATAGACATCCAAATATCTTGAGGTTTTTCAAAACAGGTTTGACACCATACCATGCTTGAAATGGAGTATTTCCTTCCACTGCCCGCGGAGGCAGTCTATTCAACAAGAAAACAACAGTCTTTGCTGCTTCAGCCTAGAACTTCTTTAGTTGATTCTTCTCATGCAACAAGCATCTCGACATCTCCATGATTGTTCTATTTTTATTCTCACTCACTCCATTTTTTTGTGCAGAATAAGGGACAGTAAGTTGGTGCTCAATTCAAGTTTCTTCACAAAAAGAATTGAACATATCTGAGGTATATTCAGTTCCATTATCTGATCTAATGACCTGAATCTTGCAGCCACTCTGATTTTCTATCCAAGCTTTGAACTTCATGAAAATTTCAGCAGCTTCAGACTTAAACTTCATAAAATAAATCCAACACATTCTTGTTAGATCATCAATGAAAATAATATAATATCTGCTGCCATTGAGTGGTGGAGTTCTTTGTGGACCACAAAGATCGGTGTGAATGAGTTGCAACTTTTCTGTAGCTCTCCAAGTGGAACATTTAAATGGAAGTCTAGTATGCTTGCCAAGCACGCAAGCCTTACAACTTGAAAGGTTCTCCTCCAAGTTTGGTAAACCATTTACCATTTTTCTCCTTTGCATAAACAATAAAGCTTTGTGATGAAATTGCCTCAACCATTTGTGACACGTTTCCACTACAGTGAGTTGGCTTGGAAAAGTTATGTGTTCCTCATTGAATGGATTCAAGGAAAAACTTTTTCCCTGCATTTTAATTCTGAATATTTACTGACCAGTAGGATCACTGATCAGGCACGCTTTATCTTCAAATAATAATTTGAATCCATTTTCTAGGAGTTGCCCAACACTTAGTAAATTCTGATCAATTTCAGGAACAAATAAGACTTCATAAATAAGTTTTGTACCTTTGTAACTTTCAATTGCTACATATCCCTTTTCTTTCGCTGGGAGGTATTCTCCATTTACGATCCTAACTCTTGATTTAACTTATCTATCAAGTTCTCTGAAAAGCTTTTCATCACTGGCCATGTGGTTTGTACAACCACTATCAACAAGCCAACTTTCACTTGAATTTTTGCTTGCGAAACAGGTGGCCACAAATGTTTGCTCATCTTTTTGTTGGTCTGCAATCTGTGCATCATTTGGTTGTTGTAATCCCTTTTCTTTGCAGATAATCTCAGCATGACCGAGCTTGTGACACTTTCTGCATTTCATATCAGGCTTTCTCCAACACTTGAAGTGTGGATGATTTTTCCTCCCACAATGTTTGCAGGGAGGATATTTTCCTTCTCTGTTGTTGCTAGTTGCAGTAATACCATTTCTCGTTGTTGTTGCTTCATAGTTTCCATGATTACCTTTCTTTCCTTTTCTTTTGTTTCCCCTGGAACCTGAACCGAACTGTAACTTAGCTTGAAACTCTCCCTCAATGGATCCCTCATGCCTCATCATTCTTCGTTGTTCTTGTGCCTGCACTGCAGTCAATAACTCTGCCAAGCTAAGCTTAGACAGATCTTTAGTATTTTCCAATGAAGCAATAGTTGCCTCATATCTCTCAGGTAAAGTTACAAGTATTTTTTGAACTATTCTATTATTAGTAAGTTCATTTCCAAGTATCCTTACCTTATTCGTAATCCCAAGCTAACTATCAGGATAATCCTTAGTGGTTTCTAATTCATGCATACGTTGCATCTCGAATTCTCTAACCAAGTTCAGTACTTTCATTCCTCTAATTCTTTCATCTCCCTCGTACTCTTTCTTGAGGAAATCCCAAATTCATTTGGCTGAGTTACATGTCATAATTCTACTGAAAATGGTGGCAGAAACTGCAACAAAGAGACAGGATTTAGCTTTAAATTTTCCTGTCTTCTTTTCCTTGTGGGTTCTAATATTAGCCATAGTTGGATTCCCTGGCAGAGGATGCACTTCGTAGTCTTCCTAGCCAGACTCCCACAAATCACTAGCCTCCAAATAAACTTGCATTTTAACTGCCTAGGCTTGATAGTTTTCTCCATCGAAAACTCGTGGAGCCCTAGCAGAAAAAGAGCCTGCATTCTCCATTGTTTTAATGATGTTTGCAGAGAATATTATATGGATAAACACTCTTAAAAGAACCTCACAAGTCTCACACAAGTCCCTTAAGAAGTAGCGCTCTGATACCAATGTTATTAATTAACTGAAACAGCAGGATGAATTGAAATCTGAAAATTTATCTTCTTTTATTGAACTTCAAGCTTATTAAATAAGTAGAGGGGCAGTATCACTAACAGAGAATATGGAGTCATGGACTGCTAAAAGACTGCTAACATGCCTATAAAATAGGAACAACTATCACTAGTTAATAGGATAATGACTAAAAGAAAACTAATCTCTTAATAGTCAGCTGAAGTCTCTAACTCATTCAAAGAAGATCAGAGGCACGTAACAACAATGTTGCAGGAGATTATTTGATTTATTAATAGCACTAGTATTGTCACATAAGATAGGAATCCTACCAAAATTTAAACCAAAATCCAACAATTGTTGTTTGATCCATAACAATTGTGCACCACATGATCCATCTGCAACATATTCAGCCTCAGCAGTAGACAAGGCTACATGATTTTTGTTTCTTGGTGGACCAGGATATCAAACATGTTCCAAGGAAGTGACCCATACTTGTGGTACATTCCATGTTGACCATGTATCTAGCATTATAAGCATCTGCATAAAAACCGAGATTAAAGTTGCACAATATTCTTTTCTATATTAATAGAACTAGTATTTTTCAAATAAAATAGGAATCCTACAAACATTTAAACCAAAATCCAACAATTGTTGTTTGATCCATAGCAATTTTGCACCACATGATCCACCCGCAATGTATTCAGCCTCAACAGTAGATAAGGCTGAAAATTTTGTTTCTTGGTGGACCAGTATATCAAATAGGTTCCAAGGAAGTGAGCCATACATGTGGTACATTTCTTGTTGACCAGGTATCGAGCATTATCAGCATTTGCATAACCAACAAGATTAAAGTTTCTTAATTTGGAGTACCAAAGTCCCAGATTAGTGGTTCCTTTGAGATACCTGAAAATTCTTTAATCAGATTTAAGATGATATTCTTTGGAATTTTCTTGTAACCTGGCACTAAAACCTACACGAAACACAATATCAGGTCTACTTGCAGTAAGGTATAGAGAGAATCATTCCCCTTTAAACCTTTTGCTCAACGTATGCACATGTTTCATCCATATCCAACTTAGTAGTAGTAGCAATAGGAGTATAAATTTCCCTTGCTTCATACATGTAGAATTTTTTGAGCAATTCCTTCACATACTTTTGTTGATGAATCAAGTTACCTGTGGTTTTTTGCTTGTTTTGTAATCCAAGAAAGAAATTAAGTTCACCCATCATGCTCATTTAAAACTCTCCAGTCATAAGTTTAAGAAACTCTTGAGTATGCCTGGCAACGGAACCGGGATTTACCGGTTACCGATCCGGTCCGTCCCGGTCCGTTATTGGTCCGGTTCCGTTCCGATATATCCCGGTATGGACCGGTTCGGTCCGATTTCGGGACATGTAACGGGACGGAAACTAGGTTACCGGTTTGTCCCGGTTCCGGTAAATGCCGGTCCGTTACGGGTCCGGTCCAATTATTAAAAAAAAAAAAATTCTGTCCGTTTATAGTCGTTGGGTAACGGCTAGTGGGCCCCTCCAACGGCTATTTCCCCCTTTTTGCAGCCCTTTACACCCCCTACCCCCCCCCCCTTATCTTTTTAATTGCCCAAAAGTTTTAAAAATTACACTTTAACCCTTTGTTTTACCTATAAATATCCCTAAACTTTCATTCTTTTCAATCACAAAATCATCTTCTATTCTCTCAACTCTCTACTTTCTACTTCTCTAATATATAATATCTTAAAATTATTTAAATTCCAATTTTGCCTTATTTGGTCTTTGGAAATTAGATTTGGAGTTTCAAAATTCAACTTTACACTTTCCACTTTCGGCTTTCGGCGGTCATAAACGTCTACTTTTTTAAGTAGACGTTCGGTACATTCGGTCCAACTTATAATTTATATTTCATGTATATTGAAATAATTATTTATTTATTTTGTGATTAATTATTTGTTTGCATTATATTTTTCGTATTATATATAATCTCACGTTTAATATTTTAATATGAATTCCGCTAAAACTATTGTTCAAAGAGGAAAAAGTAAAAAAAGTGCAATTGAGCATGTTCAATATATGTTTAATTTTAGATCCTCCGATAATCCAAAACCCGGTAGTTTTTCTAGATCTAAATCTAAAAAATCTACTATAGTAAGAATGAATACGGATGATTATACACATGTTAATGATACTGTTTTTAATATTGATAGTAATTCAGGATTAGATCCTTATCAGGAACATTTACAACGTCGCTTTGGTAATTTTGATGAGGATTTGCCTCGAGATTATGATAATGATAATGACATTGATGATTATACTGATACACCTACTTTTGATGATGATGATGATGAAACTGAACCACCTACGGCTACTAATACTCCCAGTCCCTCTCCTAGTCCCGCTCCCTTTCGTTGTCCTGCCCCTGTTTCCCCCGTACATCCTAGGCCTAAGGTAGAACGTGCTAAAAAATTGGTTGTTTAGAAATTTATGACACAAAACGAAGATAAAACACAAGCTATTTGTAATAAATGTAAACATAGATTAAATCATAAAACTGTTGGTAAATCTGGTGGGACGGGACATTTGAGTAGTCATTTAATGTCTTGTTGTAAAAATGAATTTTTGTATGCTAAAGTGGTAGCGGAAGCTAAAAAGAACGGTACCCCCCTTTCTAAAAATGTAGGAGTAGGCGGCTCTAACATGGTACAAACACAATTAAATCCTTCTAATGTTTCTGGCTCTAGTTTACCTCATTCATAAAGTAGAGAAAAAGATCTTGAAGAACTAGCTAAAATGATATGTGTTATGGTTTTGCCATTTAGTTTTGCTGAAAATCCCGGTTTTATACATTATATTCAAATTGTATGTAATCTAAATTTTAAAGGTTTTGCTAGAAATACAATAAAAAAGGTTGTATTTGATTATCACGCACAACATTTTCAATATCTTCGTTGTTTATTTTATTATAATACTTGAAAAATAACTATTACTTCATATATGGGTCGTAGTGTAAACGGTAACGATTATTTGACTGTTACTGCACATTGGATTGATGAAAATTGGTATATGCAAAAAAAAAATTTAGGTTATAAATGTTGTCATATGAAAAAAACCGGTTGTTATATAGCTCAAACTATTTTAGATATTTTACAAAGCTATGAAATATGTGATAAAATAAGTAGTATAACCTTAGATAATGCTTCAAATAATAATGTTGCTGTTGAATTGTTAAAACCTACTCTTTGTCCTATTTATGGTGATGATTATCATATTAGGTGTACTGCACACATATATAACTTGATTGTTAAAGATGGTGTACAAATGTATGATAACGGTTGCAAGAAAGTTGAAAATGCATGTCATTTTATATTTAAATGTCAAGTTAAGTCTAGGCGTAGAGATTTTCAAAATTGTTATTTTGAAAATAATCTTCCACCTAGAAAAATTCCCAAAACAGTGTCTACAAGATGGAATACTTTATATAAAATGCTTGTAGTCGCTAATGAATATAGAATACCCTTACAAATGGTTTGAATGCTCATAATTCAGATATGTCATATAGACTCGATGATAGTGATTGGCGTGACATATATGAACTTATAGATTTCCTAAAAGTTTTTTACTTAACTACCAAAAGAATATCTGTACTTTATAGTCCCTCAATTTGTACTGTTTTGCCTGATATTTGTATGATTTCTTCTAAATTATATAAATTTAAAAATAAACCAAGATTTGAAGAAACTATTCAAAAATTGATTGAAAAATTTTAAAAATATTATATTCCTATCCTCAAATTTATTTAACCGCGTGTTTGTTAAACCCTCATTATAAAGATATAGGTGCATCAAAAATGGTTGATAAAATATATTTTAACTTAGATATTGATAGTGAATTAGATAAAATTCCTAGTTGTCAACAAGTTAAAGATAGCATAAATTTTGAAGCTTGAAAATTGTATGAATTATACAATTCTAATATAAATTTATCAAGTGAACAAGAACTCAAAGTTCTAGGATTAGACTTAATGAAGATAATGTTGATGATTATTTGTCTTGAACTTTCTCACAATAATAGAAATGATTTTGATGCATATGTTAATCAAAATACAGAACCTACTGAAGATGTTCTAGCATGGTGGAAAATCGCGGCAAAGGGTTTCCAAAACTACAACCGATGGCTCGAGATATATTAGCTATGCAAGCGTCGTCAGTAGCTTCAGAAGGCGTCTTTAGTGCAACAAGGTTTCAAATCGGAGATCATAGGCATTCACTAGCAGCAGATAGCTTGAAGATATCGGTATTATTTAGAGATTGGATTAATGCCGAGAGAAGAAATTTGGGTCGTGAACCACTACCGACCAAATTTCAAAATGTCGTTGATGAAATCATGCAAGATTATAGTGACGACGGGATTGAAGCAATGGAAGATTTATCTATTCAACCAATTGCCGAACATGTTACTATAGAAATGTTAAATGATTTAAGAAAGGATCTATATGGTGGCACCGACTATTAGTAAGAGTATGATAATTCGAGATTTAATTCAAACAGAACCCTTCCTAGAAGGTGGCTGTGTAGATTAAATCTTTTAATACTCTACTAATATTTTTATAGATGAAATTGTAATATCAAATAAATATTAATAAAATTATAGGCTATTCGCCTTAATTTTTTTTATTTATTGTTGTATTAAATTTAATTTTTAATATTGTAAATTTTTAATTTTATAACTTTAAAGTTTAAATTTTAAATTTTAACTTTTAAAGATTGAAATTTTAAATTTATAACTTTAAAGTTTGAATTTTAAATTTTCAAACTTTAAAAGATTAAAATTTAAATTTTCAAACTTTTAAAGTTTGAAATTTAAATTTTATAACTTTAAAGTTTGAATTTTAAATTTCCAAACTTTTAAAGTCTGAAATTTAAATTTTCAAACTTTTAAAGTTTGAAATTTAAATTTCATAACTTTATACTTTAAAATTTAAATTTTCAAACTTTTAAAGTTTGAAATTTAAATTTTATAACTTTAAAGTTTGAAATTTAAATTTTCAAACTTTTAAAGTTTGAATTTTAAATTTTCAAAACTTTAAAGTTTGAATTTTAACTTTTAACTTTTATAACTTTAAAGTTGAAATTTTAAAATTTTCCAACTTTTAAAGTTTGAATTTTAAATTTTATAAATTTTAAAGTTATATATTATTAATTTTAAATTTATAATTATTATAATATAAATTCTATTCAATTATAAAAAACTATTTCTTTAAGTTTTAATTAATTTTTATTTTTATTTTTTTAAAAAAAAACCGTCCCGTCCCGGTTACTGGTCCGGTCCGGTCCGATTTAGTACCGGTTCCCTAGCGGACCGGGACGGCCTACACCCAAAATATCAGAACTACCGGTCCCGGTCCGGTCCGGTTTCGGAGCAGTTCCGTCTAGATGCTACTGGTTCCGTGCCGGTTTCGGTACAATCACCACTCTTACTCTTGAGTCATCATACTATTTGTAGATCCAAAGATTATGTCATCATCATATACCTGCATAATCAACAAGTCTTTTCCATTTGGTTTTTTAGAAAAAGAGTGTTCTCGATTTACCTCTTATATGACCATGGTCTAGTGGAAACTTGGATAGCCTTTCATACCATGCTCTTGGAGCTTGCTTTAGCCCGTACAAAGCTTTGTCTAATTTATAATCATGATCAGGGAACTCAGGATTTTGAAAACCAGGTGGTTGTTTTACACATTCTTCTTCTGCCAAATATTCATTCAAATGCACTCTTCACATCCATTTGATAGAGAGTGAACTCTTTAAAATCAGAAAATGCAATGAAAATCGAATAGCTTCAAGTCTTTCTACACGAGAAAAAGTCTCATCATAGTCGATTACCTCGTCCACCAACCTTGTCTTGTTTCTTATGACTGTTCCATTCTCATGTAGCTTGTTTCTATATACAATTTTAGTTTTAATCACTATTCTCCCATCCGGTGGTGGAACAAGCATTACTAAAAAACTTCCAAAAAGAGACAGATAAAAGCGGCGGATATGCACACAATTTCGTTCGTCGCTTTTTGGCACGACACTTTTCCAAAAGTGACGGACGGCGTCACAAACTGATTATTATTTTTTTTGAATATTTTTAACAAAAGTGACGGACTCTGTCGATATGTTTTAATTTTCTTTTTTTTTTAATTTCCACAATGCGATATACGTCGCTTTTGTGAAAATTTGTTTTTTGAAAGTCCCAGAAAAGCGACGGATAAATGGACACTGTCCATCGCTTTTCTGGAAATTATTTTTTTTAAAACCTAGAAAAGCGACGGAAAAAATCACGTTGTCCGTCGCTTTTCTGCTGCCCACCTGCAATGCAAATACAATTCAACCCAACAAAAACATAATTATATATACCCAACAAACACATTTACATAAACATTATACACAACATTATACAACGATGTTGTTATATCTCTGGTATCCCTTTTGTCTTTCTTTGAATTATCACTAGCATTTCTCTTTGAATTTTTATGGTGACAATATTCCTCTAAATATATTGATCGAGATCGTGGGGGAGAGATAATTAACAGAGCTCTACTAAACAATGTGCTAGATATATTTGCTGAAATTTGAATGGGGTCAATGGACTATTGTGAGAACGATTTTGAAGATGCTATGCTCGAGGACACTACAACTTATTATTCTTTCAAAGATTCTAACTGCACATGATTCTTCAAGGATCCAATTAGAAGCTTTTCAAGAATAATAAGACGCAGTGTCCTTGAGCATTGTAACTTCAAAATCGTTGTCATAATAATCCATTAACCACACTCCAATTTCAAAAATTATATATATCACATTCTTTAGTAGAGCTCTGTAAATTTTCTCTCCCTCACACTCTTGATCAATCTGATTAGAGGATTATTGTTGCTCGATAGAAAGATAAAACGAAGTGGTAGTGACAACTCAAACCAAGACAAAAGGGATACCAAAGATATAAATAGGAAACAGTTGCTAGTACGATATTACGTGTGACCCACTTTATGTGATACTCTTTCCTTTTTAGTCATTCCCCAAAAAAGGACATCTTTCCACATTTAGTAAAAAATTCACTTCAAATTTCTTGTTTTACTTTATATCCACAAAGTGTCAATATTTTAGTTTATACCACAGGTTTCAAATTTTCTTCTCGTTCTCATTAAATGAAACTTATTTTTCTATGTTCATCTATTAAAACATATCCACCTGAGTTCAGCTCATGGCTTCTATATTGATTTTTGTAATTATGTTTTCTTGGTTTTGCCTCTTCTAGAATTTATTTTTCAGTTTGACACTATACTGAACTGCCGCTACACCTTAAGAAAAATGATCTAAAATCAGTTAAAACAATCAAATACGAGCAAGTTCTCACGACAAAATTATACGTGCACGTGATGAAAAGTTTAGAGGCTCCTCCAATGCAATATGATAAAACAAATTATGTGAACGATGCTCCGAACAAATATTAATTATCTAGTTTCAAAGGTCAGAATATTTGAGTCAATGCATACCAAAACCCCAAGATTAGCAAAACCAAGGGACCGGGTAGTAGAACAGATGTAATTATATTCAAGGTTAATAGGGATACAATAATATCTTTTGAAATAAAAGTGAAAATTTGTAAACACCTCCTAGAGGGAAGATATGTAACTCACAATAGTGGTGAATGAAGATTGAGAATTCTTTACAGAACTAAGAGAGGACATATTCAAAAGTTTGCACCATGTCTAAGATCATCAGCCCCATACTGCCTCTATCCAAAAATATGAAATTCAAATGAGAGACATAACAAGAGAGAAAAACTTCCTCACACAGCGACTTTCAAGAAACACTATTGAGAATCTATCTCATCTCACGAAAATCATCACTTGGAGCAGGTTTCTCCCAAAAGAAGTAGAAAAAGTTTCAGTTGTTCAAAAGACTATATTTATGATTACCAAGAAAAAGGGAGCCCACGAAGAAGAGATAAAATTGACTCGTTGGGTTTGCTCTATTGCTTATGTAGATGAAGTAAAAAGAACGAAGATTTCGAACCTTTCACCATTGGCAATCATGAGTTTGCTAGTGTCTTCTGTGATAATTGGGATAAAATCGACCTGATTACTTTGGCTATTGATAAACATTCCAGTCTATGTAAGAGAAAGTTCTATCATGTTTAGTGATACTGTATGACGTAAAAATCATATATCTGTAAATACGCTATAACGGATGATCTTCTTGTTTTTATTTTTCAGTAGTTTCATTATAAAAAATAGCTTTTTCGAAGATTTTCTTTATTTTAAGGTAGTAATTTACTGGGAAAGTAGTATTGGAATGATTTGGATCATGCATGGTTCTCTTCGCTGTTATGATTTTGCATCAATTTTCCCCCTTTCTTCTTGTTCTTTCGGCACCTCAATTACTTGTGCATTGACAAAAATAAATAAAATCTTGTAAGTACCTAATAATAGATAGCTCCATTAAATGGATGATGACACGACCGAACAACAAGGTTATGGGATTCACAAGATTCCAGAGGATACATTAATACTATTCCTTATCAGAAAGAGTAGAATGAAGATCTTTAATTAGCTACATTAGATGCAAATTACATTAGCGGAGAGGACATGAAGATCAAATACCTGTCCAGGAAAGATTTAGTGCATTTCATCCCCTCTATATCATAAATCAAACTTTCAAGCAGTGTACGAAGAATGAAATTACTAGATACTTAGTTCATTATTAGCATTCGAGAAAAGTACTTCATTGCATAAACTTTCACGACACTTTTCTCAAACATGGATGAAGATTTTCAATTTAATCATAATTTGTTATCTTTTGACTGTTTTGCGAATGGAGTTTCGAGTCCTTTCATTCATTCTTACAAGCAAGAAACCATCGGGAAGGACTAGAGACTCTATTTCCAGAACAGTCTAGAGACAAAAAAGATTCATGATTAGATAGAAAATACACATTTGTTGTTTGATAAAAGTGTCCTGCAGGTTTATGAAATGATGTGTTTTTATGGTATGATAATAATAGACTAACTATTTTATAATATCATCCTTTGGACACTGATCAGAACATCAATAATGATTTAGAGCGGAGGAAGTTACTAAATGTCTATTGTCAACATAACTAATTTTTGTTTCCTCTCTTGTAATGTAGTTTTGAGTTAATATAGGTAATTAAGATTGTTCATCATATTCCTACATATAAGAAACTGTTTCAAAGTCATCTTTTGAAAACTTGTGAATCTCACTGCCAGGTTGTTCAGTCATGTCATCATTCGATTCATCGGATCTATCTATTTATGTTGTACACCCATGATTTCTTTTTCTTTTTAATGAAAAGATACAGAGCTACTAGAAAAACAAGAAGAAGCGAGAAAAATAATTGCAAAACCGTAACAACGGAGAGAGAACTATGTTATACTCAAATCATTCCAATATTAATTTACTTATAAATTATTTACCATACAAAAGAAAATTCTTCAAAAAATTAAATATTCATAATGAATTTAGTTGAAAAAAGAGAAGATCACATTTACAGTGTATTTGTTGACATATGATTTATTAAGTAATGAAATACCTTTGGCATGATTTATTTTTCCATATTCTTTCTTTAAGACCACTGAATCTATCAACACATTGAAATACTTTTGTTAGTGCAATAACCTAGTGATAGACAACAATACAAAATATACACATCATCGTATCATATATTACTAAAATTGAGAAACTAAAAAGATGAAAAAAATGATTAGCATTTTACCCCTAGTATGTATTAGACATCTAATTAAGTAAATATTAAATAGTAATATTCTAATTATTTATGGAATTGTACGTTATTTATTAGAAAGACAATGAAAGAATTAAAAATTAAATTTTAAGTTACAATGAATTGTTGTTTAATTTACTAATTCAAATATCTAGGAAAATCAAAGTGTTCTTTGTGAATTAATTGGTACTTCAAAATAAATCGATTAGTATTACTAGAGTTAAAACATGTAAGTTGTAGCAATAAAATTAAATCAAATTCGTGATATATATGTGTAGATAATGGTCTATATTTAATTACTTGTTATTTATAATTAACATCTAAGTTAGCTGAAATGCCTTTTCTTTTAATATTACTGGATTATGCATATTATTTTTTTAATATAACACATACAATATTTTTAGGAAGAGTGGGAACTACTAACAATTAATTTCTTTTTAAAACCTTCATTTATCACATAAATATTATTATTTATGTATCACATACGTGCATGTCTCATCATCGTAAAAATAATTAGGAGAATTGAAAAAGCTTTATCGAGCTATAAATATGTAGACTTATTAATTAGGAGTAATAAATATATGAAAGGGAAGATTCAAAGAAAGCAAATCAGAAAATCGAGTTCAATAGCTATTAGCATCTACTTCACTACCTATTCTTCTAGTTATGTTTTTAAGAAATTACACTGATTGACTTTATTGAAAAGTAAAATAATTATATACCGATGTACATGCATATTATTACCCTAGCATGTAATATAGCATTTCAATATTTTTATTGTACTTTTAGCAATTGTTTGTACTTTATGTCCGGTAATTGAGGTTGACGGATTTCCCCCATCACCTAGCTTTGTTGGGTTCTATTTATTGTACATCCTTCTCAATATACAGTTACTTTCAGGATCAAATGAAATGAGTGTGTTCTCGTCGGTTCTCTGTACTTGGCATACACTGAGCAAGACCTGAAAGAAACAAAAACAAAAGGAAAATCGTAAATATCAAAAATCGTTGACATAAATTTCAATAATGTAACTAAAGTGTAATTCTTAAAAGCACAATCCCCGACAGGACTCCAAATTTATACACTCCAATTAACGACATCCCCCAAAGAAGTATAGCGTTCGTAATAAAGTTAGAGAACCCAACTAGTAGTTGGGGATCGATCCAACCGAGCGAGGAAAATGATTTGTAGACTTAGACTTTCAATGCACATGTTATCTATTTAGCAAAGTCTTTTCCGAAAAACAGTAGTTACAGGGAGGGGGGGGGGGGTTATGTGAAACAAGTTTTTACATTACTAATTTAACAAGTAAGCAAAAGTAAATTAAATGAGTTTTTATCAAGTGTGAGGACTAACTAGGGTATATGTGTTCCCACATAGTTTAGAAGTCGTTATTCTAGCAACAGCAATTCTTTCTTCTACTGTTTTGCATCTGGTAAAGTGGTAAGTTATTATATCTAAACATCCTTTGTCCGGTATTTATAGAATTTCATACTCGTACTTTGTTCAAGGATACGTTGTATAAACTAATAAACACTTCCTTTACCTCATAGAGACATCATAATCGATGTATGGCCATTAGTTCTTACTTCGCACCATATCGACACTACCCTATTAATAGTTATCCGCTAAATCTATGTTAATAATTCTTTTTTTATTACTGCCTCCTTGGTCCGGCAAGTAGCAACAAGGCTATTTCTAATGCCGCTCACTCAATAAAAAAAACTTCTATACAAACAGAATTATCAATACATGCAAGAAAACTATTTGGAGAATTTTTATTTGTCTAGTATAGTTTTTAATTACCATCGGTTCCACAACCCGAGTGTGGATTTAGTTACCATGTAAGAAGATACAATTAATTTATTTATAAATAGAAAATCATGAACTTACTCACAATAAGAATAAACCAGAAATCAAAATTGAAATTGAAGATTAAATCTTCAAACCAAATCTGGAATTGATTGATAGCTAAAGCTTGCAAAAACCTATATCAAACAAAGGTACGACCAATAATAATAATGTCTAAACTGCCTAAAATGAAGGTTTTTAATCCCATTTTTTTATAGAAAACATTGTCTTAAATTAAAAGGAATTGAAATGAGGAAAGTTTGTCCAACTTGAATAGAAATGAGGAAAGGTTTTCATACTGACGGACCGTTGATGGAACGCGTTCGTCGGCTGCCTCGTGTAAAGTACAAACTTAGAATTATTTTTCTTCATCAACTAGCATCTTCTATGATTCAATCACGAGAGCCTGCAGTACGGTCATCGACTCATCTGACGGTCCGTTCCATAGCTTTTTATGTCGGTTTCCATACTTAGACATCTTTTAGAAATCAGGTACTAGTAGCCTTTCTTAACCAATCGATGGTGTAATAGTAGGTCCGTCGTTTTGATCTCGTGTTCACCTTTAGCAGATTTCCTGATCTCTCTCTTATCTGAAGTGCACATTCGACGTTCATCGTCCCTACGGACATCGATTTGACACGACTGGCATCGATGGCTTTCGTAGCGTCATCTTCTACACTTTTTTTTAGTTGTCCTTCTTCATTTTCACCCTACCGACATCTTTCTTGCAAAACAACACAAAAACATGTTAAAACCTACACAAAAATGCTCTAGACACCACAACTCTTAAGCAAAGTGCATTGAAACACCGTGAAACCACGGTACATATTGTATGATATTAAAATCTACCAAATGGATGTACTAAACCTTATTAAGATGTAGAGGTGGATGAAGAAAATTTACTTTGGAAACACTGAAGGGTTTGTAGTTCCCAGATAAGATAAATGTGTAGCAACTTGTAGAATCGCTATATGGGTCAAGCAACCACCAAAACAATGGCATGTGAATTTGACCAAACAATGTTGGCAAATGGATTTCAAAATGTAACGAATGTGATATGTTGTGTTTACATTACAACAGTTATGAATCATGAAGTCATTATTTGTCTGTATGTTATGACGATGTTATAATAAGTAAGATACTGACGTAAAATGCCTTCCTAAGCGAAGTTTTCCATCAAGTTTCGTATGAAGACTTCGGAGTTACTGATTTGATTTTAGGATCAGGATTCTCAAAATACTTTAGGGACTAGAATTATTCTCAATCTCCATTATATGAAAGAGTATTGGATAATTTAATTCTTGAATTTCCATGTTGTCAAAACTCCAAATTGATTTAGCGGTTACGTTTAAAGAACGAAGGGTGAAGTACTCTCAATTGCGAATATGTCTAGAGTGTTTGGAAGTTTGATGTATATTATGAATTTACGCGACAAATATAGCATGTATTACCACTTAATCGGTTCCCTAAGAATCTGAATAAATTCATGTGATGGCATGAACGTGTGTTGACATACACAGCAACTTTGGCTTTGCATTATAATAAACATTTTGTCATAATTGAGGATATGTTATGCAAATTTGGATCACTCGAGTCAAATGAAGTAATTCCACAAGTGTTTATGTGTTTACACTTGGTGGAGAGCAATTCTATTGGAAATTGTCCAAACACACATGTATCGATTTCTCACAATCGGAATTCTGAATTTATTTGCTTTAGATAAGGTTGGTTGAAGAAGTGAATAGCTCCATCATTATTTTCTTTAGAGGATATTCTATGTTTTGGCCCAAAACGTTTTTGGGACCTATTTGCATACATTGCGATAGTCAAACAACAAAGGATAGGCAGGGAGCGCCTGTATCAATAATAAGTCTCCTCATATATCGACGGGACACACACCATAAGACAACTGATCTCTAGTCAGAATTATCACAATTGACTCTATGGATGCAAGCGTTAATGTGTCAGATCCACAAAAGAAAGGCCTAGGTGAGAGAGGCAGTTTGACGATGCATTTAAATGAATGTGTTTAGGCTTAAGACAACTCACAATTCAGTGAACTCTATCTAGCAGCTTAGAATCCCAAAGCTAGAAAAAAGGAGAAAAACAATAGTTGTGACTGATGGTTCGACATTGTCAATCAAATACAATCCATGTTCATGATGAAGAAAATGTTAGGAACAAGGTCAAGATTTATGGCTTGTTAATGAGTTGATAAAGCTTAATATTTTTGATGATTTGCTACGTTTGGCAGATTTTGACAAATAGTGTATCTACGAGACATGACACTAAGATAGAAATATCTATGTGGTAATCACCCCGTATACACAAACAACACAAAAACCAGCTTTCAAAAAACTGCAGGTGCATACAATGGTTGGTAACGACAGACCATAGCCTGACCCACGGTCCGTCCTGCACATCCGTCGATTGGATCAGAAACTCCCAAAATTCACGCCAAGAAAATTGGCTAAGTTTGATCGCGGACGGACTACGGTTCACATTATCGTGACCGTCAATCGGACACCCCTTTTCATTCCACTCTTCTAACAAGAACCACGGTGCACAGCAGATCCGTAAGTGGACGCCATGCTGTCCGTTAAGTGAACCACGATCCGTAGGTTTGACTGTAGGTGAAACTGCAGAATGTTAGGGGGAAATATAGTAGTGACACTTCAAATGATCTTAAACTCTTGCAACAAAGAAAATTAGGTTTCCCACACCATATGAAAAGTAGATAATTTATTAGATTTCATAGCCAAACCTTGCTAAAAATCAGAAGCTTCTGAGTAAAGTTGATAGCCCGGTTTTAGTAAAGGCTGTCAAACAGGCCCCAACTACGGACAAGACGCGAACGTCGATTGAATGACGGACGTCTGTCCAGGTTTGGTCCGACAGCCAACTTACCCAGGGGTGCTTTTGGTCTTTTCCCTTCGTTTAAACTCTAAGATACATTCATCTGGACCAAATCATTAGATTTTAGTCACTTTAAGCCTAGAAATATAACTAAAACTTACCTTAAGTGCAAATCATAAATCAAAGTTTAGAATAGGCAATCAGAAAAAGGAGGAAAAAAGGTCAAGAACCCTAGTTCAAGAAACTCAAACAAGGGTTCCAGCAGTTCCAACCCCGAACCTAAGTATTTTTTCCGTGAAGTTCATCACCAGGTATGTGGGTTCACGAGTGAGTTCTGTTCACCAATGTTGGGTCCCTAGTTTCAGACAGTTCTTGTATTTCTCGATATTATGATTAAACCTATGGGTTTCTAGAACTTTGATAAAACTGTCGATGAATTTATTAGTTTATATGTTCCAAATCAGATTGTTAAGGGTTATTAATCAGTTATCGCATGCATTTCAGAACCCTAGCATTGTATTTCTTTAGTTCTTGAATTACACATGTTATGTTTTCAGATCTATTTTAGTTACTTTCAGTATCATGCCTTTGTTATACAATGAATCATTATAAAGATTAATGTTGCAATCTCCATCAGTTTGCATGTTTCAGTTTTGAGCTATCAGTATTTATAGAAAACTCAGACATAAAAGTTAACTACACAATCATGGGAAGTAGCTAATACCGAGTTGGACTAGGGTTCGGGTACCCCAATAGTCCCAGAACTACTGCAAGTAGGGTTGTAAGTCTTCTATGGGCAATCAGTTTAGTGACACAGCTAGCATGCCTTATAGCCTCTGGGCAAGGGTATATTCCGATCCTCATTATGGGGCGTCATCATCCGGACTCCACATTTAAGGCTCATGTGGTTTTATTATCGATTATTAATAGCTCACCACAGTTCAGTCAGACCTATTGCATTGACCATTTATCAGTATATTCAGTAATTCAGTTTCAGCATGTTTAAATTGGGCATTGCATCCAATTAGCTTAGAC
This sequence comes from Solanum lycopersicoides, assembly GCA_022817965.1. Taxonomy (NCBI): domain Eukaryota; kingdom Viridiplantae; phylum Streptophyta; class Magnoliopsida; order Solanales; family Solanaceae; genus Solanum; species Solanum lycopersicoides. Next base: position 71,608,071 of record CM040618.1, on the reverse strand, counting down.
TTCTAGTATATCATGTTCAGATTTATCTATACTGGCTTTTTGTGCTCTGTTATTTATGTTTTATTTCAGCTTTATCTATCCTACATGCTGCAGTACCTTCAAGTACTGACGCATACGTGCGCTTAATCTTCTTCGTGATGTAAGGTTCAGGTGGCCATCCAGATCACGCAATAGATGGATTTCGATTTCAGTTCAGCCGATTCAGTGGTCTGAGTCCTTCATTCGTCCGTGGACAACATTCATGATTTTTATTTCAGTCTTTTAGGTCATTAGTTTTCAGTTTTTGCTAAATTTAGGTTGGGGCTTGTCCAGTATTTCTAGTCCACTTAAAGGCTGTTTATTCAGGACATAAGTTATTTTAGCTCCCCCTAGCGTTGAGTTAATATTTTCTTTGTAATTAAACTCATCATTTTTTCATATATGCAGATTATATCATTTTGAGTATTCCCGAACTTTTCACTTTAAGTATGATTAAGCTTCCGCAACAGTTTATTTTCTTTAGTATGCTCATGATATGCACAGGGTTTCTGGGATCACTACTGGGTCCTAGGTTCCATGTCCGCGTCTCTGTGGTAAGCTCGGGCGTGACAAACTTAAGGTTATCAGAAGCCCTAGGTTCAAGAGTCATAGGATATCTAGAACAAGCGCAAAAGTAGAGTTCTTTTCATGGGTGTGAAGTTGCACAACTCATGACTTAAAGGGAGGTATGACGTGTTTTAGAGAAACTTCACTTTGTTGTACTCTTATCGTGCGTAAGGTATGATCAAATTAAATTCTAACTTGTGTTCGACGTTTCAGATCATGCCGTCCTCGTAGAGCTAACGCTAGGAATGCGGAATGCCAGAAAATGCAAACGCGCCCCCAGTCCAGTCAGAAAGTCTCCAATTGCTGAGTTCCAGGAATTCCAGAAAGATGTTGGTCAGAGTATGACAACTAGAACAATCGGGTTCATGCTCCTGTGATAATAAATGATGGATCGCAGCAAGCAGCAAGGTCCCGGACTTTTGTTAGGATGAATCCGCCTGAGTTTTGTAGGATCACGACTAATAGGATTCCTCCAGAATTTCCTGGATGAGACCAAGAGATCTTTGAGTTAATGGAAAGTCACTGGGATTGATCGGGTTGAGTTGGCTCATATCAGTTGAAGGATGTTGCTCATATCTGGTTAACCTCAGTGGAAAGGAAAATAGGGGAGCAGATGCAGCTCCATCACTTGGATTGTTTTTAATGAGACTTTTCTAGACAGTTTTTTTCCCAATAGAGTGAGGAAGCCAAATGCTCAGAAATTCCTCATGAACTTGAGGGGAAACATGACATCAAGAGTATGGGTGAAGTTTAACCAACTCCCAGGTTTATGAATCCCTCACATGGTTGCTGACATCAAAGGCTCAAATGATAAGTTCTTGTATGGAGTGTAAAGATTTGATGTGAAAACAGAGTGCAGAAATGTTATGTTACTTCAGAGTATGAATATCTCTTAGAATTAGGGAGTCATGCTCAGCAGGTTGAGGCTGATAAGCTTAAGGAACATGACAAAGATAATAGAAAAAAGGGATCCCGACGAAGAGAGATAAATTGACTCGCTGGGTTTGCTTGATTGCTTATGTAATGAAGTAAAAAAGAAGGAAGATTTGACCTTTCACCATTGGCAATCAATGAGTTTTCTAGTGTCTTGTGTGATAGTTGGGATAGAACATCGAATTGATTCTTTTCTATTGAATAAACATTCATGTCTATGTAAGACATAGTTCTATCATGTTTTGATATCGTATGACGTAAAATCATATGTCTGTAAGTATTCTATAAGGGATGATCTTCTTGCTTTTTTCTTTTTCAGTAGTTCCTTTAGAGACTAGTTTTTGGAAGATTTTTCTTTATTTTAAGGTAGTAATTTATGTGGAAAGTAGTATTGGAATGATTTGATCAGCATGGTTTCTCTTCGTGTAATGATTTTGCATCCATTCCCCTCCCTTTTTTCTTTCCGGCACCGAATTACTTGTGCATTAACAAAATAAATAAAATCTTGTAAGTACAGCACAATAGCTAGCTCCATTAAATGGATGATGACATGACCAAAAACAGGGTTGTACGCTCCATGATTACTTTTTTTTTAATAAAAAGATATAAGGCTTCTTAGAAAAACAACGAGAAGGGAGAAAAAATTACAAACAAGCTCTAATTTTTGAGCTTCCTCAATAGATGGTTTCGCGGGTGGAGACTCGCGATGCTTCATATCTAACTCCAATTTCTTTGATTTTGACAGATATTCATTTCGTTCAAGTGCATCCACTAAAGACCCAAAATTTTTAATATCATTACTCTCAAAATTAATGATCACTGCCACTAGTGACTCGATGCCTAGTCGCACTTCAATATGTACCTCAGATATACTCTCAAGCCTATAGCATATAACAGATACCGTTTGGAGCTCACCACTCTGCTTCATGGACCTACACTTGTTGAAAGTTGCTTCTTCTTTGTTCAACCTAAACTTCATCTGCCTTTTTTCCATATCAACCAATGCACGCCTGTTGGCAAGGAACTGTCTCCGTAGAATAATGGGAACCTCAAAATCAACCTCACAGTCAAGAATCCCAAAATCGCCTGGAAATATAAATGACTCAACTTTCACAAGTATATCATGGAGTATAACAATGGGCCTGTTCACTGTTCGATACGACATTTGTAACCGCATCGTCGTAGGCTTTGGGTCACCAAAGCCTAACTTCTTATAAATGGAAAGAGGCGTGAGGTTTATTATTGCACCAAGATCACATAGTTTTTTAACAAAGTGTAGCAACCCGGTTGTACATTGAATGGTGAAAGCGCCAGGATCTTCCTTCTTCTACACAAGAGACCTTGTAGAAATAGCAATACAATGTTGCATTCTTTCATCATCCTCAAAACTCGCCGATCTCTTCTTTTTCACCATATCCTTCATAAACTTAGTATAAACGGGCATTTGTTCCAAATCTTCTATCAAAGAGACATTAATGGAAAGTTGTTTCAATATAGTGATAAATCACCGGTATTTACCATCCTCAGTCTTCTTCACTAATATCTAAGGGAATGGTGGTGGAGGTCTAGGAATGGGGAAAACTTTGTGAGACACCTCTGCTTCTTTCACCGTGTCGTCCACCTATTCTCTACTAGTTTCTACTACCTCTTTGTATTTTCTCATATCTTCTTCTACCACAGACGGCATAGGTGGATTAATGGTTTGCTTACCCCCTCGAGTAGTGACTTCCATGCAATGCCCATCATTTTTAGGATTATGGATGGTGTTGCTAGGAAGAGTGGCAGGTTGGCGTGGATTCACAGTAGTAGACAATTGAGCCATCTGTAACTCAAGATGCTTAATCGAAACAGCATATGCATCTACCATTTGTGAAATGTTAGGTAAGTCACCTCTCATATCCTTGGCATTCTCATCACTAGTATCAAATCTCTTCATCATCTTCTATTGCATATCCTTAATCGCGCCATACTACATCCACCATCCCTAGGAGCAACTTTTCAATTCTAAGGTGGAACATATGGCCCATTCCCATAATTTCTATTACCTTAGTTACCCCGGTTGAAGTTGTTGTCTCGGTTGTAGGTCCCATCTCGGACATATTTACCCTCTCGATTGTAGTTACCATAGTTTTGACCTTGACTTCCTTGACCTTTGCACCAATTCTCCTGATTGGAGCCTTGGGCATTTGGTCGGAGAACCCCTGTCTCATCATTCACTGCATAAGCATCCTCTTCATAATAATACTCATCTACCGGCGGTGGTGGTTTAGTCAGGTCGTTCACCACATTTACCTTCTCTGCACCTCCAGTGACATGTTTCAAGACCAACACTAAATCATTTCTCATTTGCGCCATCTCCTCACAAATCTCATCTGCCGCTGGGTTATTTGTAGCTTACACTGCAAAGGTGTTTCTCCCAGTGTCAGACTTTCTAGTGCTACAGCCTTGTTGTTGCAAGATATCTTCTCTAACATTTCTGCAATCTCTGCATATGTGCACTCTTCATAGAAACCCCCTGCAATAGTATCGAGCACTGCTTGATTGTTATCACCCTGACCTCTGTAGAAGTACTTTTTCAATGACTCATCATCAATGCGGTGGTTTGGGATGCCTCTTACGAACGCAGTAAATTTTTCCTAATAGCTACTCACCGACTCTTCGGTTAGTGACACAAAATTGTTCACTTTATATTTGTGGTTGAACTTCTTGGACACTGGGCAAATACTTTTTAAATAACACATCTCTCAACTGATCCCAAGTATAAATGGAGTTGTAGGGTATCTCAGTAAACCATATCGCGACATCTCCTGTCAGTGATTAAAGAAAACACCCGCAGCCCCATGACAATCATATCCAAATTTGGCCTACCTACACAACTCTTGCACACAGACCTCAGCTTGGCTATTTGAGCATGTGGGTACTCTGATGGCAGTCCTACAAACAAACTCCTCGCAGTAAGCATCTGCATCAAGATACTCGTCACCACAAATGTGTGCCCTTGGGGTAGAGGTGGTAGGATAAGAGGTCCATCAGAGTATGTGATGTTCACGTTGCCCCTATAGTAATCCTGAGGTCGTGGTGTTGGGGACTTCATCCTCAAAACATTCTCTAATTGATTTTTAGCCTGAATTTCATTGTGTACCACAACCGGTAATTGAGGTTGACGGATTTCCCCATCACCTAGCTTGTTGGGTTCTATTTATTGTACATCCTTCTCAATATACAGTTAATTTCAGGATCAAATGAAATGAGTGGTTCTCGTCGGTTCTCTGTACTTGGCATACACTAGAGCAAGACCTGAAAGAAACAAAAACAAAAGGAAAACGTAATATCAAGAAATCGTTGACTAAATTTCAATAATGTAACTAAAGTTAATCTAAAAGCAACAATCCCCGACAGCGACTCCAAAATTTTATACGCTCAAATTAGACATCCCCAAAGAAGTATAAGCGTTCGTAATAAAGTAGAGAACCCAACTAGTAGGTTGGGGTCGATCACACGAGGAAAATGATTTAGACTTAACTTCAATGCACAATGATATCTATTTAGCCAAAGTCTTTCCGAAAACAAGTAGTTAAAGGGGAGGGGGGGGGGTTATGTGAAACAAGTTTCTTTAACACTTCTAATTTAACAAGTAAGCAAAAGTAAATAATGAGTTTTTATCAAGTTGTGAGACTAACTAGGGTATATGTGTTCCACATAGGTTTAGAACGTCGTATTCCTAGCAACAGCAATTCTTCTCTACTGTTTTGCATGTAAAGTGGTAAGTTATATATATCTAAATCCTTTGTCCGGTATTTATAGAATTTCACTCGGTAACTTTGTCAGGATACGTGTGTATAAACTAATAACACTTACCTTTACCTCATAGTAGACATCATAATCGATGTATGGATTAGTTCTTACTTCGCACCAATCGACACTACCCTATTAGATAGTATTCCACTAAATCTATGTTAATAATTCTTTTCTTATTACTGCCTCCTTGGTCCGGCAAGTAGCAACAAGGCTATTTCTAATGCGCTCACTCAATAAAAAAACTTCTATACAAAAGAATTATCACATGCAAGACTATTTGAGGTTTTTAATTACCATGGTTCCACAACCCTAGTTGTGGATTTAGTTAACCATGTAAGAAAGATCACAGAAATCATGAACTTACAACAATAAGAATAAACCCAGAAAATCAACTTGAAATTAAAGATAAATGGAAATTGATTGATAGCTAAAGCTGCAAAACCTATATCCAAACAAAGGTAGACCAATAATAATAATGTCTAACCCTAAAAATGAGGTTTTTAATCCCATTTTTATAGAAAACATTGTCTTAAATTAAAAGGAATTGAAATGAGGAAAGTTTGTCCAAACTTAGAAATGAGGAAAGTTTGTCATACTGACGGACCGTTGATGGAACGACGTTCCGTCGACTGCCTCTGTAAGTACAAACTTAGAATTATTTTTCTTCATCAACTTAGCATCTTCTATGATTCAAACGAGAGACCTGCAGTACGGTTCATCGACTCATCTACGGTCCGTCCATGCTTTTATGTCGTTCCATACTTAGAATCTTTAGAAATCAGGTACTAGAGCCTTCTCTAAACCAATCGATGGTTCAATAGTACGGTCCGTCGTTTGAGCTCGTGGTTCCACACTTAGTCAGATTTCCCTGATCTCTCTCTTATCCTGAAGTGCACATCGACGTTCATCCCCTACGGACAATCGATTGAACGACTGGCCATCGATGGCTTTCGTAGGTCATCTTCTACACTTTTTTTAGTTGTCTTCTTCATTTTCACCCTAGACATCTTTCTTGCAAAACAAACACAAAAACATGTTAAAACTACACAAAAATGCTCTAGACACCCACAACTCTTAAGCAAAGTGCATTGAAAGCACCGTGAAACCACGGTACATCATGTATGATATTAAAATCTACCAAATGGATGTAACTAAAACCTTATTAAATGTAGAGGTGGATGAAGAAATTTACTTGGAACAACCTGAAGGGTTTGTAGTTCCCAGTAAAGAATAAAATGTGTGCAGACTTGTGAAATCGCTATATGGGCTCAAGCAAGCACCAAAACAATGGCATGCTGAATTTGACCAAACAATGTTGGCAAATGGATTCAAAATTAACGAATGTGATATGTGTGTTTACATTACAACATTATGAATCATGAAGTCATTATTTGTCTGTATGTTCATGACATGTTAATAATAAGTAAAGATACTGACGATATAAATGCTTCTAAGCGCAAGTTGTCCATCAAGTTTCGTATGAAGGACTTCGGAGTTACTGATTTGATTTTAGGGATCAGGATTCTCAAAATACTTTAGGGACTAGAATTATCTCAATCTCATTATATTGAAAGAGTATTGGATAATTTCAAGTTCTTGAATTTCAATGTTGTCAAAACTCCAATTGATTTAAGCTTTACATTTCAAAAGAACGAAGGTGAAAGTAACTCTCAATTGGAATATGCTAGAGTGTTTGGAAGTTTGATGTATATTATGAATTTTACGCGACAACATATAGCATGTTATTACCAAACTTAATCGGTTCACTAGAAATCTGAATAAAATTCATGGTATGGCAATGAAACGTGTGTTGACATACACAACACTTTGCTTTGCATTATAATAAACATTTTGTCATAATTGAAGGATATAGTTATGCAAATTGGATCACCGAGTCAAATGAAGTAAAATCCACAAGTGTTTATGTGTTTACACTTGGTGGAGGAGCATTCTATTGGAAATTGTCCAAACACACATGTATCGATTTCTCCACAATGGAATCTGAATTTATTGCTTTAGATAAGGTTGGTGAAGAAGTTGAATAGCTCCATCATTTTCTAGAGGATATTCTATTTTGGCCCAAACTTTTGGGACCTATTTGCATACATTGCGATAGTCAAACAACAAAAGGATAAGGCAGGGAGCGCCATGTATAATAATAAGTCTCCTCATATACGACGGAGACACAACACCATAAGACAACTGATCTCTAGTAGAATTATCACAATTGACTCTATGGATTCAAGCGTTAATGTGTCAGATCCACAAAAGAAAGGCCTAGTGAGAGAGGCAGTTGAGAGATCATTTAAATGAATGTGTTTATGGCTTAAGACAACTCACAATTCAGTAACTCTATCTAGCAGACTAGAGATCCCAAGAGCTAGAAACAAGGAGAAAAACAAAGTTGTGACTGATGGTTCGACATTGTCAATCAAATCAATCCATTCTCATGATGAAGACAATGTTCAGGAACAAGGTCAAGAATTTATGGCTTGTTAATGAGTTGATAAAGCTTAATATTTTTGATGATTTGCTACGTTTGGCAGATTTGACAAAATAGTGTATCTACGAGATGACACGATAAGAAATCATCTATGTTGTAACACCCCGTATCCAAAACAAACACAAAAACCAGCTTTTCAAAAAAACTGCAGGTGCAACAAATGGTGGTAACGACAGACCATAGCCTGACCCACGGTCCGTCCTGCACATCCGTCGATTGGATCAGAAACTCCCAAAATTCAGCCCAAGAAAAATTTGGCTAAGTCTTGATCGACGGACGGACCTACGGTCCATTATCCGTGACCGTCAATCGACACCCCTTTTCATCCACTCTCTAACAAGAACCACGGGTGACCAGCACGATCCGTAAGTGGACCCATGGTCCGTAAGTTGACCCACGATCCGTAGGTTTGACTGTAGGTGAAACTAGCAAATAGTTAGGGGGAAATATAGTAGGATCAACTTCAAATGATCTTAACTCTTAGCACAAAAGAAATTAGGTTTCCCACACCATACTAAAAGATAGATAATTTAATTAGATTTCCATAGCCACCAACCTTGCTAAAATCAGAGCTCTGAGTAAAACGTTATGCCCGTTTTAGTAAAGGCCTGTCAAACAGGCCCAACCTACGGACCAAACGACGAACCGTCGATTGAATGACGGACCGTCTGTCCAGGTTTGGTCCGACAGCAACTTACCCAGGGGTCTTTTGGTCTTTTCCCACTTCGTTTAAACTCTAAGATACATCATCTTGACCCTAAATCATTAGATTTTAGTCACTTTAAGCCTAGAAATATAACTAAAACTTACCTAAGTCAAATCATAAATCAAAAGTTAGAAATTCAGAAGCAAGAAAAAGGAGGAAAAAAGGTCAAGAACCCTAGTCAAGAACTCAACAAGGTTCCAGCAGTTCCAACCCCGAAACCTAAGTATTTTTCCGTGAAGTTCATCACCAGGTATGTGGGATTTCACGAGTGAGTTCTTTTCACCCATTTGGGTCCCTAGTTTTCAGACAGTTCTTGATTCTCTTATTATGATTAAACCTATGGTTTCTAGAACTTTGATAAAACTTCATGAATTTATTAGTTATATGTTCCAAATCAGATTGTTAAGTTATTAATCAGATTATCGCATGAATTTCAGAACCCTAGCATTGTATTTCTTTAGTTCTTGAATTACACATGTTATGTCAGATATTTTAGTTACTTCAGATATACATGCCTTTGTTATAAATGCATCATTATCAGATTAAATGTTGCATCCTCAGTTTGCATGTTCAGTTTTGAGCTATCCAGTATTTATAGAAAACTCAGACATAATAAGTTAACTACACAAATCAATGGGAGTAGCATAATACCGAGTTGGACTAGGGTTCAGGGTACCCAATAGTCCCAGAACTACTAGCCAAGTAGGTTGTAAGTCCCTTCTATGGGCATCAGTTTAGTGATCACGCTAGCATGCCTTTATACCTCTGGCAGGGTATATTCGATCCTCATAATGGGGCGTATACATCGGACTCCACATTTAGCTCATGTGGTTTTATTATCGATTATTAGTAGCTCCCACAGTTCAGTCAGACTCTATTGCATTGACCATTTATCAGTATATTCAGTATTCAGTTTCAGCATGTTATAAATTGGGCATTGCATCCAATTAGCTTAGACTTCAGTATATCATGTTCAGATTATTATACTTGCTTTTGTGCTTGTTCATTTATGTTTTATTTCAGCTTTAATCTATCCTACATGCTCAGTACCTTCAAGTACTGACGCATACGTGCGCTACATCTTCTCGTGATGTAGGTTCAGGTTGGCAGCATCCAGATCACGCATAGATGGATTTTCGATCTTCAGTTCAGCAGATTCAGTGGTGAGTCCTCATTCTCCGTGGACAACATTCATGATTTTTATTTCAGTCTTTTAGTCATTTAGTTTCAGTTTTTGCTAAATTTAGTTGGGGCTTGTCCCAGTATTTCTAGTCCACTTTAAAGGCTTATTTCAGACATAGTTAGTTTCAGCTTAGCGTTGAGTTAATATTTTCTTTGTATTAAACTCATCATTTTTCATATATGCAGATTTATCATTTGAGTATTCCCGAACTTTTCATTTTAAGTATGATTTAGCTTCCGCAACAGATTATTTTCTTTAGTATGCTCATGATCATGCCAACAGGGTTATCTTGGGATCACTTGTGGTCCTAGGTTCCATGTCCGCGTCTCGTGGGTAGCTCGGGCGTGACAAACTTGGTATCAGAGCCCTAGGTTCAAGAGTCATAGGATATCTGAAAAGCCGCACAAAGTAGAGTTCTTTTCATGGGTGTGAAGTGCACAACATCTAATAAGAGGGAGGCTATGAAGTGTTTTAGGAAAACTTCACTTTGTTGTTACTCTTATCGTGCGTAAGGTATGATCAAATTAAATTCTAACTTGTGTTCTACGTTTCAGATCATGCCTCCTCGTAGAGCTAACGCTAGGAATGCGAATGCCAGAAATGCAAACGCAGCTCCTCCAGTCCCAGATCAAGAAGTCTCCAATGCTGAGTTCAGGAATTCCATAAAGATGTTGGTCAGAGTATGACCAACTAGAACAATCGGGTTCATGCTCCTGTGAAATAAAATGATGGATCAGCAGCAGCAAGGGTCCGTGACTTTGTTAGGATGAATCCGCCTGAGTTTTTAGGATCACAGACTAATAAGGATCCTCAGAATTTCCTGGATGAGACCAAGAAGATCTTTGAGGTAATGGAAGTCACTGGGAATGATCGGGTTGAGTTGGCATCATATCAGTTGAAGGATGTTGCTCATATCTGGTACACTCAGTGGAAGGAAAATAGGGGTACAGATGCAGCTCCAATCACTTGGGATTGTTTTAATGAGACTTTTCTAGACAGTTTTTTTCCCAATAGAGTTGAGGAAAGCAAATGCTCAGAAATTCATGAACTTGAGGCAGGGAAACATGACAGTCCAAGAGTATGGGCTGAAGTTTAACCAACTCTCCAGGTATGATCCTCACATGGTTGCTGACTCAAGGGCTCAAATGAATAAGTTCTTGTATGGAGTGTAAGATTTGGTGAAAACAGAGTGCAGAAATGTTATGTTACTCAGAGATATGAATATCTCTAGGATTATGAGTCATGCTCAGCAGGTTGAGGCTGATAAGCTTAAGGAACATGACAAAGATAATAAGAAAAAGGGATCCCACGAAGAAGAGATAAAATTGACTCGCTGGGTTTGCTTGATTGCTTATGTACATGAAGTAAAAAAGAAGGAAGATTTGGGACCTTTCACCATTGGCAATCATGAGTTTTCTAGTGTCTTGTGTGATAGTTGGGATAACATCGAATTGATTCCTTTTTCTATTGATAAACATTCATGTCTATGTAAGACATAGTTCTATCATGTTTAGTGATATCGTATGACGTAAAAAGTCATATGTCTGTAAGTATTCTATAAGGGATGATCTTCTTGTTTTTCTTTTTCAGTAGGTTCCTTTATGAAGACTAGATTTTTGGAAGATTTTCTCTTTTTTAAGGTAGTAATTTATTGGAAAAGTAGTATGGAATGATTTGGATCATGCATGGTTCTCTTCGTTGTAATGATTTTGCATCCATTCCCCCCTCCCCCCTTTATTCTTGTTTCCGGCACCTGAATTACTTGTGCATTAACAAAAATAAATAAAATCTTGTAAGTACAGCACAATAGCTAGCTCCATTAAATGGATGATGACATGACCAAACAACAGGGTTGTACGCCCATGATTACTTTTTTTTAATAAAAAGATATAGAGCTTCTAGAAAAACAAGAAGAAGGGAGAAAAATAATTACAAAACCGTAACGGCGGAGAGAGAACTATGTGATACTCAAACAATTCCAATATTAATTTACTTATAAATTATTTACCCTACAAAAGAAAATACTTCAAAAAATTCAATATTCATAATGAATTTAGTTGATAAAAGAGAAGATCACATTTACAATGTATTTGTGGACATATGATTTATTAAGTAATGAAATACCTCTTAGCATGATTTATTTTTCCATCTTCCTTCTTTAAGACCACTGAATCTATCAACACATTGAAATACTTTTGTTAGTGCAATAGCCTAGTGATAGACAACAATACAAAATATACACATCATCGTATCATATCATATCATATCATCATATCATCATATCATATATTACGAAACTTGAGAAACTACAAAGATGAAAAAATTTATTACCATTTTACCCCTAGTCTGCATTAGACATCTAATTAAGTAAATATTACATAGTAATATTTTAATTATTTATTGAATTGTACGTTATTTATTAGAAAGAGAATGAAAGAATTAATTAAATTTTAAGTTACAATGAATTGTTGTTTAATTTACTAATTCAATTATCTAGGAAAATCAAAGTGTTCTTTGTGAATTAATTGGTACTTCAAAATAAATTGGTTAGTATTACTACAGTTAAAACGTGTAAGTTGTAACAATGAAATTAAATAACATTCATAATATATATAAGTATAGATAATGCTCTATATATAATTCCTTGCTATTCATAATTACATATAAGTTAGTTTAAATGTCTTTACTTTTAAATATTACTAGATTATGCATCAGATTTTTTATATATAACACATACAATATTTTTAGGAAGAGTGGGGACTACTAACAATTAATTTCTATTTACAACCTTCATTTATCTCATAAATGTTACTATTTATGTATCACATACGTGCATGTCTCTTCGTCGTAAAGATAATTAGGAGAACTGAAACGGCTTTGTCGAGCTATATATATGTAGACTTATTAATTAGGAGTAAAATATACATAAAAGGGAAGATTTAAAGAAACCAAATCAGAAAAGCGAGTTCAATTAGCTATTAGAATCTACTTCACTACCTCTTCTTCTAGTTAGGTTTTTAAGAAATTACACTGATTGAATTTGTTGAAAATTAAATTAATTATATACCAATGTACATGCATATTATTACCCTAGCATGTAATATAGGATTTCAATATTTTTATTGTACTTTTAGCAATTGTTTGTACTTTATGTAAAGAAATAATTAATAAGCCTTTATATTTTAAATTTTTTTTTATTATTAGAAATTATTTTTTCTTTTTAAAATGTTTAAATTTATACCAAAAAAATTAAAAGAATATTATGGATTGGAGGAATTATTACTTCTAACACAAATTTCAATTTGGAAAAAATATTATGGTATATAACATAGTATTTTGAATTTCAACAATAAAAAGTAAAATTTGAAGACAATCTTCAAATATTCACCTGAGGAGGTAAACTTGAATATTCTATTCAACAAAAACTTCACTGTACCTATCTACCAATGAATAGTTGTGCATTTTTGTAGGTCAGATGATAAATTATTGTTCAACTTTAATGAAATATACTCACCATTCCGATAAGTTTTGGATTTCATTTTTTTTTTTAATATTTTTAGTTATATCTGAATATTCAAAAAAAATAAGTTTGTGCTAATGGAATACACGTGCCACACATGTGTCAGAATACTAATGAATCTAAACATAGATACTAAAATCTATAAATGAGTCCATTCTTTTAATGTAATTCAAAATCTTTACAATTTGATTGACACGTAGTTGATTGCAAGGAAAATTCGTTATATCCTCTTACCATGAAATTTATTGGAGAAAATTACACATCAAAAGAAAGAGTTTGTTGTTAATATATGGAAAAATAAGTTAATGAATCTCTAGTTTATTATGTTGTAGTTTGAAAGTGTAAGAAAATATACATCTATAAGTATAATAGGGAATATTCATTGCACATAAATCAAGTCATTAGGTTCATGTCATATACATAAATTTGATTTAGAAAATTTTAAAATAATTGGTAATACTAAAATGTATTAAAATAGTATTTTTCTTATTGGAAGGAGGTTGACAGCCTCTAGTTTCACTCTACCCCCTGAGCTAAAATATACAAATCCTCAATTAAAAATATATTAGACTTAAATCAAGCTGAAAAAGACATATCCTTCAAATAAAAAGAAACTAGACTCAAATAAAGATGAAACACACAAATCCACTAATTAAAAACAAAATAGTCTCAAATAAAGTTTAAAAAAATACAGATTGCTCAATTAAAAAGTAGACTAAAATCAAGTTCAAAAATAGAGATCCAATAATTAAAAATAAACTAGACTCAAATTAAGTTGAAAATACAAATCCATGAATTAAAAAGCATCTAGAATCAAATCAAGCTGAAAAACAGAGATCAGTCTATTAAAAAGAAACTAGACTCAAATCAGGTTGAAAAATGTAGATCCAGCAATTAAAAAAAAATTAGACTCAAATCAAGCTAAAAAGATACATATCCAGAAACTAAAAAGAAAAAGAAACTAGATCAAATCAAGCTGAAAAATACAATTCCATAGATTAAAAAGAGTAGACTCAAACCAAGTGAAAAAAACATATATCCATCAATTAAAATGAAACTAGACTCAAATCGGGACTCAAATCAAGCTGAGAAACGCATATTCATTACTTGATAAGAAACTAATCCCTCATTAAAAATGAAACTAGACTTAAATCAAGCCAAAACAAATCCTTGATCAACCAATCAAAAAGAAACAAGACTTATATCAAACGAAAAAATATAAAACCATCAATAAAAAAGATACTAGACTTAAAGTATGCTGAAAAAATACAGATCCATCAATTAAGAAGAAAATAGACTTGAATCATGTTGATAAACACAGATCCATCAATTAAAAAGAAACTGGACTCATATCAAACAATGAATGAAGAGAAATACTAACATAGATCTAACCCATAGGCACCCAAGATGAAAATAATCGGTTCACTCATGGACATACACAACAATCTGATCCAACGAACTAATCATCTAGATAGGAAAAAAGAATGAACAGGTGCACCTTTTAATCAAAGGTTACAAATACAATAATAGTTTTGAAGAGAAGCACACAAATCTTACTTCTACAAGCTGAGAAACAACAACGTACACCAAAGAGGGCCATGAGTGTTAATCATCCAAAGAAGAATATGAACCTGACTGATATTGTGGAATCGCATCACCGTTGACTTATTCAGTAGAGAGAGGAAGTTTTTAAATGAAATGAAGAACCCTCTATTGTAAACCCTAGTAATATAGTACTTGATATAGCAAAAGATCTTTATTTTTGACTGGGACATTTTATCTTGGCCATTTTATCTTTTGTGTTTTTCATTCATTATATTTCTGTCTTTTGGGCCTGATAGAGCATGAACAAATATTTTTAGTGCTGATTTTTAGTGCAAGCCCCTTGTGCAACTCTATTGAAAAACATATTGTGGAACCAATAGTTATTCCTAATTAGCCTTACACATAGAAAAAGTAAAGTAGTAAATATAAATCTTTAAATGTTGTTCTAGACTAGGTCATACTTTTTTAATAATATAGCTAGTCTACATGTTCACTCTCTTTATTAACAAACTTTTTCTATAAGAAAATTTGTAGACGTAAAATTTGTCAACAACGCCAAACTATAAGAATTTACTTATTACCGAAGATACTAATAACTTTTTTCTATTAAAATATTACATTTAATGTGTTACACTATTTTATCATAGTTTAAATAACTTACTATCACAATTTTTTATCCTGATCACCAACTACGACGAAGTGTAGATAATTCGACTTTCAAATTCAATAAAAAGCTTGTTGGGATTGATCAATTAGAAGTGAAAAACATTTAAGCGTAACTGGAAGTTAATTTTGTAATAAAATGATCCAAGTTTGAATAGATCAGATTAAACTTGTAATAAGCAGTTGACGAATTTGACAAGAAACATAGAGAAGTTGGATATTAACATGTAAGGTTCAATGTAGCAATTTAGTCAGAATATTAACATGTAAGGGTCTCCATAAAATCATGTTATAGGCAGAATATTATCATGTAAGGGTCAAAGTAGCAATTTAGAGCTCACTAGTAGAGTGATTAGCTCGCCAATTTTTTTTAAATGTATGCTTCATTACCTTCTCTTCTAAAAATTAATGACATAACATACATTTTTGCAGAAGCCATAATAAGTGGAGGCTTACGCAATAGGCAATAACAATTAAATAGAGTATGTCTGCACAACAATAAAAACTCGGTGTATCGCCACACCCCTCTTTTCAAACTCCAAAATAACCTCAACCAAATCCTAACCACGAGTCTTCAAACCATTTTATCCATAAAAAAATATATGTAATGCAGTCCTATAACTGTTCAATATAACCATAATAACATGAACTCACCGCTTCCACTGATCATCCTATACTTTCGTCCAATAATTGCATTTGAAGTCTCGTCTTTCTCTTCATGAACAACGGGAGATTAAAAGGTCAGAACCTTAAATTAAACATGATGGATCTTACAGTAATTTAACATGTCTTTTCAATAAGAAACAGTCACCTTAAACACAAGACAGCGAACCAAGAAGAAACAATTTGAAATTTACAATGCAATAGTAGAACAAACGTTACACTTATTTATCTTACAATTAGTTACCCATCTATACTTCATGTTCTCTTCCAGAATCATCACAATAATAAACACACACAAACAAAGCATTTCCGAAAATTCCAGCAACAACAATACCAGAAAAATACATCAAAACAGCCCAAGATCACGTTACTATCCAAATACGATTTTTCTAGTCGTCTATTCGGGTTCTGCTTATATAGCATATCTATAACTTGGAATCACTCAATGAAATGAAGGGTCAGACTTATTACCTCCAAACAGAAGCAACACCACACAAAAACGAGTCTCCTTCACCATGAAGAATCCTTCATATCACAACCAACATGGAGAAAAGAAGTAACACAATCTCTATGAACGTTGCGAGTGTGAAACGATGTTGAAATCTTTTAGATTTTTGCTTGGATGATATAGGAACCGTTAGAGAATATATAGGACTGTTTTCTTCTTATTTTGGTCGAAAAGAAATGAGTTAAAAGAAAGAGAGAACTGATCTTATAAAGCTAAACCGACTTAGGGGTGGGGGACCCACCTTTACGTGCCCGCTTGCGTGTCTCACTAAAATCTGGATATCTCTCAATTCCAAAGTTTTATGGACAAACGGTTTAGTGTTTTGGAAATTAGACTCGTAGAACTTCGATACCATGTATTGGGTTCCTTTTAAAGCTTTCTATATTTGGAGAAAAGCTCTAAGACTTTTAAGCCAAATTTCAGAAGTCTTATCAAAGAAACTTACTCTTACCTTTGTCAACTTTTATTTTCCAACTTGCTTGACTTCAAATCATAACTTACGATCATTGGGAGACTACATCACCTTATAAAACATCATTATTAGAATATTAAAAAAAAACTCTTTATCTTATTCTCAAAGGTATCAGTAAAATTAAATGTTCCGAATGAACGGGGTGCTAGAATAGAATTTTTTTAACTCAAACTTGTTTAAGGACATCCTTTGTGACAACCCGAAAACGACTATGCTAAGTATGGCCTAAACGTACATAGAATGCCTAGGTTAGACCTGGTTCACACGGATTGATGCGCGTGGAACCAGACCTCTGAACCTATGCACCAGCCAAGCCAACCAACTTGGTGAGTTAGTTGAGCTAGGCAGATTTGGTTCTAGCCATGTAGTGTACCCGAATACTAGGATTCACCCGGATGAGTCTTAACCGGACTTAGAGGGTTAGTCCTAGGTTTTAAGGGTTCTAGGGCTATAAAGGTAATTTTGGGGCTAGGGTAGTATAGTAATTACCCTAGACTGATATATAATTAATTAAATACATATATTAATTAGTCAAAATAAGTAAAATCTCGATGGTCAAACCCGAGATTGACCTTACCTCCACACTCGCGTTCGAGCCGAGTTGGAGGCATAAGGGGGCACGAATTAATTGATTTAAAATAAATTATAATAAGGAGGGGCATTATAATAACTTAATATGTATTTTATAATCTGATTTTTACCATTTTAATTGTGTTGAATAAGTCAATAACAATTCCCACAAAAGGGGCGCATGACTCCCACTAGGAGTGTGCTTCATGTTCACTCTTAATTCTTTTTATTACTTCTAAAAACGTTTTTCAGCTTTATTTCACAATTCTAAAACAGAAAACAAACTTATACTCACTGTTATAAGCGTATTCTTGGCTGCATCCATCAAAAACAAAAGGAAAAATTTATACGCCTTAGTGTTATGAGTAAAGAACTTCACTTGGGAACAAGAAGCAAAGCTCGGAAGAAAGGTTTGTGTGTGGGTGAAGGCATGTGGTTGTGGCTGGTTTTCAAGGCTGAAAAGGTATGGGTTTTCTTCTCTATTGGTCCCTTTCCCAAGAGTCCCCTAAGGTTCAGTTTAAATCCAATCAAAAAACTAAGGTTGTCCCCGTTGCATGCCCCTGTCATTAGATCCTATGAGCGAATTGATGTATGCAATGGTATGACTTTCGGTAGATGATTTTAGGAATGATTGTGGTTGTGTGTAATGTATGTTAGGGGCTGTTTATGATTTGTTATGGACGTCCGAATGTTGAATGTCATATGTGCACAAATCATGTTGTTTTCCGTAATTCTACTGTTACTGTTAACTTGAAGAAAATGGTGAATCATTTGTTATGCAATGTTGTGTGTTTAACATGCAAAAGATATCGTTATGTTCATGAATAAGAAAGTGAAAGCAAAGTCCTTAATGAATTGGTCAAAAGTATATGTAAAACTATGAGTTAAACGCCTAGGCTAAATGTAAGAAAGTGAATTAAAACTTTATGTTAAATGAATATGGTTTCGGCTAGTCACTAATATATATGAAGAGGAATAGTTGCTGCCATTTAGAGTGAATCTCGAAATTCTTAAGGTCCTAATACTAAGAGATTAAGCCTTAAAATAAAATAAAAGAAAATAGGGTGAGAGAGGGGATTCGAACTTGGGCAGGTTGAAAGAAGCTTGGAATAAAAAGAAAAAGAAAATAGTGAGGGAAGGGGGATTTAAACTTTGATCCTTGCACAAGGGTGTGAGATACATAAATCTCACACCAAAATAAAGTAATAAAATATGAGGCCACTGGGATTCGATCCCTGATCCTCTTGGACGAATTTAGGAAGACACTTAGCACTCTAAATAATTAAAAATAAGGTGCTGCCCAAGGGATTCGAACATAGATCCTCTTGGACGAATTTAGGAAGACACTTACCACTCTAAATAATTAAAAATGAGGTGCTGTCCAAGGGATTCGAACATGGGTCCTCTTGGCCGAAATTGGGAGACACATAAGTCTCACATATAATGAAATAAAATGCAGCCACTAGGGATTCAACTTGGGTCCCTTGGCTGCATTTGTAAAATGCATAAGTCTTACACAACATATACTTAGATGGTCATGAAACACTTAGTCAATTATGAGTAACCCGAATTGGGTAAGAACATGAGTTAATGGTAAGATTATTAAATGAACATTCACGTAATGAGGTGAGTAATTATATTATACTATGATGCTAATGAAAACAGTGACAACATGATAAGAGGCTAAGATGAATGGTGAGACAAGTCTCAACCAAGCCTAAGTAAATGTTACCAAACGTACTCACCTATGGGAATGTAGAATGATGTAGGAGTCAAGTCTCAAGCATATTCCAAAAGAAAGTGTTAAGAATGAATTCATAGTTAATATGTAAACAAAAGAGTGACTACATGATGATAGACTAGTGACAGTGAGACAAGTTGCATCTACGCCTAAAAAGCAATGTCACTAAATGCAATTTCTAAGAGAGCATATCTATGTTAACCGAAGAACAAATAATGAATGATGAGTAAAGATGAAATGAGAATATGCTAAGAAAGAACAGGGTGGCACCACAATATGAGGCCAGTGCAAGTGAGAAAAGTTGTACCTACGCCAATATAAGGTCACAAAAAGTACTCACCTAAGAGAGTGTTGAATATTAAGAGACAAGTCTCAATCACACTCTATATGTAAGTGTAAGGACAATTCACACTTAATACGTAAAGAAGAGATGAGAAATCATCTAATGAGCTATGACTACCTCATGCTACAAGCAAGCTTCGATGTATATGAGTTGAATGCAAAAAGGAACTTTAAACGGAGCACCGATAGACTAGTTATGAGTGGTTATACCTTCTTTCGGGAAGGGCGGAGGTTCACATAAATCTCATGAGATGAGAATGTCCACCAAGGTGGGTATGGGTCTCCCTAAATCTCCTAGTCTTTGAACTATACTTCCAACATAGGGAACTAGCTCGGTTCAAACCCATGAAGCTAGAATGTTTTGGTTTCACCTTGGCCAGTGACTCCACCTCTTTTCGGTGTGGGGAAGACACCGGATTTCATGAGCTCACATGATCTATGTCGGTTAAAGTTGAAGTTCCTCAAAGTATGAAAGATAATAAAATGAACGATACTGAAGGTGTTTGTGCAAGACAATCACGAGGTGAGACCGGACTCAAGTATTGGAATTAGGTCATTCTTTGTCATTGCACTTCATGATCCTGATGAGAGTCTTAAACTTCATCCTAGGTATAGATGGTGTTCACATCAGCCTATGAATGAATGAAATGAATAATGTGAATTACAAATGAATGAATGAAACAGGATCTGTGTTTGCTAAAGGAGACCCTCGGATTGAGATCCCATATGTTGGGCCCTCACTTGAGATGTCTTAATGCTATTTCCGTGATTCCAAGGTCTCATGGATATGAAATGTATACTATATGAAACATGAAATGTATATTATGTGAACCTATGTGTGTATGATGTGTGACATATTCATGGCATGACCTTCCTATTACGAAATAGTCAAAGTCAAGAGACTTGACCTTCTAAGAAAGCATGTTGATTAGGAAGAGCCATCCTTGTTCATGCATTACCGTTATGTGTTGTTTCATGTACCCATACTTAGTACAAGTGTGTACTAATTTCATACAATATTACTATTTTAGGTGCAGGATCAGGTGGACATTGAGGGTATCATTGCAGCTGTTCGGACTCAGAGATTTCATCCAGACTTGGTAGGTCCTCATGCATTCGAGGATGTCTGCCTTTATATTTCTTTCTTAGTAGTAGGTTTGAACTAGTGGGGTAGGTTCCACTAGTGTTTCTTTCCTATTTTATTCACACGCTTGTAATGATGCCATTTTGTCAAGTATTACTTATGACATGAGATTCTATTTCTTTCAAGTTGCATGATCTTATAATTAGATGGTTGATGTATGAGCAATCAACTTCCTTAAAGATATGTGTTTATATGAAGTCTATGTATACTTCAACTATAAACAAAAAGTTTCAAATTTTCCACTAAAATTAACCGTATAATGTGATGAATGCAAGAAGAGGCTTGTTTGTGACATCACAGAGGTCAACAACGCCGGTTGCAATTCAGATTCTAGAATCTGGGACAAACTTGGTATCAGAGCATCATGTTAAATATCCAAGACACCAGGCTCATATCAACTACGTTAAGTAGTTTCTAAGTTATGGTAGTGAAGTGCACCACTATCATAAATTAGAGACTGCATAATATTTAGGAAATTTTCCCTTCTTCTACTCTCTATCGTGCTATGTGGAATTGTGACATGATTGTGTCATTAAGAATCTAACTCTCTTCTTGTATCTATGTGTAGATAATGAATACAAGGAGAAATGCAGGCAGGAGGGTAGGTGAGGCAGCTGCTGGAGGAAATCAAGTTCCTCCTCAAGCCCCAGTTGTTGCTGATCAGGTGTCTGTCAATCCAGCTGGGTCGACAGATGCAGAAGTGAGGAATGCCTTGCTACAGATGGCACAGGCCATCACTACTCAGTCTCAAACAATCACGGCTCAAGCCGCTAGAGAGGGTGCTCCCAGAGAGAATCCTCATGCTGGCGCCATGGCTAGCAGGCTGAGGGACTTCACCAGAATGAACCCCCAAGTTTACTACGGATCCAAGACCCATGAGGATCCCCAAGAGTTCGTGGATGAGGTCCACAAGATCCTTTGTGCCATGGGAGTAGATGAGGAGGCGAAGGCTGAGTTGACTGCATATCAACTCAAGGATGTGGCACAGATTTGGTACCTTATGTGGGCTGATAGCCGAGCATGTGGAGATGTTCCCATCACTTGGGATACTCTCAAGACTGCATTTCTGGAGAGATTCTTCCCCAGAGAGCAACGAGAAGCCAATGTTGAAGAGTTCATCAACCCAAGGAGGTATGTCAGCCAAGGAGTATTCCTTGAAATTCGTCAAAACTCTCAAAGTATGCTTCTTCTCTAGTGGCGAATAGCAGGGATGAAATGATCAGGTTTGTGACTGGCATGTCGGAGGATCTAGTGGAAGATTGTCGGGAAGCCATGTTGTATGATAACATGGATCTGGGCAGGTTGATGGTGCATGCCCAGCAAGTGTAGGAAAGCAGGAAGAGGACGCACACTAGGGCAGGGAACATGTCAAGGCAAGCTGAGAAGAATTTTTCAAAGAAGAGTAGTACTGAAATCAGGGATAACCCCAGGTTTATAAAGGAACTCTCTCACCAAGGGGAGTCAAGTTCATCCAAGGGTCGCTATGATAGGGATTCCGAGCCCAGAGTTAAGAGGAACAATGAAGTAGATACACCTCATGAGAGGCCACCGTGTAGGAAGTGTGGCAAACTGCATGGAGGAGAGTGTATGCTGGGCTCTAACGCTTGTTGCAGTTGTGGCAAACCGGGTCACATGATGAAGGATTGTCCGAATAGGAGAAGTCAAGAAAAAAGGGAGGAGAAAGTTCAGGAGGAAGAGCACTTCTTGCAGGGGAAGGCACTTCTGGTGATGTCTCGGGTGGGTAGCCTTAATTAGTCTTTCATGTGTTTGACTGTGTATGATTTTTATGCACTAGTAAGAGGTTAATATGTTTGACTCATCATGTTGGTTGCTGGTTTGTGTGACTTATATGTTTACTTGTGTTGTATGTTTTGATGAGACTAATTTGGGAAAGACTTTCCTCAGTCTATTAATGTGAAGCTGCTAGGAGGTTTCAAAGATGTGCACCACCATTCTAATATGTGAATCAGATATTCACTAATGAAAAGTATTGAATTGCTTATGTATGCATAAGTTCTATAGATGACTGGCTTGTTGCTAGTAAAGAGTAGTGTCATTCGGGGATGAATGTTCCGAAGGGGAGATAATGTGACAACCCGAAAACGACTATGCTAAGTAAGGCCTAAACGTACATAGAATGCCTAGGTTAGACCTGGTTCACATGGATTGATGCGCATGGAACCAGACCTCTGAACCTATGCACCAGACAAGGCAACCAACTTGGTGAGTTAGTTGAGCTAGGCAGAGTTGGTTCCAGCCATGTAGTGTACCCGAATACTAGGATTCACCCGGATGAGTCTTAATCGGACTTAGAGGGTCAGTCCTAGGTTTTAAGGGTTCTAGGGGTATAAAGGTAATTTTGGGGATAGGGGTAGTATAGTAATTATCCTAGGCTGATATATAAGTAATTAAATAAAGATATTAATTAGTCAAAATAAGTCAAATATCAGTGGTCAAACCCGAGATTGACCTTACCTCCACACTCGGTTTTGAACC
This sequence comes from Solanum lycopersicoides, assembly GCA_022817965.1. Classification (NCBI taxonomy): domain Eukaryota; kingdom Viridiplantae; phylum Streptophyta; class Magnoliopsida; order Solanales; family Solanaceae; genus Solanum; species Solanum lycopersicoides. The sequence continues at coordinate 71,584,699 of CM040618.1, read as the reverse complement.
AAGTTGGAGGCATAAAGGGGCACGAATTAATTGATTTAAAATTAATTCAAATAAGGAGGGGCATTATAATAACTTAATCTATATTTTATAATTTGATTTTACCATTTTAATTGTGTTGAATAAGTCACAACAATTCCCACAAAAGGGGCACTCCCACTAGGAGTGTGCTTCATATCCACTCTTAATTCTTTTTATTACTTCTAAAAACGTTTTTCAGCTTTATTTCACAATTCTAAAACAGAAAACAAACTTATACTCACTGTTATAAGCGTATTCTTGGCTGCATCCATCAAAAAAAAAATTACGCCTTAGTGTTATGAGTAAAGAACTTCACTTGGGAACAAGAATCAAAGCTCGGAAGAAAGGTTTGTGTGTGGGTGAAGGCATGTGGTTTTGGCTGGTTTTCATGGCTGAAAAGGTATGGGTTTTCTTCTCTATTGTTCCCTTTACCAAGAGTCCCCTAAGGTTCAGTTTAAATCCAATCGAAAAACTAAGGTTGTCCCCCGTTGCATGCCCCTGTTATTAGATCCTATGAACGAATTGATGTATGCGTTGGTATGACTTCCGGTAGATGATTTTAGGAATGATTGTGGTTGTGTGTAATGTATGTTAGGGGCTGTTTATGATTTTTATGTACGTCCGAATGTTGAATGTCATATGTGCACAAAACATGTTGTTTTCCTTAATTGTATTGTTACTGTTAACTTGAATAAAATGGTGAATCATATGTTATGCAATGTTGTGTGTTTAACATGCAAAATAAATCGTGATGTTCATGAATAAGAAAGTGAAAGTAAAGTCCTTAATGAATTGGTCAAAAGTATATGTAAAACTATGAGTTGAACGCCTAGGCTAAATGTAAGAAAGTGAATTAAAACTTTATGTTAAATGAATATGGTTTCGGCTAGTCACTAATATATATGAAGAGGAATAGTTTCTGCCATTTAGAGTGAATTTCGAAATTCTTAAGGTCCTAATACTAAGAGATTAACCCTTAAAATAAAATAAAAGAAAATAGGGTGAGAGAGGGGATTCGAACTTGGGCAGGTTGAAAGAAGCTTGGAATTAAAAGAAAAAGAAAATAGTGAGGGAAGGGGGATTCAAACTTGGCTCCTTGGCCAAGGGTGTGAGAGACATAAATCTCACACCAAGATAAACTAATAAAAGATGAGGCCACTGGGATTCGATCCCAGATCCTCTTCGCCGAATTTAGGAAGACACTTAGCACTCTAATAATAAAAAATAAGGTGCTGCCCAAGGGATTCGAACATAAATTCTCTTGACCGAATTTAGGAAGACACTTAGCACTCTAAATAATTAAAAATAAGGTGCTGCCCAAGGGATTCGAACATGGGTCCTCTTAGCCAAAATTGGGAGACACATAAGTCTCACATATAATGAAATAAAATGCAGCAACTAGGGATTCAACTTGGGTCCCTTGGCTGCATTTGTAAAATGCATAAGTCTTACACAACATATACTTAGATGGTCATGAAACACTTAGTCAATTATGAGTAACCCGAATTGGGTAAGAACATGAGTTAATGGTAATATTATTAAATGAACATTCACGTAATGAGGTGAGTAATTATATTATACTATGATGCTAATGAAAACAGTGACAACATAATAAGAGGCTAAGATGAATGGTGACACAAGTCTCAACCAAGCCTAAGTAAATGTTACCAAACGTACTCACCTATGGGAGTGTAGAATGATGTAGGAGTCAAGACTCAAGCATATTCCAAAAGAAAGTGTTAAGAATGAATTCATAGTTAATATGTAAACAAAAGAGTGACTACATGATGATAGGCTAGTGCAAGTGAGACAAGCTGCATCTACGCCTAAAAAGCAATGTCACTAAATGCAATTTCTAAGAGAGCATATCAATGTTAACCAAAGAACAAATAATGAATGATGAGTAAAGATGAAATGAGAAGATGTTAAGAAAGAACAGGGTGGCACCACAATATGAGGCTAGTGCAAGTGAGAAAAGTTGTACCTACGCCAATATAAGGTCACCAAAAGTACTCACCTAAGAGAGTGTTGAATATTAAGAGACAAGTCTCAATCACACTCTATATGTAAGTGTAAGGACAATTCACACTTAATACGTAAAGAAGAGATGAGAAATCATCTAATGAGCTATGACTACCTCATGCTAGAAGCAAGCTTCGATGATGTATGAGTTGAATGTAAAAAGGAACTTTAAACGGAGCACCGATAGGCTAGTTATGAGTGGTGATGCCTTCTTTCGGAAGGGCGGAGGTTCACATAAATCTCATGAGATGAGACTGTCCACCAAGGTGGGTATGGGTCTCCCTAAATCTCCTAGTCTTTGAACTATGCTGCCAACATAGGGAACTAGCTTGGTTCGAACCCATGAAGCTAGAATGTTTGGTTTCACCTTGGCCAGTGACTCCACCTCTTTTCGGTGTGGGGAAGACACCGGATTTCATGAGCTCACATGATCTATGTCGGTTAAAGTTGAAGTTCCTCAAAGTATGAAAGATAATAAAATGAACGATACCGAAGGTGTTTGTGCAAGACAATCAGAGGTGAGACCGGACTCAAGTATTGACATTAGGTCATTCTTGGTCATTGCACTTCATGATCCCGATGAGAGTCTTAAACTTCATCCTAGGTATAGCTGGTGTTCACATCAGCCTATGAATGAATGAAATGAATAATGTGAAGTACAAATGAACGAATGAAGCAGGCTCTGTGTTTGCTAAAGGAGACCCTCGGATTGAGATCCCATATGTTGGGCCCTCACTTGAGATGTCTTAATGCTACGTCCATGATTCCAAGGTCTCATGGATATGAAATGTATACTATATGAAACATGAAATGTATATTATGTGAACCTATGTGTGTATGATGTGTGACATATTCATGGCATGACCTTCCTATTACGAAATAGTCAAAGTCAAGAGACTTGACCTTCTAAGAAAGCATGTTGATTAGGAAGAGCCATCCTTGTTCATGCATTACCGTTATGTGTTGTTGCATGTACCCATACTTAGTACAAGTGTGTACTAATTCCATACAATATTACTATTTTAGGTGCAGGCTCAGGTGGACGTTGAGGGTATCATTGCAGCTGTTCGGACTCAGAGATTTCATCCGGACTTGGTAGGTCCTCATGCATTCGAGGATGCCTGCCTTTATATTTCTTGCTTAGTAGTAGGTTTGAACTAGTGGGGTAGGTTCCACTAGTGTTTCTTTCCTATTTTATTCAGACGCTTGTAATGATGCCGTTTTGGCAAGTATTACTTATGACATGAGATTCCATTTCTTTCAAGTTGCATGATCTTATAATTAGATGGTTGATGTATGAGCAATGAACTTCCTTAAAGATATGTGTTTATATGAAGTCTATGTATACTTCAACTATAAACAAAAAGTTTTCAAATTTTCCCTAAAATTAACCGTATGAATGTGATGAATGCAAGAAGAGGCTTGTCTGTGACCTCTGAGAGGTCAACACGCCGGTTGCAATTCGGATTCCAGAATCCGGGTCGTGACAAACTTGGTATCAGAGCATTAGGTTAAATATCCAAGACATCAGGCTCATATCAACCACGTTAAGTAGTTTCTAAGTTATGGTAGTGAAGTGCACCACTATCATGAATTAGAGACTGCATAATGTTAGGAAATTTTCCCTTCTTCTACTCTCTATCGTGCTATGTGGAATTGTGACATGATTGTGTCATTAAGAATCTAACTCTCTTCTTGTATCTATGTGTAGATAATGAATACGAGGAGAAATACAGGCAGGAGGGTAGGTGAGGCAGCTGCTGGAGGAAATCAAGTTCCTCCTAAGCCCCAGTTATTGTGATCAGGTGCCTGTCAATCCAGCTGGGTCGACAGATGGAGAAGTGAGGAATGCCTTGCTACAGATGGCACAGGCCATCACTACTTAGGCTCAAGCCATCACGGCTCAAGCCGCTAGAGAGGGTGCTCCCAGAGAATCCTCATGCTGGCACCATGGCTAGCAGGCTGAGGGACTTCACCAGAATGAACCCCCAGTTTACTACGGATCCAAACCCATGAGGATCCCCAGAGTTCGTGGATGAGGTCCACAAGATCCTTTGTGCCATGGGAGTAGATGAGGAGGCGAAGGCTGAGTTGACTGCATATCAACTCAAGGATGTGGCACAGATTTGGTACCGGATGTGGGTGATAGCCGAGCACGTGGAGATGTTCCCATCACTTGGGATACTCTTAAGACTGCATTTCTGGAGAGATTCTTCCCAGAGAGCAACGAGAAGCCAAGGTTGAAGAGTTCATCAACCTGGGGAGGTATGTAGCAAGGAGTATTCCTTGAAATTCGTTAAAACTCTCAAAGTATGCTTCTTCTCTGTGGCAAATAGCAGGGATGAAATTGAGCAGGTTTGTGACTGGCGTGTCGGAGGATCTAGTGGAAGATTGTCGGGCAGCCATGTTGCATGATAACATGGATCTGGGCAAGGTTGATGGTGCATGCCCAGCAAGTGTAGGAAAGCAGGAAGAGGACGCACACTAGGGCAGGGAACATGTCAAGGCAAGCTGAGGAGAATTTTTCAAGAAGAGTAGTACTGAAATCAGGATAACCCAGGTTTATGAAGGACTCTCTCACCAAGGGAGTCAAGTTCATCCAAGGGTCGCTATGATAGGGATTCCGAGCCCAGAGTTAAGAGGAACAATGAAGTAGATACACCTCAGGAGAGGCCACCGTGTAGGAAGTGTGGCAAATGCATGGAGGAGAGTGTATGCTGGGCTCTAACGCTTGTTACAGTTGTGGAAAACGGGTCACATGATGAAGGATTGTCCGAATAGGAGAAGTCAAGAAAAAGGGAGGAGAAAGTTCAGCCTAATGGTCCAAGTGAAGAGGCTCCAAGGAGGCAACGATTCTTCGCACTAAGTCTAGGGGTGCAGGGGAAGGCACTTCTGGTGATCTCGGGTGCGTAGCCTTAATTAGTCTTTCATGTATTTGACTGTGTATGGTGTTTATGCACTAGTATGAGGTTAATATGTTTGAGTCATCATGTTGGTTGCTGATTTGTGTGACTTATATGTTTACTTGTGTTGTATGTTTGATGAGACTAATTTGGAAAGACTTTCCTCAGTCTATTAATGTGAAGCTGCTAGTAGGTTTCAAAGATGTGCACCACCATGCTAATATGTGAATCAGATATTCACCAAATGAAAAGTATTGAATTGCTTATGTATGCATAAGTTCTATAGATGACTGGCTTGTTGCTAGTAAAGAGTAGTGTCATTCGGGACGAATGTTCCTAAGGGGGGATAATGTAACAACCGAAAACTATGCTAAGTAAGGCCTAAACGTACCTAGAATGCCTAGATTAGACCGGGTTCACACGGATTGATGCGCGTGGAACCAGACCTCTAACCTATGCACCAGCCAAGCCAACCAACTTGGTGAGTTAGTTGAGCTAGGCAGAGTTGGTTCCAGCCATGTAGTGTACCCGAATACTAGGATTCACCCGGATGAGTCTTAACCGGACTTAGAGGGTTAGTCCTAGGTTTTAAGGGTTCTAGGGGTATAAAGGTAATTTTGGGGCTAGGGGTAGTATAGTAATTACCCTAGGCTGATATATTAATAATTAAATAAATATATAATTAGTCAAAATAAGTCAAATCTCGGTGGTCAAACCCGAGATTGACCTTACCTCCACAACTCGGGTTCGAGCCGAGTTGGAGCATAAGGGCACGAATTAATGATTAAAATTAAAAAAAGGAGGGGCATTATAATAACTTAATTATATTATAATCTGATTTTTACCATTTAAATTGTGTTGAATAAGTCAACAACAATTCCACAAAAGGGGCGCACAACTCCCACTAGGAGTGTGCTTCTGCCCACTCTTAATTCTTTATTTACTCCTAAAAAGTTTTAGCTTTATCACACTTCAAAAACAGAAAAAAACGTAAAACTCACTATAAAAGTTTTCTTGGCTGCATCCATCAAAAACAAAAGGAAATTCGTACGCCTAAGTGTTTTAAGTAAAGAACTTCACTTGCAAACAAGAATCAAAGCTCGGAAGAAAGGTTTGTGTGTGGGTGGGTGTGGTTGTGGCTGGTTTCAAGGCTGAAAAGGTATGGGTTTTCTTCTCTTGGTCCCTTTCCCAAGAGTCCCCTAAGGTTCAGTTTAAATCCAATCGAAAAACTAAGGTTGTCCCCCGTTGCATGCCCCTGTCATTAGATCCTATGAACGAATTGATGCATGCGTTGGTATGACTTCTGGTAGATGATTTTAGGAATGATTGTGGTTGTGTGTAATGTATGTTAGGGCTGTTTATTTGTTATGTACGTCCGAATGTTGAATGTCATATGTGCACAAAACATGTTGTTTTCCGTAATTGTATTGTTACTGTTAACTTGAAGAAAATGGTGAATCATGTGTTATGCAATGTTGTGTGTTTAACATGCAAAAGAAATCGTGATGTTCATGAATAAGAAAGTGAAAGTAAAGTCCTTAATGAATTGGTCAAAAGTATATGTAAAACTATGAGTTAAACGCCTAGGCTAAATGTAAGAAAGTGAATTAAAACTTTATGTTAAATGAATATGGTTTCGGCTAGTCACTAATATATATGAAGAAGGAATAGTTGCTGCCATTTAGTGAATCTCGAAATTTTAAGGTCCTAATACTAAGAGATTAAGCCTTAAAATAAAAGAAAAGAAAATAGGGTGAGAGAGGGGATTCGAACTTGGCTCCTTGGCAGGTGAGAACATAATTAAAAAAAAAAAATAAAGTGAGGGACTGGGATTCGAACCGATCTCTTGCCGAATTGAGAAGACACTTACACCTAAATAATAAAAATAAGGTGCCCCAAGGGATTCGATCAGATCCTCTTGGCGAATTTAGGAAGACACTTAGCACTCTAATAATTAAAAATAAAGTGCTGCCCAAGGGATTCGAACATAGGTCCTCTTGGCCGAAATTGGGAGACACATAAGTCTGACATATAATTATATAAAATGCAGCCACTAGGGATTGAACTTGGGTCCCTTGGTTGCATGTGTAAAATGCATAAGTCTTACACAACATATACTTAGATGTTCATGAAACACTTAGTCAATTATGAGTAACCCGAATTGGGTAAGAACATGAGTTAATGGTAATATTATTAATGAACATTCACGTAATGAGGTGAGTAATTATATTATACTATGATTCTAATGAAAACAGTGACAACATGATAAGAGGCTAGATGAATGGTGAGACAAGTCTCAACCAAGCCTAAGTAAATGTTACCAAACGTACTCACCTATGGGATTGTAGAATGATGTAGGAGTCAAGTCTCAAGCATATTCCAAAAGAAAGTGTTAAGAATGAATTCATAGTTAATATGTAAAGAAAAGAGTGACTACATGATGATAGGCTAGTGCAAGTGAGACAAGCTGCATCTACGCCTAAAAAGCAATGTCACTAAATGCAATTTCTAAGAGAGCATATCTATGTTAACCGATGAACAAATAATGAAATGAGTAAAGATGAAATGAGAAGATGTTAAGAAAGAACAGGGTGGCACCACAATATGAGGCTAGTGCAAGTGAGACAAGTTGTACCTACGCCAATATAAGGTCACAAAAGTACTCACCTAAGAGAGTGTTGAATATTAAGAGACAAGTCTCAATCACACTCTATATGTAAGTGTAAGGACAATTCACACTTAATACGTAAAGAAGAGATCAGAAATCATCTAATGAGCTATGACTACCTAATGCTAGAAGCAAGCTTCGATGATGTATGAGTTGAATGCAAAAAGGAACTTTACACGGAGCACCGATAGGCTAGTTATGAGTGGTTATACCTTCTTTCGGGAAGGGCGGAGGTTCACATAAATCTCATGAGATGAGACTGTCCACCAAGGTGGGTATGGGTCTCCCTAAATCTCCTAGTCTTTGAACTATGCTGCCAACATAGGGAACTAGCTTGGTTCGAACCCATGAAGCTAGAATGTTTTGGTTTCACCTTGGCCAGTGACTCCACCTCTTTTCGGTGTGGGGAAGACACCGGATTTCATGAGCTCACATGATCTATGTCGGTTAAAGTTGAAGTTCCTCAAAGTATGAAAGATAATGAAATGAACGATACCGAAGGTGTTTGTGCAAGACAATCAGGAGGTGAGACCGGACTCAAGTATTGACATTAGGTCATTCTTGTCATTGCACTTCATGATCCCGATGAGAGTCTTAAACTTCATCCTAGGTATAGCTGGTGTTCACATCAGCCTATGAATGAATGAAATGAATAATGTGAAGTACAAATGAACGAATGAAGCAGGCTCTGTGTTTGCTAAAGGAGACCCTCGATTGAGATCCCATATGTTGGGCCCTCACTTGAGATGTCTTAATGCTACGTCCATGATTCAAGGTCTCATGATATGAAATGTATACTATATGAAACATGAAATGTATATTATGTGAACCTATGTGTGTATGATGTGTGACATATTCATGGCATGACCTTCCTATTACGAAATAGTCAAAGTCAAGAGACTTGACCTTCTAAGAAAGCATGTTGATTAGGAAGAGCCATCCTTGTTCATGCATTACCGTTATGTGTTGTTGCATGTACCCATACTTAGTACAAGTGTGTACTAATTCATACAATATTACTATTTTAGGTGCAGGCTCAGGTGGACGTTGAGGTATCATTGCAGCTGTTCGGACTCAGAGATTTCATCCGGACTTGGTAGGTCCTCATGCATTCGAGGATGCCTGCCTTTATATTTTTCTTAGTAGTAGGTTTGAACTAGTGGGGTAGGTTCCACTAGTGTTTCTTTCCTATTTTATTCAGACGCTTGTAATGATGCCGTTTTGGCAAGTATTACTTATGACATGAGATTCCATTTCTTTCAAGTTGCATGATCTTATAATTAGATGGTTGATGTATGAGCAATGAACTTCTTAAAGATATGTGTTTATATGAAGTCTATGTATACTTCAACTATAAACAAAAAGTTTTCAAATTTTCCACTAAAATTAACCGTATGAATGTGATGAATGCAAGAAGAGGCTTGTCTGTGACCTCAGAGAGGTCAACAACGCCGGTTGCAATTCGATTCCAGAATCCGGGTCGTGACAAACTTGGTATCAGAGCATTAGTTAAATATCCAAGACATCAGGCTCATATCAACCACGTTAAGTAGTTTCTAAGTTATGGTAGTGAAGTGCACCACTATCATAATTAGAGACTGCATAATGTTTAGGAAATTTCCCTTCTTCTACTCTCTATCGTGCTATGTGAATTGTGACATGATTGTGTCATTAAGAATCTAACTCTCTTCTTGTATCTATGTGTAGATAATGAATACGAGGAGAAATGCAGGCAGGAGGGTAGGTGAGCAGCTGCTGGAGGAAATCAGTTCCTCCTCAAGCCCCAGTTGTTGTGATCAGGTGCCGTTCAATCCAGTGGGTCGACAGATGGAAGAGTGAGGAATGCTTGCTACAGATGGCACAGGCCATCACTACTCAGGCTCAAGCCATCACGGCTCAAGCCGCTAGAGAGGGTGCTCCAGAGAATCCTCATGCTGGCACCATGGCTAGCAGCTGAGGGACTTCACCAGAATGAACCCCCCATTTACTATGGATCCAGACCCATGAGGATCCCAAGAGTTCGTGGATGAGGTCCACAAGATCCTTTGTGCCATGGGAGTAGATGAGGAGGCGAAGGCTGAGTTGACTGCATATCAACTCAAGGATGTGGCACAGGTTTGGTACCGGATGTGGGCTGATAGCCGAGCACGTGGAGATGTTCCCATCACTTGGGATACTCTCAAGACTGCATTTCTGGAGAGATTCTTCCCTAGAGAGCAACGAGAAGCCAAGGTTGAAGAGTTCATCAACCCAGGGAGGTAGTATTCCTTGAAATTCGTTAAAACTCTCAAAATATGCTTCTTCTCTAGTGGCAAATAGCAGGGATGAAATGAGCAGGTTTGTGACTGGCGTGTCGGAGGATCTAGTGGAAGATTGTCGGGCAGCCATGTTGTATGATAACATGGATCTGGGCAGGTTGATGGTGCATGCCCAGCAAGTGTAGGAAAGCAGGAAGAGGACGCACACTAGGGCAGGGAACAGGTCAAGGCAAGCTGAAGAGAATTTTTCAAAGAAGAGTAGTACTGAAATCAGGGATAACCCAGGTTTAAGAAGGGACTCTCCCACCAAGGGGAGTCAAGTTCATCCAAGGGTCTCTATGATAGGGATTACGAGCCCAGAGTTAAGAGGAACAATGAAGTAGATACACCTCATGAGAGGCCACCGTGTAGGAAGTCTGGCAAACTGCATGGAGGAGAGTGTATGCTGGGCTCTAACGCTTGTTACAGTTGTGGCAAACCGGGTCACATGATGAAGGATTGTCCGAATAGGAGAAGTCAAGAAAAAGGGGAGGAGAAAGTTCAGCCTAATGGTCCAAGTGAAGAGGCTCCAAGGAGGCAACGATTCTTCGACTAAAGTCTAGGGGTGCAGGGAAGGCACTTCTGGTGATGTCTCGGGTGCGTAGCCTTAATTAGTCTTTCATGTGTTTGACTGTGTATGGTTTTATGCACTAGTAAGAGGTTAATATGTTTGAGTCATCATGTTGGTTGCTGTTTGTGTGACTTATATGTTTACTTGTGTATGTTTGATGAGACTAATTTGGAAAGACTTTCCTCAGTCTATTAATGTGAAGCTGCTAGGAGGTTTCAAAGATGTGCACCACCATGCTAATATGTGAATCAGATATTCAATAATGAAAAGTATTGAATTGCTTATGTATGCGTAAGTTCTATAGATGACTGGCTTGTTGCTAGTAAAGAGTAGTGTCATTCGGGATGAATGTTCCAAAGGGGGGATAATGTAACAACCTGAAAACCACTATGCTAAGTAAGGCCTAAACATACATAGAATGCCTAGGTTAGACCTGCTTCACACGGATTGATGCGCATGGAACCAGACCTCTAAACCTATGCACCAGCCAAGCCAACCAACTTGGTGAGTTAGTTGAGCTAGGCAGAGTTGGTTCCAGCCATGTAGTGTACCCGAATACTAGGATTCACCCGGATGAGTCTTAACCGGACTTAGAGGGTTAGTCCTAGGTTTTAAGGGTTCTAGGGTATAAAGGTAATTTTGGGCTAGGGTAGTATAGTAATTACCTAGGCTGATATAATAATTAAATAAAGTATAATTAGTAAATAAGTCAAATCTCGGTGGTCAAACCCGAGATTGACCTTACCTCCACACTCGGGTTCGGCCGAGTTGGAGGCATAAGGGGGCACAAATTAATTGATTTAAAATTAATTCAAATAAGGAGGGGCATTATAATAACTTAATATATTTTATAATCTGATTTTACCATTTTAATTGTGTTGAATAAGTCAACAACAATTCCCACAAAAGGGCGCATGACTCCCACTAGGAGTGTGCTTCATGTCCACTCTTAATTCTTTTATTCTTCTAAAAACGTTTTTCAGCTTTATTTTACAATTCAAAACAGAAAAACAACTTATCTCACTGTTATAAGCGTATTCTTGGCTGCATCCATCAAAAACAAAAGGAAAATTTACACGCCTTAGTGTTATAGTAAAGAACTTCACTTGGGAACAAGAATCAAAGCTCGGAAGAAAGGTTTGTGTGTGGGTGAAGGCATGTGGTTGTGGCTGGTTTCAAAGGCTGAAAAGGTATGGGTTTTCTTCTCTATTGGTCCCTTTCCCAAGAGTCCCCTAAGGTTCAGTTTAAATCAATCGAAAAACTAAGGTTGTCCCCCGTTGCATGCCCCTGTCATTAGATCCTATGAACGAATTGATGTATGCGTTGGTATGACTTCCGGTA
>CM040618.1:71544295-71571879 GCA_022817965.1 Solanum lycopersicoides | reverse complement strand
AAAAGATGCATATTTCCAATAAAGTCCGTTTGCATGATTTTATGCATATAGCCATACTTAGTACATGTGGTTTACTAATTCATGCTTTATTTTCTATCTATAGTCCTTTGTAGGTAAGGAGCTTTGGAGAAGAAGACTTGGGCTTAGAAGAATCATCCGAGTAGAAGAATTGAAGTATGTCCTCATTTGCATCGAGGGCATATATGTCGTTTTATGTTTCTTTTATGAAGTTTTGTAATAGACTATGAGTATTTCTATTTTCGTATTAAAGTACTCTTGTGTCTTAAGATGATGAGATTGAGACTTAGCATTTCTATTACTTTTATATGAAAGAGGTTTTTAAAGACTTTATTATGTATTAGTGAAAAGTTTTAATTCCGCACTACTTTTCACTATGTATATGCGATGAATGATATGAATGAGGCTTGTCTTAGAACTCTGAGAGTTCGACGACGCCGGTCGCAATCCAAGATTGCACCATATCTTCTAGGGTATGGTCTCGGGTTGTGACAAAGTTGGTATCAAAGATAGGTTGGTGAAAGTGGTCTTAGAATCAAAAAGTCTCATCAAATCACGTCTAGTAGAGTCTTGACCATCGGTGTGAATCGCGACACACATGGGCGAGAGCGAGAGGCTATAGGACGATAGAGTTTCCCTTCTTTTCTACTCCTATATCATGCGGTAGAGTAAATGTTATGATTATCCTTCTAATGAGTTTCTTGTGTTTGCTAGGAGATGAATACTAGAAGGATGGCCGCTAGAAGATTGGAAGAGGAGAGGGTGAATGAGGAGGTTCCTCAAGTTGAGCAAGTTGAGCAAGTTGCTCAAGATGAGCGAGGTGTCCAAGATGGGCAAGGTGATCAAGTGCCTCCCCAAGGTGATCATGTTCCTAATGTGGATGAAGGTGATGAGGTACCGGAGTTGTCTAATAGGGTGATTGGAGAGGCTTTGAGGGCTTTAGCTCAAGCCGTAACTACTCAAATCAATTTGAGTATGGTGCCTAGGGTTATGGAGAGCACTATGACTTCTAGGTTGAGAGACTTTGTGAGGATGAATCCTCCTATTTTTCTTGGCTCTAAGGTGAATGAGGATCCCCAAGAATTTCTTGATGGTGTGTACAAAGTTTTGAGTGCTATGGGGGTTACATCTAGGGAGAAGGCGGAGTTGGCTTCATACCAATTGAGAGATGTTTCTCAAATTTGGTACACTCAATGGAAGGACAATAGGACGAAAGATTCGGGTCCTATTGAGTGGGAAGAGTTTAAGCGAGCTTTTCTTGGCAAGTACTTTCCCCGAGAGAGAAGAGAAGTCAAGGTGGAGGAGTTTATTAATCTTAAGCAAGGCAATATGAGTGTTGAGGAGTACTCTTTGAAATTCTCGACATTGTCTAGGTATGCTCCTTCTCTTGTGTCCAATCCAAGAGATGAAATGAGTCACTTTTGTACCGGAGTATCCAATTTGGTGAAGGAAGAATGTCGTACCGCTATGCTTCATGATAATATGACCCTATCTAGACTCATGGTGTATGCACAATCTATTGAGGAGTCTAAACTTAGAAGAATGGCTAGAGGTTTGAAAAGGGGTGTTGCTAGTGATCAAGTGCAACCTAGGTTCAAGAAAAGAGTTCAATCTCAAGATGGACCTAGAGTTCCTAAGAAGAAGTTTGAGAAAGGAGGTGTTTCTAAGGATAGCAAGCCTACTTGTGCAAATTGTGGCAAGAGTCACTATGGTGAGTTTTTATTGAATACCGGTAGTTGCTTTGGATGTGGAAAGGATGGGCACAAAGTGAGAGATTGTCCAAACATTGCTTCTAGGAAGGAGGGCAAGAGGGTTGAGCCTAGTGTTCCAAAGGAAGATGCTCCAACTAAGAGGCGTTTCTATGCACTCCGAACTAGAATTGAGAAGTCGGGTGATGGTGATGATGATGTTGGTAAGTTCTTGTTTCTCTTTTGATAGTATGAGTTCCTTCTAAGTGGGGGAGTATGGGTTGTAGATGGGATAGGATTTCTTGAATTCTTGCATGTGTATGATGTTTAGGAATTTGATTGAAATTGAATGTCATTTACTTCTTGCATCGTGTGTTTTATGAAGATTTGAGCATGTTGTATGATGTGTTTACATGATGTTATCTTGCATTTTAGCATGTTTATATAAAGAATTGCCTAAAGATTGCATTTTTGGAAAAGTTGTTGAAATCACTGTTGCCTAATGAACTGCTCACTGTAATTTTTTTTGTAAAAATGGCTATTTGATTCTTTGGTCTAAAATTCTTGTTATGTGATTAGAACTGATGTATATGAGTATGATGTTGAATATAAAATGAGTTTTTGCTATTTGGATTGAAGCATGTGAGTTTTGTACCATAATGAGTTATAGAATTGTTTTCTAGTTTCTTGTTGTGTTGTGAATCTCTTGATTATGTGAAATTGATGATTTCTTCTTGATAATGTGTTGTGTGGTTTGGTTATGTGCTGCTAGTTGAATCTCTAATCTTGGAAGTGTTCGGAGAGTGGCAAGTGTCATTCGAGGACGAATGTGTCCAAGTGGGGGAGATTGTAAGACCTTGAAAATGACATAGGTTAACTAGAGCCTAATATGTTGGTATTAGTGTTCTAAGGTCCTAAATATGTTTAATATGTGGTATAGAGGCAATAGCTAAAATATTAGAGGTGTTGGAAGTCAAACGTCAAGGGATGACTAAGACGTTTGACGACTAAGTCACCTAAATGTCTAAAATGTGGTTCTATGTTTTTATGTGTGTTTCATGGTGTTTTAAGGTTCTTAATAGAGTTATTATAGCATGTATAGTCAGTGTTTAAAGTTTCGTGAAGTTTGGAGATCAAACGACTAAGAACGTCCAAGGCCTTCGAAAGATATGCCTTGAGTCGACCTTGTACGTCTAGGCGAGTTTCGTCGAGTTTTACGTGTTCGTTTTGGATGAAATTCATGTGAGAGGTGTTAAACTCATAGATGATCATATTTGGGTTGGATAAATCCGGGAACTTATCCCCAAGGACCATCAAAGGGTCCTTGAGGAAAGGACCCAAAATCTGATGGCAGGCTGTCCCAGGCAGCCTTGGCGACGGAGCTGTCAACGGCCAGTCATGGCTGTGACGCCCCGTCACAAGGGTTTCGTCGTGGGGGCCTTGTCCAAGGGTGTAGGGGGAACCCTTGGCAAGCCACAGGAGCTTGCAACGTATGGCCATGACGGGCTGTTGCACCCGTGAAGCCCCGTCACAAGCCAGGCGTCGCAGCCAAGTCCATGTGCGCAGATTTTTCTGCCAAGTCAGGGGTGAATTGGTAAATTCACACCACTTCCAAATAATAGTTTAGGCGGTTTATTAAGGGTCTTATGGGTATTTTAGATGAGTATATAAGTGTTTCACACTTAGAATAATTCATTCTTCTAAAAATCAAAACCCAAACTCTCTTAGAAATTCCAAAAACCTCCATTGAAGACTCCATTGAAGAGGCAGCTTGGTGAGGGGTTCTTGAGTGGAAATTCTTCATCAAAGTGAAGAATTATCATCCTTGAGGTATGGATTTTGATCCTTGAAACTTATTTCATCAAGGAGCCCAATCCTCAAAGTGTTTTACAAAGTTTTCTAAAGTGAATTGTCCAATTTCGGGATTCTACCATGGGTTCTTGCATAAATGATTTCTAAACATTGAATTATGATCTAAATGATATTGTATTGATGATTTCAACATAAATTACCTATGAACCCATGTGAATTGATGAACCCTAGTTTTGACTACTTTTTGGGTTACTTGATATTAAGCTAATGTTGATGAATTATTGTGTAGTTTCTTATGGGCTTTCTAATGATATAAGAATTGTGTTCAATTGATATGTAATTGATATTATATTGTTAAACCTAGATTGAATTGATGTAGATTTATTGAGTTTTATGGTTATTGCTTTGAATTATTGTTCATGGCCATGGGTAAGGGACTTGTGATGTTGAATTGGTTGATTTGGCATTGATTTGAAGTATGGATATGGGGATGAAGGTATGCTGCCCCGTTTTCCTTAATTTGATATTAATTATACTTCGATATTATTGTGATTGGTATGGTCCACTTATGGTGGCGGTGTTATGTGTTTTATTTGCAATTGATGTGGCCTTGTCGGCGTTACTTTATGCAATATTATGAGCATGGCCTTAATGTCAACTACTTGAAGTTATGTGGCTATTTGTGTAGTTGATGATGTGAGTATGATATTACTTATCTACATGTGAAGTTATATAGTCATGTATGTATTCTTCTAGTTATGTTGCCTTAAGTGATCATGTTAGACTTTGACTTGACATTATGAGTGTAGTGTTAGGTTAAGTATTGGTTATTCCTACTTGACTTTATGAGTCTATGTGGAGTATATTAATGATGTTATGATGATATATAGGATGACTTGAAGATGTTAGGTTGTTTTAGAAGTGTTTCTAGAATGGCTTGTATTATGGGTTAAAAGTGAAGTATGTGATGTCTTATCTTGGTTGACTTGTATCTCTTATTTAATGTATAAATGATTATGGATATGTGATGTCTTGATATAGGGTGTTATGACTGTTAGTCTTGAATAAATAAATATAGGTGAGACCTTAATGATAAGAAGGTCAAGTTTATGTGGAACCTTGAACTTAGTGGCGAGGTTATGAATTGTGAAGTAGTTAGCCGTAATGGTATCCTTCATATTATGAGTGATGGACTTAGGGATGGTTGGCTGGAACGGCATCATCTCATACCTTAGGAAAACCGCTATGAGCTTCTTGTCGCTAAAGTGAGATATGCCCTAGTGGAACTTGCTTTGGTAGGGTGAATGTAAAGGGGGTCATGAACTAGATATGGGACCTATTTATATGAACATTAATGTGAATTAATCTATGAGAACAAAGGCTAGCACCGAGTGAGTATGAGTAGGGTTAAGCGGATTTAGTTAAAGAACAGACTGAATGCTTAATACGCCCTTCATATTCCTTAACCATGTGCCTACATGGGATGTGTCCAAGTTCTACCATTGGCAAGTAGAACAACCTCATCGAAGTAGGATAGAACTTCGGATTCCATGTCTTGCTACCATGGTCTATGTTGGTTATTGCCTATTCTCATCATGTGGAATACCTTTTAGCATTATATAAATTTATGAGGTTTAGGTGGTGGTATGGGACGCTATCTAGACATTGCACAATAGACTTTGAAGGTGTTATGTGGAGTTCCTAGGTCTTGTCCAAGACCATTATGTGAGTGTCTTATGTGATGCTTTATGTGAGTGTCTTATGTGATGTATGAGTCTTAATGAACTAATGAACTAATGATCTATGTAGTAACTATGTAAATGGTTGAGTACCTAATCTAAAGTGACTTAAGCATTCCTTAGCTAAAGTGTGAGGAGGACATGAAAGGATGGTCTCTTCATGTCTTATCTTTGGAAGTCTTGAGGATGACTCTAGTTAGGGAAGTTGGTTAATCTTGTTCACATGATCTAAACCTTAGGAAGTCTTAAGGACTATTAAGGTAATCTTGGAGAGGTCATTGTACTATGGACATATCTTGTTGATTTACTTAAGTAGGTCTTTTGATAGGCTTTGGAAGGAGAATGTCTTCTAATCTAAGTGTTGGTGTGTTAAGTGAGAATGATTCTATTTGAGGTAGTCTATAGGATCTCTTGTGTGTGTGTGTAAGGGATTGTATGGGCGGTCGCTCCACACTTACTCAAGTGAACCTTGGAATTGACCTTTGGTAGAAGAATCTTGCATAGATGTTTATGATTGTTTCTAAGTATGTATGTGACTCATCGTAGGTAATCTTAAGGGTCGTTTAGGCACATCTAGAGAGGGTGTATGGGCGGTCTCTCTTTGTGTGACTTAAGTGAATCTTAGGATGACTTTAAGTGAGGGAATTACATGTTAGGAAGACTTAGGGTGAAGGATGAAGTGATTCACTGTAACAGTGAATTAATTCACTGTACAGTGAATATAGCTCACTGTAAAGTGAGTTCCTTAAATGTTATCTTTGATTAAATATTATCTTATGTGTTTCTTAATTGATAAATGATGTTCTTATGTTTAAAATATGGTTTTCCAAATGAAAAGATGCATATTTTCAATAAAGTCCGTTTGCATGATTTTATGCATATAGCCATACCTAGTACATGTGGTTGTACTAATTCCATGCTTTATTTTTTATCTATTGTCCTTGGTAGGTAAGGAGCTTTGGAGAAGAAGACTTGGGCTTAGAAGGATCGTACGAGTAAAAGAATTGAAGTATGTCCTCATTTGTATCGAGGGCATATATGTCATTTTATGTTTCTTTTATGAAGTTTTGTAATAGACTATGAGTATTTCTATTTTCGTATTAAAGTACTCTTGTGTCTTAAGATTATGAGATTGAGACTTAGCATTTCTATTACTTTTATATGAAAGAGTTTTTTAAAGACTATATTATGTTTTAGCGAAAAGTTTTAATTCCGCACTACTTTTCACTATGTATATGCGATGAATGATATGAATGAGGCTTTTCTTAGAACTCTGAGAGTTCGACGACGCCGGTCGCAATCCAAGATTGCACCCTATCTTCTAGGTATGGTCTCGGATTGTGACACACGTGACATACAAATTTTGGGGTTTAATTAAGTTGACTTTATTTTCCTCATTTATCATATTGGTTGTGTTTTAAGCTGACTTTTCTTGGTGAGATAAGACGAGTGCCATCACAACAATTTTTGAGTCATGACAAGATCGTATTAGAGCCCTAGATTCATAGGTCTCACATTTGTACAAGCTAAATCTAAGTAGAGTCTTGAGTATCGATACGGAGACACATGTACTTATCTTCTAGAGGCTATAGTGACTTTTAGAAAAAAGCTTCACTTCTTGGATCTTTATCGTGCGTACTTGGTCCCGTTTTTGTTCTTATCGCTTCACTCCATTCACTCTCACTTATAGTGATGACTCGTGTGTGGTTCCTCATGCGAGTATATAATGTCGTGTATGGTTTAAATGTTAGTTCTAGTATTGAGGTAGAGTAATATAATAATGGAAAGAATGTGAGATTAGATTTAGAATGTTGAACAATTTGAAGAGGTTGTGTAAGGTTAGTTGCCTTAGTAAAGTGAATAATACTTGTATGCTATATACGATATTTAGAGTGTTCTAACAATTGGAAGTTGAATGATTGAATAGATGACTAGATAATGGACATGTAACATTGGAAACTACAATTAGTAAAGTTATCATAATATGAACGAGCTGCTTAGAAAATGATAAGAATAATGATGCACCAGTAGAGGTTAGAATTTCTACTATGATTGTATAGATTATTTGTATATATCAAAGAAGGCTATGCTACGACTACCACAACTATATCTATTGTTTACTTGGTTAGAGTTATGGAGTGTGTTACTGTTGATATTGTCCTGATCTACGAAAGAATACATAGCGCTTAGGCTAGATACAAAACTGATTTCGTGATACTTTACAACTATTCGATGGGTTGAAATGTGTGACCTATTTTGATATAATCTTCTCGGTGGGTATTATATGTTCTAGTGGTGATCTAGTAATTTTTTTGGGTGTGATACTAGTGGTATATATGAAAACGAATAGGTTGGTGTCAAGTGTGATTACTAACTACTTAATGAAATATCATATCACATGCTCATATAATGAGATTCGATGTTGAATTCATATTTGAGAAACCAACTAGTTGTTACTACGGATGTTTTAGTTAACAATTATTTGTAAGAAAGCTTGTAGTGGTGGATCTTTAGTACTGTATTACTGTGTTTGGATTGTTTAGGGTATCCTGAGGATTTTAAATGAGTGATGATTTCATTGTAAGCTCCATAGACGTAGACTGATATCGGAATAAAAAGTGTATGGGCAAAGAAAGTTTCCAATGAATATTCTTGTGTAAAGGTAATTGAGACTTTTAGTAAAAAATTGTGTATAAATTGAGTGAGTCCCTTGGATGGTAGTGGTAGATGGGTTTGGGATATCATATTGATGGCGAGGTTGAATTCGTTGTGATGGTAAGGGTTATCTAAGAATGAATGTAGTAAGGTTTTAGAATGAATTGTTATTGACATGCAACTATATGATAAAAATTGTTGGTTACACAAATTTTGTATGTTAATTAGGACTTGCGAGTATCTAAGGTTGTGGTTTACTACTATTTGGTGAGTAAAGTTGTTGCATAAAAAGTTATAGGGGGTGCTGATACAACACTCGAATAGATCTGAAATGAATTAGAGTATTCAATGGAAAGTAATGGAATGTTGTTTAACTTTCAGAAGGAGGAGCAAACAATGATATTTACTTTGATTGCAAGGGACAAACATGTATCTTCAGAGGGCTTGAGAATAAGGTTCCAAGACATGTGGTTTCATCTATTTTGATCTATTTTGATAATAGTGTCATAGGTTCATCATATTGGTTAAAAACTATTAGATAAAAATTGAGATATAGTGTACAGACGTTCAACTCGAGTGTTATGATAAGTATTTTTTGTGTGGTTTTGAGTTTGGTAATAAGTATGGTTGAATTTTTAGCGAAAGATATAATAAGGTTTATGGAGAGGCAATCAATTATTAGCTAAGATACGTGAATACATAAAATCTTCACGCTATGAACTAATGTTTATAGATAAAGGGATTGGGTTACTCAGTTGGATTCAAAATTCAATTTTTTTATAGTGAGTTTAGGTTTGCGGTAGTGAGTTTTGTCAAGGAATGAATTTGTAAGGTAAGAAATGATAGATCGCATTGAGTATGGAGCATTTGGAAGGACTTGTGCATGGTTTAAGTCAATAACTATGTTATTTTGATTTCAAAGGACCTAAGGAAGTGTTTCATTTAAAGTTTTAATTTAGAGGATAAGGAAAAAGACTTTCAAGGATTGTCTATTAAAGAGTAAGATTGGTAAGGCAGTCAGTAATCGGAACAAAAGTTTGGTGTATCAAAGAGTTTAAGATATTTAGAATTTTATGCCAATGGAGAATTTAAGAAAAATGAAGGAATAATACCTCTCGTATAAACATGCGATTTGTAGTTGACGAATTTATTGACTTTGGCTTATGAGTTTAGATATGAATGTGAGATGTAAACTAGTTTGGTACAAACTTACAACAAATTAATCATCGTTTTTTTTAGAAATTGAGTTTTGTGTTTGGGTGACAAGCAATAGTGAGTGGAAGATTGTATGTGGTTATGTCAAGCTAGATTGTTCAAATTATGATAGGTAGCTTATTGATGATCAACAGTGTGGGTCTACAGTTTTACATGATTAATGAGGATTCTGATGGGATTGAAAGTACCTTCTTCATGGGACGATATAGACTGTTATGATGTGTTACATAGGAATTTGATAGTGAGTAGAGGTTATGATCATATAGTAAACAAATTTATTGGAGTGACTAAGGATTTCTCTAAGTTTGGGCATGAGGTATTTGATGGTTTGAAATGGTAGTTTAAATATGGTATGTGGAAGATTGCGTACAGTGACGTTGGTTGTAATTCAATTGTTGTACCTTAATGAGAAAGTAATATAAGATCGGAGTTAGGTGTATCAGTTTTAGGTGTGACTTATATCTGTCATGAAATTCTTAAATAGAAACTGAGAGAGAGTCATATTTTATAATTTTTATAGGCTCTAATGTGTTTTCTAAGAATACTTTTATGCTAGTGACAATTTGAGAGTAAAGTAAATGGCCTGAGGAGTTATGATGTATCTGTTTGTATTATAATGTTTTTATTAGTCGAGTATTCTGAGAAGTACGTGGAGTTTTATGAATTCAGTATATGTTCGATTGTTATGGGGACTAGATTGGTGAATGTGGGTAACTAGAAAATTAAAGAGATAGAGTCATATGAATAAAAATATTTGATATGAGAACTATGGAAGAAGTCTCTAATGTTATTCTACTTTGGTTCTGTATATTCTTACGTGTACTTTGTTTTGGATATGGTTTGGAGTGAGATTCACTACCTATGCCCACCCGAGTTTTCATATCTATTGATGAATCCCTAGTGGTGGATCGGGTGTACCAATCCTGTGATTTTCATCTCGGTAGAGTGAAATTCTTAGGTAGATTTGGTCATTTCAGTTATGAAAATTATTGTGTTGTTTGAGATATTTGAAGTATACCAATAGTTCTACAAGCATAACATTGCTGATGAGACCTTATATAAGAACTATGAGAGTGTTGCTAGAGGTTCTGCATTTTAAAGTGTATCGCTTGTTGAGTGTTTAATTAATAATTTTCTTCTTTCTGTTAGATAAGTCTGATCATCTCTTTAAGTGTACCTGATGTATAAAGAATAGATTTTTATAACTTAAGTTCGTGGAAATATTGTGTTATGAGAAAAGAAAATCTTGGTAAAATTTGAGATTGTTTGTGCATTATGCGCGTGTGGTGGTTGTTTAAAGTTCATTTCTAGTTGTAGCCGGTATCAATTAAAAATATTATCTTGGTTATGTGAGAAAAGATTTTTCATCATGGTTGTGTTAAGGTCCGGTGGTTTTCTATTAGATTGAGTTCATAGGTTAGCATATGACTGGATAATCACTCTTGATTTACAAACCTTCCAAAATTTGATTCGAAAAATCAGTTATTAGTAGTTGACCTTGATGGAATTGTGTTAATGAGGAGATCACTTAGAGGGATGAACACCAACTGGTAGGTCATAACTTAGACTTTTGGTAGCGTTGATTATTCTTCCTTCTTATTTTTTATATTTGTAACACCCCATAATTTTTTTCAAACTAAGACTTGAGTCGTTAATCGTATTGAGTGAGATTCCACCTAGAATTAAAAGTTTCTTAAGTATTAAGGTCAGTTCACTAGATTTAGAACCTTGAGTTCCCAAAATATTCAAATTGGAAATAGCAAAATCAGATTAGTTAATTAAATCTTTGGAAACTACAGAAAAGAAATCGATTAAAACTGATTTAGGGTAGTTCGCAGAAAGCATGCCTTGGGAGATGATGGCGCAGCGCGCTAAGATGCGCCCAAGGGGCTGGGGCGCCACGCCTGCACTGCGCCAAAATGCATCCTCTGATGTTAGGTGCTGGTGCCCCGCGCCTTGAACGCGCCACTGCCGCCAACCCCCACTCTTTTTCCGTTTGTTGTCGTGTTTGAGCTCATTTAAAGTGTATCTCCACTCCTTTTGATTCTAAACACTTTAAACTACTTATAATCACTTAGAAATCATTTATTACATTAATAATAACCTTGAATTAATAATTCAAATTCAAGTTAAGGTTAAGATTAAGTTTTGAGAGTTCGGCGAACCTTTTGAGAGAGTCCCTTCGAGTCTTTTCGAGGAGTCTTCTACAACTTCTGGTAGCTTGTTTCAAGACTCAAGTAAGTGATCATGAGAGTGAGGATAATGTATTCATGATTCTAAAATATCACCTATATCCTTCATATCATGGACCATAACTCTTGAATTCATCATTCACATTCAAGAGAGAGTTAAGAGTACAGTTCAAGAAAGCCTTTAAGTTCAATTCTGAATTATTTGAGATCCATCATTGATTTGAACTATGTTTTGAGGAAGTAAATAAGAAAATGGGAAGAGTCATATACATGAGTTTCATCTAGTTAGATTTTTGAGTCGAGTTGTTCATGCCCAGAACTTCCGCATGAATTCCATTATTGAGTATCATTGAGAGGAGTAGTATCTCCAAGTTCTAAGTCTTGAGTATTAAGTTTTCCTTTGTAGATTATATTTCTAATGATGGGATATTACATGATACCCATGGAGTTCTTGAGTTGAATTATTCATGCCCATAATTCCACATTATCCCTTTAAATCAAACAATATTTAGATGAGAGGTAACTTTGAGTTCTCGAGTTGAATAGTTCATGCTCATAATTTCGCATGAACCCTCCAAGTTGAAAATTATGAAATCATCCATAAATATGAGATCATGATCCTTGAATTCATACTTCAATTCAAGGAAGTTAAGAGTTAACTTTAGAAGTTAAGACGTAATTCAAAACAAAGATCTTAAAGTTTCTAGAGTCTTTATTAAACGTTTTAAATTCATTTTAACACTTATGTTTCTAGTCAAGTAAAGAGTCTAGATTTGAAGATCTTCCTTCAAAGTAATATAAGGGAATTAAGTATTCCCTAAGATTTGAGTTCATTTCTCAAAAGTTATATGGGAACTAAGTATTCCCTAAGAGTTGAGTACATTTATCAAAAGTTATGAGGGAACTAAGTATCCCTTTAAGTTAATAAATGTTTTCACATTTAAGTTAAGAGGAAAGTAAGGTTTCCCAAAAGCGTTTTGAACAAGAAAAGGGAACTCATATTAACTAAATTCTCCATGTAAACCGTGTAGCCATCATGGGTATTAACGGATCATACTTTTTATATGAGCACATAAGTTAAGCTAGTGGATCTACTAAGTTAAGGAGTTTTATGCAACGACAAAGTATAGGACAGTTCTCGCAGTGTGGGCAAGACGTTGTATCACCTCTTAGGCTCATAGTTGTGGTTGTCGGTTACAGAATCTCCCACACAAACTATATTACTTTCTTATATAAGTAAAGTTGAGTTTGTTATTGCATTTTCTTTCACAAACTAAGTTGCTTTTACTGTTTTTTTATATATACATATAGGGGTGGCAAACGGTCGGATTGGATTGGATTTGCATGGGTTGAATATGGTTTGAGAAAAAATGGGTTGGATCATAATCCATCCAAATATAATATGATCAAATATGGATTTGGTCAGATATGGTTTGGTCAAAATGGTTCTAACCATTTAACCAAATTTGTTTTTCAAAAACATAAATGTACCCCTCTCCACATACCCCCCCCCCCTCCACCTTACACCAACCTACTCCTAAAAAAAATTATTTTTCAAAAAAAATAATAATCTGTTTTTCAAAAAAAATAAAAAATAAAAAATTACCTCGCCCCCGGGCAACCCCCTGCCCCCCCCCCCCTCACCTTCCACCAACATACCCTATTTTTTTTTCAAAAAGAAAAGTGTATTTGCAATAAAAAAAAAAGTTTGACCTCTCCTCCCGGGCATTCTCCGCCCCCCACTTCCACCCCACCCCACCCCAACTTCCACGAACCTACCTCTAAATTTTTTTTATTGAGTGAAAGTGAAAATAAGTGATCTAATATGGATCAAATGGATACCCATATTGAACCCATTTTGACCATATTTGAAGAGACTTTTAAAATAGCTTGAAGCCCATATTTGACCAATTATAATATGAGCGATCCAATTCATTATATATAGTCAAAGTGGGCTCATTTTATTAATATGGGCTGAAATTGCCACCCCTATATACATATAGTATGTGTACTATTGCTTTATATTCAGTTTAGTATCCATAGTCGAGTATCATATCTTTGAGTTCAGTATTTAACCTCTGAGTTAAGTATCTTATCCTTAAGTATGCTGAGTTGAGTATGTTGAGTAGTTTGAGTATTCTTGAGTATTCCTTGGGTTTCAAGTTTGAGAAGAGGTACGTATGTTTCCAATTTTTATCAAGTGTCAAGCTTATCTTATGCTTTAGAATTCCCCTTACATGCTCGTACATTCCACGTACTGAGCCATTTAGCATGCATCTTCTCATTGTGTAGACACAGGTATTCAGGATCATCATTAGAGATTTTGTTAAAAACTTTAAAAACAAAACAAAAAAAAAATTATCACTTAAGTCCCCTCCCCCCCCTCCCCACACACACAAAAAAAAAAAAATCCCCCAAAAATGTAAAAAAATAATTAAAAAAATAAAAACTTTCACCCAACCCCTACAGCCACCCAACCCCTACCAGCCACCCCCAACCATCCACCATACCCCACCACACCCCCTACCCCTACCAGCCCCACCCCCATACACAAAAAAAAACATTAAACTTTTTATAAAAAAATTCTTTAATTTTTTTTTAGAAAATTTTAAAAAAATTTACTACACCTCCATACCATCCCCCCCCCCCAATCCCCAAAAAAAATCAACAAATTTTTTTTTTGTCATTAATATTTTTTAAAAAAAAAAATTATCGACCCACCCCCTTACCCCTACCAGCCCCCCTCCCTACCACCCCTATCCCAAATTAAATGTAAATAAAAAAATCATATTTTTATAGATTCTTTTTAAAAAAAAAAAAATCTTACTAACCCTTTTATCACTTTTTTTGTTTGCCTTTACCCATTTTATCCACTTAACTACCCATTTTTAAATGGGTAATATGGGTATTACTCGTTTTTTACCCATTTTCAAATGAGTTGGATACCCAATTCATTTAATATGGGTAATATGAATGGATACCTATATTATTTACCCACTTTGCCACCCCTAAT
The DNA here is from genome assembly GCA_022817965.1 of Solanum lycopersicoides. Taxonomy (NCBI): domain Eukaryota; kingdom Viridiplantae; phylum Streptophyta; class Magnoliopsida; order Solanales; family Solanaceae; genus Solanum; species Solanum lycopersicoides. The sequence continues at coordinate 71,557,547 of CM040618.1, read as the reverse complement.
CCCTCATATCATTTACCATAACTCTAGAATTCATAATTCATATTCAAGAGAGAGTTAAGAGTAGAGTTCAAGAAAGCTTTTAAGTTCAAGTGTGAATTCTTTGAGATCCATCATTGATTTGAACTATGTTTTGAGGAAGCAAATAAGAAAATGGGAAGATTCATATACATGAGTTCCATCTAGTTAGTTAGACCTTTGAGTCGAGTTGTTCACGCCCATAACTTCCTTATGAATTCCATAAATTGAGTATCATTGATAGAAATAGTATCTCCAAGTTCTAAGTATTGAGTATTGAGTTTTCCTTTGGAGATTATATTTCTAATGATGGGTCTATAACATGATACCTATGAAGTTCTTGAGTTGAATTGTTCATGCCCATAATTCCACATGAACCCTATAAGTCGAACAATCTTGAGATGAAAGGTACCTTTGAGTTATCGAGTTGAGTAGTTCATGCTAATAATTTCTCATGAACCCTCCAAGTTGGAAATAAAGAAATCATCCATAAATATGAGATCATGATCCTTGAATCCATACTTCAATTCAAGGAAGTTAATAGTTAAGTTTAGAAGTTAAGAAGTAAGTCAAAGCAAAGTTCTTAAAGTTTCTAGAGTCTTTATTAAGAGTTTTAAATTTGTTTTAAGGCTCAAGTTTCAAGTAAAGTAAAGAGTAAAGATTGAAGATCTTCCTACTAAGTAATATAAGGGGACTAAGTATTCCTTAAGATTTGAGTTCATTTCTCAAAAGTTATAAGGGAACTAAGTATTCCATAAGAGTTAGGTTCATTTCTCAAAAGTTATAAGGGAACTATGTATTCCCTAAGAGTTTATAAATGTTTTCACATTTAAGTTAAGAGGAAAGTAAGATTTCTCAAAAGAGTTTTGTATAAGAAAAGGGAACATTGATTCGAGGAAAGATTTTTAAAGCTAAAGTGTTGAGCAAATTATCTCAACCCAAAGAAAGGAAGTTATTTTAAATGGATGAGCTAAAGTATATTTTGGAGTAGTATTGAACACCGATGTGGGCATAAGAGTTCATATTAATTCAATTCTACATGTAAACCATGTATCCATCATGGGTATTAACGGGTCATACTTTTTAGATGATCACGTAAGTTAAACTAGGGGATCCACTAAGTTAAGGAGATTTATGCGACAGCAAAGTATAGGACATTTCAAGCAGCGTGGGAAAGACCTTTTATCACCACTTAGGCTCATAGTGATGGTTGTCGGTTAGAGAATCTCCCACAGAAACTATATTAGTTTCTTATATAAGTAAAAGTTGAGTTTTTTATTGCATTTTTATTAACGAACTAAGTTGGTTTTACTGTTTTTTAAAGTTTTTATATATAGCATGTGTACTATTGCTTTTTATTGAGCTGAGTATCCATAGTCGAGTATCATATCTTTGATTTCAGTATTTAATCTCTGAGTTAAGTATCATATCCTTAAGTATGTTGAGTAATTTGAGTATTCTTGAGTATTCCTTGGGTTTCAAGTTTGAGAAGAGGTAACTATGTTTCCAAATTTTTATCAAGTGTCAAGCTTATGTTATGCTTTAGAATTCCATTTACATGCTCGTATATTCCACGTACTAAGCCATTTAGCATTCATCTTTTCATGATGTACACACAGGTATTAAGGATCATCAACATGAGATTCGTTGATACATCCGAGATTCGAGTTAGCTATTGTGAGCCTCCTTGCTTCCGGAGGATTTCATTTACTTTTCAGTTTAGTAAGGATGTCGTGGGTCTTGTCCCGATTTCCATCATTCTGAGTTAGAGGCTTCATAGATAGGCAGTTTAGTTAAGAAGTCTGTATTATTCATTTATTTTATTTAATTTTTTAAAGACTTAAGTTGCCTATTTATGGCGAGTTGAATAATTTATTTTTATTCAAAGTTTTCATTGAACTTAAATCTTTGTATTTTAGTTTCATTCAGTTTTTAAGATTTGTATGCTTAATTAAGTCTTCCGCTTGTATTCAACCCGGATGAGCGTCCGCTAAGGGACCAACAACGATCTTTGAGTTTAGTTGCGGATTTCTGCAATGGATTTGATCCCTAATAGGTATGTAAGCTTCCATAGTGTTTGGTTTGTTCCCCCACACGCCAAACATGTTATTTTTAGCATAATTACATTCTCAAAAAGTTACAGGATTTAAGTTCTTGATAGGTGTTCTTGAGTCATTTTGGATCTTGTCATGTTGGGGTTTTGGTTATTTCTTGAGATGAAATTGATTGTTTGGAGTGTTGTTTGGAGTGCATTAGTGTTTACTTAGATTGTTTAACTGAATTTAAGGAAAACTAGAGAAAAATAAATTGATTAAAAGCGATTAGTATCAGAAAATACAGGTGAAATTCGCCAAAAGCATGACTGGGCAGATGCTGGCGCTGCGCGCCCAAATTAGCCCAAGGGAATGGGGCGCCGCGCCTGCAATGCGCCCAAATACAGCCTCTAATGTTGGGTGCTGACTCCCCGCGCCCGGAACACGACACGGTCGCCTGCCTCAACTCTTTTTTTGTCGTTTGTCCTGTTTGAGCTCATTTAAAGTGTATCTTCAATCCTTTTGATTCTAAACACTTTAAACTACTTATAAAAACTTAGAAATAAGTCATAACATAATAATAACCTTGAATTAATAATTCAAATTCAAGGTAAGGTTAAGATTAAGTTTTGAGAGTTCGTCCGAACCTTTTGAGAGAGTCCTTTCGAGTCTTTCGAGGAGTCTTCTACAACCTCTAGTAACTTGTTTCAAGACTCAAGTAACTGAGCATGATAGTAAGGAGAATGTATTCATGATTCTAAAATATCACCTATATCCTTCATATCATGGACCATAACTCTTGAATTCATAATTCACATTCAAGAGAGAGTTAAGAGTAGAGTGTAAGAAAGTCTTTAAGTTCAATTGTGAATTCTTTGAGATCCATAATTTATTTTAACTATGTTTTGAGGTAGTATATAAGAAAATGGGAAGAGTCAACATGAGTTCCATCTAGTTATTTAGACCTTTGAGTTGAGTTGTTCATGCTCATAATTTCCGCATGAATTTCACAAATTGAGTATCATTGAGAGGAGTAGTATATCCTTGTTCTAAGTATTGAGTATTGAGTTTTCCTTTGGATATTATACTTCTAATGATGGGTCTATTACATGATACCCATGAAGTGCTTGAGTTAAATTGTTCATGCCCATAATTCCACATGATCCCTTTAAGTCGAAAAATCTTGAGATTAGAGGTACCTTTGAGTTCTCGAGTTGAGTAGTTCATGCTAATAATTTCGCATGAACCCTCCAAGTTGAAAATTATGAAATCATCCATAAACATGAGATCCTGATCCTTGAATCCATACTTCATTTCAAGGAAGTTAATAGTTAACTTTAGAAGTTAAGAAGTAAGTCAAAGCAACGTTCTTAAAGTTGCTAGAGTCCTTGTTAAACGTTTTAAATTCGTTTTAAGGCTCTAGTTTCAAGTCAAGTAAAACTTAAAGAGTTGAAGATCTTCCTTCAAAGTAATATAAGAGAACTAAGTATTCCCTAAGATTAGAGTTCATTGATCAAAAGTTATAAGGGATCTAATTATTCCCTAAGAGTTGAGTTCATTCCTCAAAAGTTATAAGGGAACTAAGTATTTCCTAAGTTAAGGTGTTCTATGTGACGGCAAAGTATAGGAAATTTCTAGCAGCGTGGGCAAGAGGTTGTATCACCACTAAGGCTCATAGAGGTGGTTGTCGGTTAGAGAATCTCCCACATAAATTACAATACTTTCTTATATAAGTACTGTCAAGTTTTTTATTGCATTCTTTTTAACGAACTAAGTTGTTTTTACTATTTTTAAGAGTTTTTTTAATATATAGAATGTGTAGTATTGCTTTATATTGAGTTGAGTATCCATAGTCGAGTATATCTTTGAGTTCAATATTTAACCTCTAAGTTAAGTATCTTATCCTTAAGTATGTTGAGTTGAGTAAGTTGAGTAGTTTCAGTATTCTTGTGTATTCCTTGGATTTCAAGATTGAGAAGAGGTAACTATGTTTCCAATTTTTTATCAAGTGTAAAACTTATGTTATTCTTTAGAATTCTCCTTACATGCTCGTACATTCCACGTATTGAGCCACTTAGCATGCATCTTCTAATGATGTAGATACAGGTATTCATGGTCATCAACATGAGTTTTGTTGATACATCCGAGATTCGAGTTACCTATAGTGGACATCCTTGCTTCCGGAGGATTTCATTCACTTTTAAGTTTAGTAGGAGGTCGTGGGTCTTGTTCCGATTTCCATCATTATCAGTTAGAGGTTTCATAGATAGTCAGTTTAGTTAAGAAGCCTGTATTATTCATTTATTTTATTAAATGTTTTAAAGACTTAAGTTGCCTATTTATTGCGAGTTGAATAATTTATTTTTATTCCAAGTTGTCATTGAACTTAAAGCTTTGTATTTTAGTTTCATTTAGTTTTTAAGCTTTGTATGCTTAAGTAAGTCTTCCGCTTGTATTCAACAAGGATGAGGGTTCGCTTGGGGACCAATAATGGTCTTTGAGTGTTGACCACGTCTAGGATATAGGCTCGGATAGTGATAATATTCGAGGACGAACATGATTCTTAGTGGTGGATAATGTAACAACCCTTTTACTCATTTTTATGAATTTTAACAATTATTTGTATATTAAACTTTTAAATAGTTTTTAGAAATAATTTATGGATTATAAGAATGAGTGACATGATTTTCGGATTTAATAAAGGATTATTTTCTTGATAATAATAATAATAGAAAAGGAAGATAAATAAATAATAAAATGATAAAGAAATAAGGGCAAAGTCCTATATTGTTGAAATTCAAAAGAGAGAGAGACCTTATGCGGCATTGAATGGTATGAGCGACAATGGAGGAACGATAATTCATTTATTTTTTTATTATAACTTTGTGCCCTAATTGTTATTATTACTACAATAGTTGGCAGTGTGCACTATTAAGAACTCATATTACTTATGTATAAAAAAATAGTGAAAAAACATTTGGGAATTTGTTGTAATTTTCTTTTTGGAATAAAGACAAACTTTGAAAAGTAATCATGGCATATGAATGACCAATTATTGGAACATGGGGGATGGACGGGATAATCAGCGATAAGTAAACTATTGTGTATTCCTCTGTGGTTTAGCTACTGATTTTCGTGATTAACTTGAATTTAATTTTATAGTCTATGTTATTCTATATTGATATAGGTAATTAAATATTTGTGCATTCTATTGTATGAAAAGTATTGGAATTGTATTATTGGGAGAAATTAATAATTAACGCTAAGCTTGAAACTTAGAAAATTGATTATAGATTTGGGTGAGTTATTGGGTGTAGCTAGAGCTATAGTAGTATGGGTTTTGTAAGTTTCCGAAACATATAGTGATTAATTGATTTGAAGGCTTATTGCTTATTTGTTGATGTTGTATCACGGTTGCGTTGTTGTGAATTATTCCTAGTTATGAGAATAGCCATCTCCTCATTATTTGTGTGAACATTTCATTTTCATTATCCTAAGATATGGTTGTTACAAGTGTTATGTGCATTGAGAATGAATAAGAAATTAAAGAGGATGTACTATTTCGAGAGACGAATCGCGCGCCGCGATTAATACTATATTTCGAGGGAAGTATCGCATGTCGCGATGGATATTATATATCAAGGTACATACAGCGCGCCACAATCGATACTTTTATCAAGGGACATGTAGTGCGCCGCGACAGATGCATTGAAAATTATGTCCCCCATGGATCCCGGATTGAAAGACAACAGGTGTGTATAGTTAGGTTAGACATGCATCACTATACTTGACATTGCATTTCAACGCATTGTACATCTTTATCATTGGTCAACATTATCTTGTGTGTTGATGGATCTTGTGAGTGTGTTTTTGGAACTTGTGATTTATGAATACTGAATTGTTGTTGTGACACCTCAAAAATGACTTAGGTGAACTAGAGACTAACAAATTTTTCATGAGGTTCTAAGGTCCTAAAATGGTTTATAAAGTGATAATAAGGCAGTTTTTAAGATTTTAAGTGAATTGGAAGTCAAACGTCAAGGGACGACCAAGACGTTCGACGACTAAGTAACCTATATTCCTCATACGTGTTTATCTGTGTGTTATGAGCATATGAGATCCTTATATGAGTAATTATAGTATTTATAGGCAGTGTCTTGAGTTTCATGAAGTTTCGAGGTCAAACGTCCAAGAACGTCCATGACGTTCAAAACGTTTGCCTTTAAATGACCTTGTGTGTCTTGGCATGTTTAGTCGAGGTTTATGTATTAGTATTGGATGAAATTGACGTGAGAGAACCTAAACTCGTAAACGATCATAATTGAGTTGGAAACGTCCGGGTTTAAGTCTCCAAGGACCATCCAAGGGTCCTTGAGGAAGGACCCATGTTAGTGGCCAAGACTGCCAAAAGCAGTCCCACCTACGGATGGCAAACGACGGCCAGTGGCCTGGTCGACTCCCCGTAGGTGGAGGGCATCTATGGATACTTAGGCTAGGGAGCTTAAGCTCCCATTTTCAAGGCTCAGTCCCAAACGACGGCTAGCCAGGACGGTTCGTCGACTGGCTGACGCCCTGTCTGTGGGCTCCATCAATGGTGTTTGCAGAGAATATTATATGGATAAACACTCTTAAAAGAACCTCACAAGTCTCACACAATTCCCTTAAGAAGTAACGATCTGATACCAATGTTTTTAATTAATTGAAACAACAAGATGAATTGAAATCTGAAAATTTATCTTCTTTTATTGAACTTCAAGCTGATTAAATAAGTAGAGGGGCAGCACCACTAACAGAGAACATGGAGTCATGGACTGCTAAAAGACTGCTAACATGCCTATAAAATATGAACAACTATAACTATTTAATAGGATAATGACTAAAATAAAACTAATCACCTAATAGTCAGCTGAAGTCTCTCACCCATTCAAAGAAGATCATGAGGCACGTAACAACAATGTTGCACGAGATTCTTTGATTTATTAATAGCACTAGTATTGTCACATAACATAGGAATCCTACCTAAATTTAAACCAAAATCCAACAGTTGTTTGTTTGATCCATAACAATTGTGCACCACATGATCCATCTGCAACATATTCAGCCTCAAAAGTAGACAAGGCTACATGATTTTTGTTACTTGGTGGACCAGGATATCAAAAATGTTCCAAGGAAGTGAGCCATAACTGTGGTACAGTCCATGTTGACCAGGTATCGAGCATAATCAACATATGCATAACAACCGAGATTAAAGTTGCACAATATTCTTTTCTATATTAATAGAACCAGTATTTTTCAAATAAGATAGGAATCCTACCAACATTTAAACCAAAATCCAACAGTTGTTGTTTGATCAATAGCAATTTTTCACCACATGATCCACCCGCAATGTATTCAGCCTCAACAGTAGATAAGGCTGAAAATTTTGTTTCTTGGTGGACCAGTATATCAAACTGGTTCCAAGGAAGTGAGCCATACATGTGGTACATTTCTTGTTGACCAGGTATCGAGCATAATAATCATCTGCATAACCAACCAGATTAAAGTTTCTTAATTTGGAGTACCAAAGTCCATGATTAGTGGTTCCTTTGAGATTCCTAAAAATTCTTTAATCAGATTTAAGATGAGATTCTTTGAAATTTGCTTGTAACCTGGCACTAAAACCTACACGAAACACAATATCAGGTCTACTTGCAGTAAGGTATAAAGAGAATCATTCCCCTGTAAACCTTTTGTTAAACATATGCACCTGTTTCATCCATATCCATCTTAGTAGTAGTAGCAATAGGAGTATAGATTTCCCTTGTTTCATACATGTAGATTTTTTTTAGAAATTCCTTCACATACTTTTGTTGATGAATCAAGGTACCTGTGGGTGTTTGCTTGATTTTTAATCCAAGAAAGAAATTAAGTTCACCCATCATGCTCATTTAAAACTCTCCACTCATAAGTTTAACAAACTCTTGAGTCATCATACTATTTTTGGATCCAAAGATTATGTCATCATCATATACCTGCATAATCAACAAGTCTTTTCCATTTATTTTTTTAGAAAAAGAGTGTTCTCGATTTACCTCTTATATGACCATGGTCTAGTATAAACTTGGATAGCCTTTCATACCATGCTCTTGGAGCTTCCTTTAGCCCGTACAAAGCTTTGTCTAATTTATAGTCATGATTAGGGAACTCAGGATTTTGAAAACCAGGTGGCTGTTTTACACATTGTGGTTGTTTTACACATTCTTCTTCTCTCAATTAATCATTCAAGAATGAACTCTTCACATCCATTTGATAGAGAGTGAACTCTTTAAAATCAGAAAATACAATGAGAATCAAATAGCTTCTAGTCTTTCTACACGAGAAAAAGTCTCATCATAGTTGATTCCCTCGTTCTGATTGTACCCCATAACCACCAACCTTTCCTTGTTTCTTATGACTGTTCCATTCTCATGTTGCTTGTTTCTATATACCAATTTAGTTTTAATCACTATTCTACCTTCCTGTGGTGGAACAAGCATTACTAAAAAACTTCCAAAAACAGACAGATAAAAGCGACGGATATGCGACACAATTTCGTTCGTCTCTTTTTGGCACGACACTTTTCCAAAAGCGACGGGCGGCGTCACAAATTGATTATTACTTTTTTTGAATTTTTTTAACAAAAGTGATGGACTCTGTCAATATGTTTTAATTTTTTTTTTAATTTCCACAATGCGACGCAATACGTCGCTTTTGTGAAAAAATGGTTTTTGAATGGACGGATAAATAGACACTGTCCATCGCTTTTCTGGAAATTATTTATTAAAAAACCCAGAAAATCGATCAAAAAAACCACGTTGTCCGTAGCTTTTCTGCTGCCCACCTGCAATGCAAATACAATTCAACCCAATAAACACATAATTATATATCCCCAACAAACACTTTTACATAAACATTATACACAACATTATACAACGATGTTGTTATATCTCTGGGAGCTGACGAAGAAGAGATAAAATTGACTCGCTGGATTTGCTCTATTGCTTATGTAGATGAAGTAAAAAAGAAGGAAGATTTGATACCTTTCACCATTGGCAATCATGAATCTGCTGGTGTCTGGTGTGATAATTGGGATAACATCGACTTGATTCCTTTGGCTATTGATAAACATTCCTGTCTATGTAAGACATAGTTCTACGTTTAGTGATACTGTATGAAGAAAAAAATCATATGACTGTAAATACGCTATAAGGGATGATCTTCTTGTTTTTCTTTTACAGTAGGTTCATTATAAAGACTATATTTTTGGATGATTTTCTCTTTTTTAAGGTAGTAATTTATTGGGGAAGTAGTATTGGAATGATTTGGATCATGCATGGTTCTCTTCGCTGTTATGATTTTGCATCCATTTTCCCCCGTTCTTCTTGTTTTTCCGGCACCTCAATAACTTGTGCATTAACAAAAATAAATAAAATCTTGTAAGTACCACATAATAGATAGATCCATTAAATGGATGATGACATGACCGAACAACAGGGTTGTGGGATTCACAAGATTCTAGAGGACAACATTAATACTATTCCATTTAAGTAAGAGTAGAATGAAGAGTTTTAATTAGCTCCATTAGATGCAGATTACATTAGCAAAGAGTACATGAAGATCAAATACCTGTCTAGAAAACATTTAGTGCATTTCCTCCCCTCTATATCATAAATGAACTTTGAAGCACTATCCGATGAATGAAATCACTAGATACTTAGTTCATTATTAGCATTCGAGAAAAGGACTTCATTGTATAAACTTTCACGACACTTTTCTCAACACATGGATGATGATTTTCAATTTAATCATAATTTGTTATCTTTTGACTGTTTTGCGAATAGAGTTTCGAGTCCTTTCCTTCATTCTTACAAGCAAGAAACCATAGGGAAGGACTAGAGACTCTATTTCCAGAACAGTCTAGAGACAAAAAAGATTCATGATTACATAGAAAATACACATTTTTTGTTTAATAAAAGTGTCCTTCAAGTTTATGAAATGAAGTATTTTTATGGTATGATAATAATAGACTAACTATTTTATAATATCATCCTTCGCACACTGCTCAAAACATCAATAATGATTTAGAGCGGAGGAAGTTACTACATGTTTATTGTCAGCATAACTAATCTTTGTTTTCTCTCTTGTAATGTAGTTTTGAGGTAATATAGGTAATTAAGATTCTTCATCATATTCCTACCTATAAGAAACTGTTTTTAAAGTCATCTTTTGAAAACTTGTGAATCTCACTGACATGTTGTTCAGTCATGTCATCATTCGATTCATCGGATCTATCTATTAATGTTGTACACCCATGATTTCTTTTTCTTTTTAATGAAAAGATACAGAGCAATTAGAAAAGCAAGAAGAAGCGAGAAAAATAATTGCAAAACCGTAACAGCGGAGAGAGAACTATGTGATACTCAAATCATTTCAATATTAATTTACTTATAAATTATTTACCCTACAAAAGAAAATTCTTCAAAAAATTCAATATTAGTAATGAATTTTGTTGAAAAAAAAGAGGATCACATTTACAGTGTATTTGTGGACGTATCATTTATCAAGTAATGAAATACCTCTGAGCATGATTTATTTTTCCATCTTCCTTCTTTAAGACCACTGAATCTATCAACAGAGTGAAATACTTTTGTTAGTGCAATAACCTAGTGATAGACAACAATACAAAGTATACACATCATCGTATCATATCATATCATATCATCATATCATATATTACTAAAATTGAGAAACTAAAACGATGAAAAATAGATTACCATTTTACCCCTAGTCTATATTAGACATCTAATTACGTAAATATTATATAGTAATATTTTAATTATTTATTGAATTGTATGTTATTTATTAGAAAGACAATGAAAGAATTAATAATTAAAATTTAAGTCACAATGAATTGTTGTTTAATTTACTAATTCAATTATCTAGGATAATCAAAGTGTTCTTTGTGAATTAATTGGTACTTCAAAATAAATCGGTTAGTATTACTAGAGTTAAAACATGTTTGTTGTAACAATGAAATTAAATCACATTCATGATATATGTGTATAGATAATGGTTTATATTTTATTACTTGTTATTCATAATTTAGCTAAGTTAGCTAAAATGCCTTTTCTTTTAATATTACTAGATTATGCATATGATTTTTTTAATATTACACATACAACATTTTTAGGAAGAGTGGGAACTATTAGCAATTAATTTCTATTTAAAATCTTCATTTATCTCAAAAATATTACTATTTATGTATCACATACGTGCATGTCTCTTCATCGTAAAGATAATTAGGAGAACTGAAAAAGCTTTATCGAGCTATAAATATGTAGACTTATTAATTAGGAGTAATAAATATGTGAAAGGGAAGATTCAAAGAAAGCAAATCAGAAAATCGAGTTCAATTAGCTATAACCATCTACTTCACTACCTCTTCTTCTAGTTAGGTTTTTAAGAAATTACACTGATTGATTTTGTTGAAAAGTAAAATAATTATATACCAATATACATGCATATTATTACCCTAGCATGTAATATAGAATTTCAATTTTTTTATTGTACTTTTAGCAATTGTTTGTACTTTATGTAATGAAAGAATTAATATGCCTTTAATTTTTATTTTTTTATTATTAGAAACTATTGTTTATTAATAAAATGTTTAAATTTATACCAAAAAAATTAAATGAATATTATAGATTGGAGGAATTATTACTTCTAACACAAATTTAAATTTGGAAAAAATATTATGGTATATAACATAGTATTTTGAATTTCAACAATAAAAAGTAAAATTTGAAGACAATCTTCAAAATATTCACCTGAAGAAGTAAACTTGAATATGCTTTTCAAAATTCATCTCAACAAAAACATCATTGTACATATCTAACCAATGAGTAGTTGTGCATTTTTGTAGGTCAGATGATAACTTATTATTCAACTTTAATGAAATACACTCACCATTCTGATAAGTTTTGGATTTCGTTTTTTTTTTTTTTTTTTTTATATATGAATATTCAACAAAAAAAGTTTCTACTAATGGAATAAACGTGTGACACATGTGTCAGAATACTAATGAATATAAACATACATACTAAAATTTATAAATGATTCCACACTTCTAAAGTAATTCAAAATCGTTACAATTTGATTGACATATAGTTGATTGCAAAGAAAATTCATATTATCCTCCTATCATGAAATTTATTGGAGAAAATTACACATCAAAAGAAAGAGTTTGTTGTTAATATATGAAAAAATAAGTGAATGAATCTCTAGTTTATTATGTTGTTGTATGAAAGTGTAAGAAAGTATACCAATATAATTATAATAGGGAATATTGCTTGCACATAAGTTCATGTCATATACATAAATTTGATTTAGAAAATTTTTAAAAAAATTGACATAATAAAATGTATTAAAATAGTATTTTTCTTATTGGAAGGAGGTTGACACTTTCTAGTTTCACTCTACCCCCTGTGCTAAAGAATACAGATCCTCAATTAAAAATTAACTAGGTAAATTACTCGTGCTTCGCACGGGATTGAACTATTTTATTAAACTCACATATGATCATTTGATAATATTCTTATTTTAGATATATACCTTACATTATCAAGAATATTTTATTTTAAGGCAAAACGTTCCTCCAAAATCTTAAAGTTCTATATTTTTCTAGATTATTTTTGTTATAGAAATTATGAGTCATAGAGAGATTTCGAGTATAATAAAAGTTTAGGAAAATCTCCATAGATATAGTTGGTCAGAAGTAATGAAATTTGTTAAATTCCAAATAGTTAGAAAAAAAAACATCAAGACAATAAAGAAGATACGAAAAAGCCTCGAACAACAACACTCCCATGTAAAAATGAATCACATCCATACAGGAACATAATAACTAAACTCAAATGGAAGATCTTCAGCTAATTCCATATGAACCTTCATCAATCGATTTTTTTATAGTATGACAATCATGTATATGTTTAAAAATGAGCCTAAAATTGATTGTATCATACATGTTTTTTCCATCAGAGGCACCTACATCATGGTTGATGATTGGATTAATTCTTTCTAACTGCACACTATAATAATAACAATAACTATGGTTCAATTCAAAAAAAAAGTTGGGGTCGGTGATATTAAACATAATAATAGTAATGACTACTCCGAGACAATGAGAA